>WEKW01017418.1:2937-24067 GCA_013389905.1 Sula dactylatra | reverse complement strand
TTTAAAGAAAAAAAATCGTGATACTCTTCAATTACTATCACAAAAGATGACTTCCATTTTGGGCTACATTCCTGGAAATCTCCGAATTAAAATGCCTGAAAAGGGAATGCAAAAGAAAGTATGTCTATTTAAAGAAACCATGTATGCCTTTAGGGGAAAACAAGCCATGTGTGTGCAAGATGGGTATCATTAACAGACTGCAGTGTTTGACAAGGGAGGAGACAAAGCAGACANGGCTGGATGGGGCTTTGAACAACCTAATCCAGTGGAAGATGTCTCTGCCCATGGCAGGGAGTTTGGAACTAGATGGTGTTTAAAGGTTCCTGCCAATGCAAAGCATCCTGTATGATTCTGTGATATTCCAAGTCACATGCCAGGACTATCCTAAAAATGGTGGGGGTTGATGTGTATGCCCAGGGCACAAGAGAAAACGAAGTCACAGTAGTTAGCATGAGAAATGATGACTGGAGTCATTGCATGTCACATAGAGCAAAATAAAAAATTCCAGTTGTTTAGCAGAAGGGCTTCAACAGAAGCCAGTAACACCACATTACAGGAGCATCAGCCATACTGTGACCAAATGCTATGGGTAGTGTAACCAGTTACTGATGTTGTGAGAAAAGAGATCAGATAGATCTGAAAAATATTAATAGATTCTGAAATTAGCTTTCCAGCTAAAGGGCATAAGTTTATCCTAAATGTTACAATACCTGCAGTGGTCACGTTCTTATTTTGATAATCTAGGGAGGACTAAGTTTGCATGTACATTTGTAAGTAAAATCACATATTTTCAAAAAACTAACTAGGCAAATATTTTATTTTATGTGTATAATTTTTCTCTTGTTGCGATATAATCACATGTAGTACTTGCATGTATAGACAAACAGAATTCCATTTTTAGCATTTACTGAAGAAATTACTACTCAGTTAAGTGAAGTAACCAGAGCTAGTAGCCAGGAATTTTTAATCTCATTCGCACTAGGATCGTATTGGTCTTTGTGCTCCCATAGAAGGTTTTCTACATATGAAATTAATTCTCCTCTTAGATTAGTGTATTCAGGAGAGACTTCAGAAAGCCCATGGAGTTATGCAGATTTAAATGAGGAGAGGAAGAACAAGCCCAGCTGACTCCATGATTTATGTGAAATAAAAATTTCCAGTACATGGGGAAACTGCAGCATCTCAACACTTGTTGTCATAGCAGATTAACATAATCAAAAGATCACAGTACTTTTGACCAGAAACTCTTCTGAAATATCTAAGGATTAGTGTGCCAGTACAAGCAGTTGTAAGTTGAAAACTTAAGAATCTGGTCCTTGCTTTGATACCCTGATGAGAACCAAGAGTTTTGGAAAAATCTGGCCTACGGAGTCATTCTCAATACTAAAAATATGGCTTTATATGTGCAATTCACGTCACTTCTGTATTTAACAGTACCCAGTGCAGCAATGCCACCATATGGTGTAGTCCTCTCAGTTATATCAGTATTTAAATGACAACACCAACAGGAGCTCATGGATATACAGCGATCATGAGTCAGTACGTGGGTAACAGTGCCAGTTACAGACATCCTCATAGGGAGAGTGGGAAATGCCTGAAAGAATTAATTAGTTTCTAACAACCTACCCCATTAATTTTAAGCCCCTACCTAACTTCTGTCTATAGGATTCAAAAGCAGGTTCACTTATCTCTTTTGAACACTGCAGGATGAAATTCCGCTCCCCCCCGCCTTAGAACAAGACAGGTGACATGCAATTGAGCAGGCAAGAATATGTAAGATTGGCTCTAGTTTGCACTGAGCTTTTGCTGCCCAAGCATCCTACCTCCACGGGGGAGTACTCCACAGTGCGTAGGAACTCTGTCTTGCTGGGATCCTCATAAGAGTGAATGCGTATTTTCTCCAAATTCTAGTTTTTAAGGAGGATACATGAAACATACAGCAATTTTCCACCAAACTGAAAGTCCTAAACCCGAACTTCAAACAAAATATTTTCCTTCTTTATTTATTTATCTTATCATTTCTAGAAAGACTTGAGACCTGCAGTTAGACTTGTTCCATTCTGTTTCTTTAAAAGCTGCTCTGCTCTGTTTGCATATGTAACTGTACTCAGAAGATCCGCCCAATACCAGATACAAAAATTCCTTAAAGTTTTGGTATTCAAAAAGCAGATCAAAACTGAATTAGTTCCATTGTCCTGGACAGCTCCAGTTTGAGTATCCACTATATACTTATTTCCTTCTGCATTTTCAAGTAGGTAGTCCATTTTCTATGGTTCTTGTCAAGTGTCATACGCTTCTAGAATATGTTTGAAGGGTACCTACACTTACAGTTTGTTTGCAATATGCTTCAGGACCTTTTATACTGAAAGCTGATCCGTTAATGTACTGTAACGGTTATCATGGACTTCTTCCAAAGTACATTAATGTCAATGGAAGACTCACAATAAACTCAGTGAAATCTAGATCAAACCCTGTTTCTTTATTATTACTGTATGAGTGGACACAGATAAATAAGCTGTTCTCACAAATATTTCCTGAATTCTGTTCTCACAGGTGCCACACCACTTGTTTGTGCTGAGGTATACATCAAATACCATCTTAATAGCACTGGCACAATGAAACTGTGGAATCTTTTCTCACAGAGAAAAAGACACTATTTATATCACTGGGCATTCAATTCTCTTTCTAAAAACATATTGGAAGACCAAAGATTCTTAAGAGTAGATGAATAAAACATTTAAAAGAAAAAAAAATTTAAAACCTTTGGTTTCACATTTATATTCTCATCTTGATTTACCTGTTGCCTTTATTTTAAACGGAGAGATCCAAGGATGAAAGTTTTACTTATAATAGCATACCATTCTAACTATGTAACATGTGAAAAAGCATTTTTTTAAATTAAAAAAAAAAAAAAGATCTATATCAAGAGTCTAACAGCTTAGCAATGCCATGGATTGATTCCAGGTCTGTTTCTAGAGACTTGTGGAAAATAAAGTTCTAAAAAGATTTCATCCTTGCTAATCCCAGTATCATTAACAGTGAATATTTTTCAAAAACCCCTTTTGTATATATACCAAGACCTTAAAAGATTGCGTAGTTTTTAATACATAGCATTCACCAGCAGTTGGAACAAAAACATCACAGAGGGAGAACAGATGCTCTCATGGGCAGTTAATATTAATATCTTTCACATCCAGAATCTAAAATTACTGCTCTGTGTTTGGCCTTCTATAACAGTCAAATCAAATATCAGTTTATCCCTGTAACACTGCAATAACCTTTATGATATTTTTTTCTGGTACTGATTAATACAAACAGAATAAAAGAAAACTGATCAGTACCATCTGATCCCCATTGGTTTTTCTAAACCTCATCTAAAGCTTTCTAAAGTTAATGGAAAGATGCCTGTTGACTTCAGCAAGCTGTAGGTCAAATCTTATTAGGATACTTGTTCTTGAACAAGCAAAAAGGGGAAATAATGGGGGAACAGTATTATCTTCTGCTGCATTTTAATAATTCTGCTCTCTCAAAAAGGTTTTCACTTCTGACTGGGCTAACCACTGAGGTCAAGGAATATGAACAAGACCAGAACCGCACCAAGAGTGCTCCAAGACAGATTTAAATGATCAAGAAACTACTCTAAACAAAAAGGTACACAAACCAAGAACAACAGAAAAACAAAAGTGAAGCTGTCATTTTAGTAAATGGTGTAATAGCTGCGTCACATTTATGCTTAAAAGGTATCTGAAAGTCTCTGGTTATGCCTGGATCTGTGAAGTGCTGGAACATTTGGCAGTGCAGACTTGAATCCAGGCTTCACCACGTTATTTTGGTATTGTCAAAATTACTAGAGTACAGGATACATTATTTATGTTGCCTGTGGAAGAAGATATGGCGCCTATTCCAGTGCAGTGGCAGAGGCAAACTACAGTTGATCTGTCATAAAGCCTACTGTTATAAAGCAACCTGCCTGCAGCTTTCAGACAAATTTAAAACTAGTCAGTGAGTTTAAAGTCTTGATGGTAGGTCTTTAGGAGAATTTATGGTCTTCAGAAGGTGAATTTTGTTCCAAGAAATGAGAGGAAAACATTAAAGATGAAAGCTGAATCTTTCAAGGCGATCTAGAAAGGTTAGACATCCAGATCTCATTAAAATTTTACTAGTTCTTTCAGGGATTTGAAGATGTGAAGAGGACTTGTTTTTCTGGAGAGTCTGTACTCCATACTGCAAAGTGGAGCCCTGAGAGGTCATAGTTCCTCCATCCTATGGCTGTTTGTAGGGTCCATTTTCTGCTTTATTCTTTGCTATACTGAACTGGTGTTGACTAGACACTCTAGAATTGAAGATGTTCAGGTTAAAATCTCAGAATCTTGTTTTTAATCCTTGCAGATGCTAAACACATTCTTTTTAAGGTGACCTTGAGCTAATATTTTAACAAAATATTTCTGCCATAGTTCAACAGTTTTTAAGTATCTAGATTTTAATATTGAATCAAATCTGTTGCCATTCAACATGTCAGTGATAAATGCAGTCTGTATGCTCAAATACTTTTAAAAGGTTTTAGGGTTAACTTTGACATGGCAGCTTGAACTATAAAAGACATGACAAAGGCATCAAGCTGATACAAACTGTGTATCATGTTCCATGAGTAATGTAAAATAAATGTGCCAAATCTGTACTTTTGGGTGGCAAGGTTAGTACACAGATGTGGTACTAATGATAGTGGAATTATTTTCTAAGGTTCAAGACAACTTATTAAGTCCAAAGAAGAAAGATTACATGTTGATGATCACGTATAGAAAGGGCTGAAAGGAAAATTTCAAAATTTACATCCAAGATACTAAATTGTAGGCCAGCAGTGGTTTAAAGAAGAGCTCCAATTTTGTCTTGTTCAGAAGTGAGGATAAACACGGGGTTGCCTGATGTATCCAAGCATGGAGAAATGCAAGGAGGCTGAGACTGCTTTGATGACAGAGTCCTGTGCCAGTCTATTGGCCACGTCTCTCAATAACAAAAACAATATAAGTGTCTCGATAGTGACAGAAGTGCAAAAGGCACAACAGAAAGTTTTTGCTAGGCTTTTGAAATTGTGGAAAACTGATTACTTCTGTTAGGTTATGAATAACTTGATTAAGATACATGTATGATGCCTTGAGACTCCATTTTTGCAGTAAATAGTGGTTGCTAGAAACGTCTGATACAGACCACAGAACTGTGAAATAAAACTGGGTGGATCTAGACAGTCTGTGAATAAGAGCATTAAAATTCAAATGGTTTTTTCCTGGGAGCAACAGAGGGTTCAGATAAAGTTTATTTTCTGAATGTCTTAGCTTCCTTAAGATGGCTTAACTGCTAATGTTAAAAGTGGTGACTGAAGGCACTTAGGCTCAGCTGGTGTCACACAGCTATGTATAAAACGATTACTTAAAGTTGTGCTTTAGTTCAGATGATTGAACCCAATAATTTATACTGCAATACCCTCAATGCTGCATAATCATTATGGATAAGCAATTTTCAAAGAGCTCTGAATGTTTGCATCTTGCAGTGATGCACCATTACCTCATAGCACACTCATATCTTGAGACTATCAGTGAGACTATCAAGACTATCTTGAACCAAGTAATTAGTGACTATCTAGGAAACAGAACTGCCCATTTGTGTCATTTCCCTGTATTTAAGGGTTTAATAATATAAGTCAGAAGTCTAATTTGATTTTGAAGGATTTTAAAAGTATTTGCTTAATTTTATTGCATCTTAGTAGATCTTATTAATTTTGGGAAGGTTTTATCCCTAATTTTTTATCTCCTGAGAGTTTACCAATATCATAAACCCAATGTTTATTCAACCTTCAGTCACCACTGCCTTAGAGGATTATAAAGCTGAATAAACCAAGATGTTATGCCTTTTGTTATTACAGCTTTGAACACTATGAGCCTGTTGCTATTGAAAAAAAGGTTATACACTCCTTAGAAAGATTAAGCAGAGTTTGGATAAGGCATCTAGTTTGCAGATAGTCCTAAAGTATTGATTTAAAATATTAAATTCATCCTCACAATCAAAAGAAGAAAACATAAAATTTATAGTTTCATGTCTGGAAAGAGATTGGCAAGCTTCAGTTATTTGAGAATAGCTTTTACAACTTCCTAAGCCAAATAAACTTGATTAGCAAACTAAACAAAGAAAGACAGAGAGATGTGACTGTAAACATCAGAAACTGTTAATGTGAAACAACTCTTGTTACAAGGACTCACTCTGCAGTCAGGTTGGAGTTGTGGGGCTGCTGCAAGTGATCTCATAATGTAGCATGGTGTTTGGTGCTTCATGACACTGCGCACTGGGGCCTGGACCCAACAAAGCCCTTGAGTATATGCTGGTCCTTAAACACATACCTAGTGAACTGAGGGACAAGCCTGAAGTTTGAATACAGAGAGCTGGAATTTTTCAAAGTGACTATCATGAGGTCAGGTACTGACTATTTCTCCATCTAGAGTAATAGTAGACTTTTGAAACAATGCAACTAGTTTGGTGTTGTTACTTTGAAGAAGATACTCTTTGTCATCCATTTAGCCATCCATTACACATTTAGACAGGTAGATGTATATAAAAAATACATATACATAAAATTTGAGTAATATTATGACAGCACTGAAGCTGAACTTAAGATTTATATATGTTAATGCAAAGCATTCAACTCCTAAGATAAAAGGCATGCTTTTTATTGCCATGCTGTTAACAGAGCAATCAACCTCTAAATATGATCTACGTATCATTTTGGAAAGGTAGTGTATGATACTAAATAGTTCAAATTTATTCTTCATTCTAAGATCCATACAGCTCAAATCCCTGAATACACTGTCACTTGCAAAAATGTTTTGGACCAGATCCAAAGAGCTTTCTTACATGAATACTCCAAGACCACCTTTGACTGTGTGGTTAGTGTCACAGAATAAGTGTGGGTTTTGTTCAACACAAAGCCACTTTAAGATTTTTTGAATTATTTTTATGTGTAATTTCCCATGAAATTTTCTTTGTTAATATTTTTTTGGCCTTTTTTTTTTGGCAAAAATAGACTGCTTCTCTTTTGCAAACGTGTGATAGATTATTTAGGATTTTTAACAAGCTACACAGTTGAGGAAGCCATTATTAAAATACGTCGGATAACAGTGGCATGTTCCAAAATGTACCCTTATTATCATATGTTAAGTGATCAGAAAGCCTAATATTTTCCTTGGAACATTGCTGGTATTATGTCCTTTACAACTGCAATAAGGTTCTTTAGCTATTGTATGTACTGAAAATTGTTGCAAAAAAATCACTTCTGGGTTGATTTTACAAACATGAAGACAAAGGAAGTAATGATTTTAACTGTACCTTTCATTTGCTTATTGAAATTATGTTCTGCTGTACCTTGGATTACTGACCAGGACTAAATTATGCACATCTAAAATAACATTGATTACTTCTTGTGGTTGGATTTTTTTTGGTTGGTTGGTTTTTTTTGTTGTTTGGGGAGGTGGTCAGGAAAATTTCTGTGTGCTTCTGAAGTATTTAATGTAGAAATAAATTTGGTAGGTTAGTCTGTGAATAGTCTAATTTTCTTCACAAGGGATACTGTCTGCTTACAATGGAAAGACAATCTCCCCATCCCTAAAAGTAAACAAAATAAACTTAATGGAGTAAATCAGTTATGATACCAATCACATGTGCTATAGCGCTAATAATAGTTGCTTTGTGCCTACAAATATTTCCTTAACTTAATTAAAAATTATTATTTCTAATTTTTAAAAGAAAGGAAGAAAAGTGGGAAATTATATTTAACTAAAAAAATCAGGAAAATATTTATTAATATTTATTAGTTTGTTTTTACTGAAGAAAAAAAATTCTGAAGATTAAAGAGTTCCAATATGTTTCAAGATTTTTTTAGCTGCTTTAGGAATACATGCATTATGTCAGTTGAAACAAAAGTGTGAGTAAAGATTCAGAGGAGGAAGTCTCAGTTTAGAAATAAGCAAAAGTAAAGAAATGAAAAGAACTGAGGAGTGACGCGTAGCTTTGGTGCAGAGGTGAACTGTATGAGGAGAGAAAACAAAATGAGGTTCTAAACCAGAGCAGGAACCGTCCTCCCTGCTGTGTGGGTATGGTGGCAAAAGGAGCGAGTTCCCTGATCACAGCTCCTCGGTGCTGCAGCCGTTCAGATAACAACACAAGTACATCGTTGTTGTGGCATCAGTCTGACAGTACAGACTGAACTTGGTACAAAACCAAAAAGATGCCAATGCAAGGGCTAGGAAGAAGATTAAATAGCTGGAACTGCACAAAAGGGAATTTTATCCTCTTTAACACTAGAAGCCCTGGTTACATCTGTCTGTCTGCAGCCGAAATGGCTGCCATTCTCTTTGCCTGGCACTTCAGCAAAAGGAAGGGAGAAGAGCTGCTGAGGTGGCAGAGGCTGCACACAAGTCACAGCCTCCATACTTCCTATGTAGAATATTTCTGTTTCTGTTTCATCTGAGGATGAGTGATCTTTTTAAACGTGGTATATGCTAGCTTCCAAATACACTATTTCCTCAGCATCAGATGGGCTGCCTTGTGATATTTCCTCAAGAATAAATACAAACTACAAACATCTGTGTCTGGACTCTTGTCCCATGCCTTCCCACAGTTATTTCTTCTACAACTTCTTTCAGCTTTTTGTTTTTTCTTTGTGCGTACATGTGTATTAATATATAAGCTATGAAGTTCCAGCTGGAAAAGTTGTCTCTTGTTTTTTAAAAATGTCTAATCCAATTTACTCTTAATCACATGAATGTTCAGTCCCACTTTCTGACAGCTGATACTGGTATACTTATATTCTGTCTGATAGGTTGTAATTATTCACTTCCTTTCTACTGTGTAAAGGTGTTATCACAGTATCTGCATTGTCTGAGCATGCTGGGTGGTGTAAGAGCAACTGTCATTTTATGGATAATAAATGCACAGATTCTTTTTTTATAAATGTGCCATAAAAATAAGGGAACAATTTTTCTAAGAGCAATAATATGAATCCCTATCTTGATCTTTGATTTATTTAAGAGGTGATCTGTGCTAGACACCTGTTCCTGAAGCCAGTTCTCACCAATTCCTATTAAGGTGGTCTACCTTTGGAGGAAGTTTTGCCCAATATTTCAGAATATTCTGAAAAATACTTTGTATGAATTGATAAGCAGTTTCTGAGAAAAACTTTTAACTCCATCATAGGTTTTTTTTTTCTTTTTCTGATGAATTCTGTAGGAAAGGTTGCTGCCAGATTTGTATGAGGAACTTCAGTCTTATGCTGTCACCAGAATCTGCATTAGTCAATGGATCTTCCTGATCCACACAATGTAAATGATTAACTACTGGCTTAAATATTTGAGAGCTAACTACATAACTATGTCTTCCAATTTATTTCTGTAGTAGATCACTTTTCACACATGGCAATTCTCTCTTCCATACACAAAGAAACAAATACTGAACAAACCCGTATAGCTTAAACAAACTGTGTCTCCTGTAGGCTGGATAAAAAGGGAGTGATTTTTATTGGTAACATGATTATTATGATCTTTATTGTATCAAACATGATGAGTCACTAGATACTACTGTACTTGTGAAGGCAAGATCAACAATTAAATATTCAAGATAGGAGGAAATGAAGGTTCAAATCTGTCTCTGACATATCCTACTTCAAGTCAATTGACTTAAAATTGCTTAACTTAAAACTGGTTGGTCCAGGCTACAGGAATGGTGAATTTATCCCAAGAACTTTCTGGAGTGTTTGTGAATAACATGGTGTTAGCCTTTTTTATTTCACACTCCTGCTAGCTTGGAAAAAGGTGACAATAATGGTGTGATTTGACCCAGATTCATCTTGCAGTCTCAGAATAGAGGAACTTACAAGAAAAGTGTGCAAGTTACAAAACAGTGCTACAATATTTTTTTTCATTGTTAGAGGACCATTTTAACATACATATAATCTACAAATATAGGCAGTAATTGATGTATATAACGTATGTAAGTTTTCTTCTGTGTTAATGCTCTCTTAACAGAAGTAAGAGGTTTCAGGCATCTAACATGTTTCTGTATATTAAATTCCTGGAGAGAAGGATGTTTTTTTTTGTCTTGAACATGAATCATGTGGATTTGGTTTAACAGCAAGTCTATTACGTACTTCTGCAATATACGTAGTAAATAATAATACAGTGTTGTTCACATTTGGAAAATTCTCTGTATGTACAAATAAGGTAGATAAACAGTTTAAAAGCCCTAATTTTTGTGTAAACTGTATCATTCACAACCTTATTAGAAAATAAGATAACAAGCTGAAATAAATTTGATACAGTGTGCTAAATTCTATATTTTAATACTCAAATCATTTAATTAGGGAAGGAGAGCCTTTCAGAATTGCTTTTTATTAAAGATATTAAAAACCTACAAAAGAAGGGAAGAATTACTTACACACAAGTTTCTGTGGATAAATTCAGAAATAAAATCTAACAGAATCTTGTATCACAAAAGTATGTCATCTTCACTATCTTCCTGTAGTTTCCTGTTATGTATTTACCCTTCAATCTCAAAGAGTTATTCCCACTATTTTTTTTTCAGAAAGGTTTGGTAATTGCCCTTTATATTTTGCACTATGGAAGTGCTACAGCCCTGAAATAGCCATTTTACAGCTAACTTTTACTTTCTGTATCTCTTCAGCTAGTTCATGAGTGTTATTAACATTCGATATTCTTTTTCTTCTGTCTTTTTAAGAAAGTGGAACATTTATATGGGCTCACCTTGACGCAGTAATACTTACAATTTTGAATTATGTTTTGATGAGAAAAAAGCCACCTACATCAAACTATTGAATTGTAGCGTAAAGTTCTGAGGGGGTGACTCTTTTTGATTAAAAATAAGACTTTCTGACAGGAAGCCCTTTTATAAGAACATCTCAAGCCTCTGCACAACTTTCCTCTTCCTCCTATATGTTTAGGCAACACATTAGTCAGCCTGAAAGGGTGAGTGTAGTCATCTTACCTCCTTACTCACCAGCTGCCGCTAAAGCAGCTCTAAACAGCTCAGGCATTTGGGGTACATCAAGGGCTATTCCTCTCCATGGTGTGCTTTATAGTTCTGGAAGGGTACCCAGCTATTACTGCTGCTACTCCTGTTGCTATTGCTGTTCAAAGCAACCACCTATTTTGTCATGCCTCAAGCTACCTGTGGAAAAAGATCATGCCCTCCATTGAGCCTATACATTGTCTAGTACTGCCTACTATACTCTACAATAGTAATAATCTCAGCTAAGCACTGTTTAAGAAATAAAGGTTAGTGGAGTTCCGGGTGGGAGAGAAGACTTTCATATTTGTTTATTAACTTTATCTGCACAGAAACTAAACAATGGTTATATTATGAAAAATGACGTCTACAATGTTCTCATGTGTACTTACAGACAGCGTCTTCAGAAGGAAAATAATTGCTTGCAAAGGAACTCAGTAGTTAATATTTGGAACAAATATTTTGCAGCCATCCTTTGCAATTTTCCCCCAGCTCTAATAAAAAACATCACTCGAGAAAAGAAACATCAGGAAAAATACTCACCTAAAGCCCTCAGAAGCTGAAAAAACCCTACCAACACCATCATTTGAGAATTATGTTGTCAAGTATTGTCATATGTAAATCTGTGCAAAATATCTAGTTGAATATTTTATGTGCCAGTTTTATGTCCTAGTGATAGATGATTTGGATTTATATGACAGTATGAGGGGAATTATCTTGTATATCTTTGTTTTAAGGTATTTTTTCCATAGTCCAGTGGTTAGCACATCCAATAGGAAGCTACAGATTGAAGTTAAAGTCTACTCTTTTCCTAATTCAGTACAGCTATGCGAATCAAGTACACTTCTCAGATGGTTGTTATTATTGTGAAGCTTTGTGCATTGGTCACCTTCAGACTCCTCAGCTGATGCAATTTCTCACTGAATGAAATGTTTTTCTGTTTCTTGAGATAAAATGAGTGTGAAAATATGACTGATCAAAAGTCTAGTCATTTTGAGATTCAGTAGAAAGGGAGTAATACTTTGTTTTCAAATCACGTATCAATATTTTAATTTTGATACTGCAGAGCTTGGAAGCATCTTACCTTAAAGTATATATAGCATAATTGTCTGACTGCTGTCCTAGGGAGCCTTAAGCAGAGAGTAATGAAAGGCAAGCCTCACCACATTTCTGCAGGNTTTTCTGGTATTTCTGAACTAAATTTTTTGCGGAACCAGATGTCTTTGAATTGATGGAAATAGAGATTCTTTTTTTTATTCACTGAGAGACAATAAACTAACAAGTTAATAAACTTCCTAAATTCAAAGGCAACAGAAAGAAAACAAATAAACTGAGTATCAGAACAGGGCCAGACCTGATATCTTAACTTTGATTTTATTGTAGTCACCATATAAATGTTTTGTGCTAGCTGGAATATTTTACATTTGAGACCATAGGTTTCATATGGCTAAAACTTTGGCTGAAGCAGAAGAAACTTTTTATTGGACAAGAATTCTAAGTATGTGGTAAAAAGACTCAAAATATTCCCCTTGGAGTCATGAGACTCATGTTCCTGCTTCATTCAACTTCTGAAGCCAAAGCAATCTATTGAAAACAAATGTCACTAATAGATCAGATGCTCTGTTGTTAAATTTTCATGCAAGGGTCCCATGCTAGAATAGTTAGCAAAGTTGAAGGCATCTTGTTTTTATAATTTTACTGCTTAAATTCAGTGACTTAGTGTCTGGGTTTCTTTCATGGCAGTAACAATATCTGCTCTGAGTTTAACAAATAAAAAGCCCCAAAAATAACAGACCAGTGTTTTCTTTGGACAACTTCAGACTGCTTTTACACATGGATAAATCTTGCTTTGGTACGGCTGAGGTGCCTCTTTTAACAAAACTGTATTGCTGACAGCAAAGAGCAAGATTTTACAGCCTGAAGCCAGTGGGAGTTCTGCCTTTGACCAGAGTCAAAAGCGTATCAGAGCACAAGTTATATTCACTCTCATAAGACACTGTCAGATCTGAGATACAGTCTTTGTTTGGGAACCTTTCAGTTCAAATCTTCTTTTGCTTTAATAAAATCAGAGGTCTTTGACTCAGAATGTCTTAAACAAAAGCTCACTGAAGACTGGCGAGGCATGTGGCTCTGATTCACTTTCTGACTTCCAGCTAAATATTGTTTCAAAAATTATACTACAAACCAGTAGCGACACCACAGATCCAAAACATTTGCAGAGTATCTTTAAGTAAATGGAGACATATGTAAAGAATGATTATGTATTTATGAACTGGAGAGGAGGTTGTGCTGCAGTTGAGATTAAAAAAGATATGACTTATAAAAAGCTACCAGCAAGGGCTGCATTGTAAATTTCTGTGAAACCTGGTTATATTAAATAGTAGTATTCCACTGTACTGGATGCATAAAGCTAAAATCATGAACCTTCTATTTCTGAGCCTAATACTTAGTTAAGAACATTGGGATTTTTTTTTTAAACCCATTTCAAGGACATCTTTTTGACCAGAGTGAACATAGTCTCATTTCCCCACTCTGCCCACCCCCCCCCACCCCCCAAAAAAAGAAGCATTTCTTTGGAAAATTATGTTGAGGATGATCAGAGAACTCTCATTTTTTTGTGATCTTCACTTCCCTTTCAGTGTTTATGCTGATGGGACTTTGGCATGCAAAATCCTGCAGGCTGTAAATATGGCAAATACAATTGATGAAGCACTAATTTGTGTGCATTTGCCAGCAATTCAAACTCATTTGCACAGTGAAGAGCTTTCAATTAAATGGTAGGGGAAAAGGTAGTTCACCATACTCATCAGAGAGTACATCTTTCATCCAGGGTTTTCAAAGTACTTCCCAAATTAAGCTTTTTGACCCTCTTTTGAGTTAAGCGTCAGACAGGTGAACTGAACATTTTATTTCAGCACTTCTGTGTGAAACACATGCACACAAAAGCACTGATCCTGCAGAGAGGTGAATGGTGCTCCATGGAATGCATGGAGCTCAGTTCAGGCCCAGGTCCTGCAGACAAATTGGGCTTCTGAATCAGGTGACTGTAATCACAGCATTGCACATCATCTCCTGCGTTTCTGGACGCTGGTGTCAGGCTCATGGTGCCTGCGGCCGCTCAAGACAACTATCCGGCTGCTCCCCTTGTGCCTCAAGCACTCCTGTGTGCCTTACCTGCCATTTGCTTGCTTTTCTATCATCTTAAAATTTAGGCAAGGTTTTGCCCTATATCATTAAGCTTGTTTTTAGATATTGAACAAAGTTATAATATCAGGTATTTGTCCTGCAAATATATACATGTGTTTACATATATAAACACATGTATGTGTATGCATATATAACTGCAGTCTGATTCTCTGTTTGCGGTGAAAAGGTGTTAGATATCATATTTTAGAAAAATATTTTGGTTATACCTGGGGAATCATGCTGGGTTTTGCCAGATGTGCAGTTAGAGTCAGAGTAATTAAAGCAGCTGGGTTTGCAGGTGCTAGGGGGAAGAATATTTCTTGGTTTATTCTCAAGAAAAATGGAACTAAAAAACTCAACCACATTTTTATCTTGAGGACTTTAGCCAAAGTCCAGGGACATATAGTTGAATAAGAGGAGAAACAGAATTATTCTTGTTTTCAAGACTGTAGAACACCTGCTTTCCTTTACAGGAGATTTCTAACAGGAAAGTTTATTTTTTCATAGTTCCCAGCTCCTTTTCAGATACTGCTCAGCTCAGAAGCTGAGCTCCCTCACAGCTTTTCTCAAGGTCATTTCCCACTACTTGATCAGACTTGATTTTTCATTCCTTTCTTCTCAGCATTCCAGTTGTTTGTCTTCTTTTTCTTTCTGAGGTGTTAAGTTTTTATCACCAAACAGTACTTTTAGTGAGTCCTCTCCAAGCCCACATATGAACCTCTGTTCTGGCAAAGGTTACAGTCCCTTCGTCTCTTTGGTTCTATAAGGGAGTCCAGTTGCTTTTATATTCTTGGACAAGTAAAAGCAGCTGTTTCACAAAAACATTACAAAAAAAAAGTTCACCCCAAATGATAACACTTGAAATAGTCATGGTAATGTAGAATGTGACGTATACAATGAAGTAAGTCACATAGTGTTAGGATAAACTTTTAATGTACTCTTGTTTAGAATAACCTGTGATTGTCATAGTGAATTAATCCAGCTAGATGAAGCTCATGCTGCTGAAACCTTTAACCTGAGCTGTACATGTACATATATCTCCTGTCCAGACATACAGAACAGCGCTTGTAAGAGTGATTCGCATGGCAGAAGAAAGAGAGTACAAATGGCATGTCGACTGCAATTTCAGTGTTCATTGCAATCCATGAAATATCCCTGGCATACAGCAAAAACAGAATATTAGACCAGATGTCAGCAACGTTAATGTGTGTCTTCAAGGTCATGTTTCATTTTCTTTCTTTTTGAAAAGAATTGAGTTTGGTTTCTGGCATTTTGGGAGGGAATAAGGAGATGTTCATTACCCAATAATAACCAGCCTGAATGCAAGAATCATATTTTAAGGAATTCTCAGTATAGTATCATAGTTGTTGCTGTAGCTGACTCTACACAGCTCCCTCTGTAACAGTTAATCACTATAAACCTTTTAAGAGTGTAAATCAGATCAATTTTTCAGTAGTTTCATTCAAGTTTACAAAGGATTAAGTTAGCTAATATCACCCCTCCTGTTCCTGAATTTTCTAAAGAGAGAAGGCTTTAGAAATATTTTGTAAATAACAGTTGTTCTGTTCACAAGCTATGTAGAATTCATCCATCCATTTACACTGGTGTAGTATTTTAAAATTCATAAAGAATATAAGATATGTCTTGCCAAATAAGGAGTGTTCTCTTTTGTTAAACATACGTGTTAGATTAAATGCCTCTCTTCATACACTGCTTATCACGTTAGACAGAATTCGTTCTGTCGTAACAGCAGATGGCTTGGTTTGATGGAATGTGCTTCATTCAAGAGAGAGGATTGAATAGTTTGACAAAATGCATTTTGTGGATGGATTAGGCACAGGAGAGTGAATTGTGGTGTGTTGTCTATGGAAAACACCAATGAATTGATTTTACGATGTTGACTATAGAACGGATTGGAGTGGTTTAAAACATGCACTTTATTGATCAAACAGATTGAGAGTCCTGACAAAGAGTAAAATGTGCCCACAGAACTCACTCTGTCAATGGGGATGTTTTTCATCTACCTGCATCCTCAACAAACTGTGTTTTGTTATATACTTCATGTACTCTTATCAGCACAATGCCACTTTCTCCCAATTTCTTTTCCTCTGCCATTAAATAGTGTTTGGTAAATTTTCTTGCTGTGACAGATTTCATAGGCAGTGCGTAGCTCAGCTGCTCCTGTTCGGTACATGCTTCTCTGGCCTAGAGAAGAGTCAGTGGTAGAGCTCAGGCAACTGAGCATTTGGGTTCAAACTCCTCTGCTGCAGTTTCATCCATTGAACTGGGTGAGTAATGTACAGGCAGAAACCCAGCAAGGCATGTGTTTTGTGCTGAAATGCCTGACTTGGGGTGCAGCACAATTCACAACCCTAGAACATCTGATGTAAATTAGACACTTAGTAATGGTGTTCACAAAATCCCAGATGCTGGGAGAAGTGGGAAGTTAGCTAGAGTGTAATGAGAGCACTTGGAGGCTGAGACACGGCTTCCATCCACAAAGCTTTGTTTGTTGATGCTCAGGATAGCTTTCCAGTGTAGATGCCTGTGTCAGGCCGGCCCTTTCCTCTCTGGGGAAAGGTAGTCTAGCAGCTCAGGTGTTTAATGCTTAGGTTGTAGGAACATTTGGTTCATATCCATAGCATGTGTACCTGCTTTATAAGGGACCTTAAAAAGCTTTGCCCTTCTTCTTTAGAACAGAACTACTCATGTTTGACTCCTGCAGGTGTTGAGGAGGTAACTATAACAAGGGCATAAGGGGCACGGATACATCTGGGTTATCAGAAAAACAAAGACCTTCCAAAGGCTGAATGGGTTGTGTCTGCAACCTCTGTGTGGACCTAATGTAAAAGAAGAATAAATGTTCTTTTTTTCTTTACTCCTTTAGCAAGGAGTACTTTTACAAGGCAAATCCCAACTCAGTTTTAGCAAGAAAAATCCAAGGCCATTAAGTGATATGCAGAAAATTACTTTTTCCAAAATGAATGAATGAACATAATTGACCCATAATCACAGATTGCATTTTATGATGGGGCTGGTTCAGGTGAATTTAGTAACTCTGAGATGGGATTTTTTCCAGATAGAGACAGTAGCACTGACTAGGGTATGCAGTTAGACATGGCTAGATACTTGCAGACCCACGCAAATAATATCTATGAGTCTGTTGAAAGTTTAATTTGAGAAAAGTGTGTTAGTGGCATATGCAGAAGCTTTTGAACTAGCAGACAGTCTATGGATTTTTTTTTTTTTGTTCACTATTTCAAAATTGTTATCATGCCTGTTCTGTATCAAACGCTCTCTTAAGAGTTCATAATGCTGCATAATAGGGCTAGGTTGTTGAAGTGTTTATAAATTGTTAATGAATAATGAACTGACCAAAGTGAATAAAGAGTCATTAAAATTCATAAAATGGTTCATGTATATTTCATTGCAAACATAAAATGACATAGTTTTCCAAACATGGATATTTCCTGAAACTCAAAATTAGGGATTTGCAGGAGCATTAATTAGTGGAAAGCTGAAGGAAAAGGTTATGATGAATGTACAGTTTGAGCTATTTTGAATAACTTTTCTGTATAAATTCATAAATTATTCAGTACAAACCACTTATGTAATATTTCTTAAAGGTAAAAGAAGTGTCCTTTCAGGCTTGGTTTCCCTTTCTTAAAGCAAAATAACTCTGCTACTTTACTGGAACAAAGTAACAGAAATAAATTGATTTTTTTTTCCCCCAGGGCAGGCATCTGTTGCTTCCTAAAGTAAAGAAATACTCAAGGAACATATGGTTGAAAGGACTTGGCAGGGTACTGTTTTAGAAGAGAGGTATATGAAACTGAAGCAGGAAACAGGAAAGTATCAGATTCAGCCAACAGACTGCCAGCATGTCTTTATCTAAAATTAAGTGAGCTTTTGAGTAAAGCACTGGCTGAATGAGGCTGGAGTTAAGAGCAGTTTCGCTTCTGAACACAGAAGGAAGTCAGGCCTTATTATCTGGGTAACAAAACTTTCTTAGACTTAATCCTGCATAGCTGGCCAAGATAGATGGTCTTAGATGTTCAGTTTCGTTAAATTAATGCCTTGGGGGTGGGGGGTAAAGGTTACTGACATGAATAAAAATTTCAGAACAGCACATATGAGATCCAGAAAGGATACTAAAATAGCATGTAAAAACTAGGGAAAACTAGATATCTGGCTCAGCATTTGAAATCTGCAATTAATTTTGAAAGAAAGTCACCAACACTAATAAAATGAGGATTTATCTTCCTTAAAAACTTCATGTGACCAAACTTCAAAAGTGCTAATTAAAACTTTGTGCATTTTGTGTAGAGTGGAGCCTTCCTGTTTTAGGTTATTTCCAATTACTGTTCATTTTTGAACTGTAGGAATAAGGATGGGGAGAATGCCGTAGCCACATTGCCCAGACAACTTAATAGAACCTGGGATTCATGGCAAGACTTTACTGAAATGGTTGCTTTTGAAAAAAAGAGTGCTTTTTTTTATTATTTTCCTCTGGAGCTGTCATGCCCGGTCAGGAGAAATGCAGTTTCTGCTCTCATTCATTTGTACCCTCTGTGGTAAGGGTTATGACATTTGCAATTTCTGCCCTTTTTTAGATGCACTGCCACTTGCCTTTGAATGGAGGAGAGAGGAGCCAAAGAGTGGCTCCTTACTTTGCTTTTTCTCCTCTGTGCACCTTTATGGACAAAGCTATTCTGAAACTGGAAGTGAGAGGCTAAACTTCCATATTAATTTGCCAGGCTACTGATGAATGATTATCAGGAAAATAATTATGAGGAAAAAACCTACACTCCAATGGAATGAAGATGCTATTTCCAAGCAGGTATCAGTGAGGTGTAGTCCATACTGCTTTTCTGCACCCATCTTGCTGCTTAGAAGTATCTGATCTCTTTAATAATGCAAGGAATACTGTATTTTCAACATAAAGCATATTACTAACCGTCTCTGAATGTTACTGCTGGGAGGGCCTCTCCCAAAATGTGCCTTTTCTTCCCTGTGTGGAATTGGCTGCATCATGAATTGTGTACTTATTTTCATGCAATACTGAATGTTTGAGTATATCTTCACTCCGCTGAGCTGCAAGGGAAGGGAGCTGGCAGGCACTTGAATGTCTTCGACTGAGTGTCCTCAAGAGAATGGGTGTGCTACTTTGAGAGGGGTCAAGATTTCCTGGCAGCTGAGAGCAAAGAAGCTGTCAGTCAAGGGAAGCTGCAAGATACATGTGAGGTAAACGTTTCAATTAACAGAAAAATACTGTGTTTTTTTTAAAACACTTTTAATCAGCAGGTAATTTCAAAGGTACAAAACCTTTAATTTCAAAGGTACTCAATTTCTTTGTTTTACTGAAGGCACAGACATGTGAGCTGAAGCCAATGAAATGAAGCAAAACCAAACCCAGAATTAGAGTATGAGTCCCTCAAATCTCAACTTGCACTTTATCTCCTAACCACACCACCTTACTTTGTCTCAGGGGAAGCTTAAAGAAGTGTGAGACAATAGGCTGGAAGGGTGTCCTGCCTTCCTGTGCTGGATTCCCTGCAGCCTGGAATGACTTCACGCTGTTTTCTTGTGAGTGGTTTGGAGATCTCCTTCCCCAGAGTCATAGTAAATGTTTTCTATTTTCTTTCTCTGGAGAACACATTTCTTTTCTTATGTTCACATCACAGAATTTTAGCCACTGGCTGTTAACAGGTTTTGCTTTTGGTTGATTATTGTTTCCATATATGTATATTACCTGTATTTTTATTAAGATTTCATTCACTTGCTGATTTACCTTTGTTAACAGTTTTGTTTTGTTTTGCTATTTTTAAAAGGGAAGTATTTGACCTACCGCTGAGACAATTGCCCTTATTTGCAGATTGAATTACTTGGCAATATCTGGAAGAACAACTGGATGCACTCTTAGATATTTGGACAGATATTTAACATTCTTTCAAGTGCTATGACATTTGGTGTGGTTAGCAAAACTGCTCTTAAGGGGATGTTTGGGCTGTAGAACCTAGTCTAACTGCAGTAGCAAGAATCATGTCCTCTAATGATACAAACTGTCAGGGACATCAGCAATGAAAAGAAGGACATAGATTTTATCTGACCTATCCAGATAGCTTTTGCATTTCCTGTATTTCTACTAATATTCACTCCAGAGCAGCAGAGCAAAGCTTGATGTCATTTGTGAGTCTCACCTTCACACAGTGTGATAAGTCAGTGTAAGGCTTACCTTTTGAGTTAGGAAGTTCTGCAGTTAAGGGTGTGGTTTTGTGTAAATCGTCATCTCCTATTCAGGCTCATCATATGAGAAACTCTCTATACTGCTACAAAAGCCTCCCCAAAAGCTGTTTTGCTAAAGAGAAATGGCAGGACCAACATAAGAAAACTCTCCTTGCAGATGTGGGTGAGTGTTTAAGCATTCAGGTTTCATTCTGTTTGAAACAAGCAGGTAATTTCTAAGATTTTAATTTCACTAGCTAAGACCCACCCCTTATCTGCTTGCTTTGAAGAGAGGCCTCTAGCTACTGAAGACTTAAATTATGATAAGTCTTATCACTAGTGAAATTATTTTCTTTAACTGGGAGCTGATCAGCATTCAGAACCACATTCCGGTGATCGCTCCAGGCTCCTGTACTTGTAGGAGCAGGAGAGAGTGAGCAGTAAGGCAGTATTTCCAACTTGTGATTTCTCAAGTCATAATTCTGTGCATCCACTCAAACTGTCTTCTCATATTACAAGTACAGAGCTTGTATCTGCAACACATCAGAGCTCTCCAGGTGGTTGTAGCAATATATAGAACATCATACCATTTAATGGGAACATCAAGAGTTGAGAGTGGAGAATGAGGCAAATCCTGCAATTTTCCTATGAAAATTGT
>WEKW01017416.1:10905-23669 GCA_013389905.1 Sula dactylatra | reverse complement strand
ATTAATATGCTCATAGTGGCAACAACTCCGTTATTCCAAAACTGCAAATATTAATCCCAGTCAGAAAGACTACCTTGGAGCCTACCCATGCACCTCTCTAATCTGACAACACTGACACATTTAGTTAAATTGGTTGTGTTAACTTTTTTCCCCAGATATGCCTGCTACTTGGGATTAGAATGGTTCTTGTTTACCCTCTAATGTATGTAGCTTCACATACTATTTGTGACGAGGCTTAGATTGTAAGCTCTGTAAGCTATTGGGTTTCTTCAGTGTGTGTCCATAAGTATTGTCTTCCATGAACATCCATATGGATATGGTTACTTCTTTTCTTTGCCAGGGTCTGTTGCTTTGCCTAGAGTTTTTCTGGGGCATGCAGCACACTCCTGATGACATCTTTTTTCCACCTCCGGTACCAATCATCTGATTGCTTCTCAGGAATCCAAATAGTTTTGAAAATTGCAAGAATGGCTCACTGGCTTCTTATCAATCATAGATTCTTCATGCTTTCTTCTTTTTCTTGCTGATTAAACAGATCTCATTAATTTAATTTTTTTCTGGAATGTAGTATTACACTTCTGTGATTCAGCCTCATTGTCAGATTCCTCTGAATGTTAAAAACAAACCATTCCACAGCTTGTGTCTGACTGCCTTCCTCTTTTGCTCATATGTTCCCTGCACATATAGAGTGAGTTTTGTTTGTCCCATTACCAGAGTCTTAGCTTCATATTTCAACAATTAACATTTCTTTTGATGGCTTGCCTTTGGGAATTAAATAGTGGTCATCAACCACTTGGAGTCAGAGGCCAGAAGAAGTTTGCTTTGTTCTGTGTCTAAGCACTGGCATTTCCAAGTGAGACTCAGTGTTTGATCATAAAAGTGTATCAAAAACCTCTGCAGAACACAGCAATGGTCAGGCAACTGTATGCTTTAATAACAATGCTGGGTCCTCAGCCTTTTTCTGAGTATTATCTTCATGAATGGGTTTTGATCCCTAGTGAGCTACCTAGTAGAAAAAGCAGCTACGTAAAAAAAACCCAAACCTATTTGTGCTGTGTGTGCATGTGTATTCCTGATATTAGCGCACTTGTTTTGTTAGAGTAAGTCTGCATAATCTTAGGAAAAATTGTTTTGCTTATGGGATTCAACAAAGAGTTAGAATCCTTTCTTCAAAGTGAGAAAAGTGCCTAGCAGAAGCAGTAAGTGAGATGATTTCTATTACATAGAAACTATTCCCTTTTTTCTCTTAAAGCAAATCTGATTGACCATAGTTTGTAAGAAGCGTGTATCTTGGCACATCAGGCAAACCCAGTTTTCTCTGCACAATTAATAAAACTTACATTAAATTTATGTTCACAGAAATACTTAGATGAAGTTTATGTTCAGATCAATTAGTTTCAAGTCCACATTTGGAGTGCCTGGCAAATAAGCAAACAAAAACTTCTAAGAAACAGTGCTGGAAGGTAAAATAGGTCTGGCAGCTACCTCCTTTCCATAAAAGCCTTGGGGTAAGATTTGACAAAGAGGTTAGCATACACCAAAACTTTGTGCTGCTGTTAAATGCAAATGGACAAATGCCTGGGGGAAGGCTGAAGTACTGCAGAGGGGACTGCAGATGGAGATGTGATGTTAATTAATTACAAGTGCACCATGGCCTTGTCCACAAAGGTATCAGGAAGCCATGTAGTAGAAAATGTGATTTTTACTCTATGAAGGAAGGAGGTGTATGAAGAAAACATGTTACTTCCACCAAAAACTACATTTCTTTTAAAGTAGTCATACCTTTTTCCATGTTGAGAGACATTTTGATCAACCTAGAAGGCAGAAGTGGAATAAAGTAGAACTGTAATACTCATTCTCTTGGAATGAATTGATACAGTAACGATAAGTGTACCTCAGCCCTGCCATTGCATTTGGGAGTTCCTAAATGTGACTTTCTCCTCTCTCCCTCCACACAGGCATTTGCATAGTTTTACTGCCCCTTTAAGTGATATTTTCTTTGAGAACAAGAGGTTCAATTGCTACTAGTAGAATGGAGCTAGAGTGGTTTACAGTTGTGACTCAACACGGTATGTTAACAAAACACAGGACAAAGCAATGTCAATACTGATGAAATCAGTCAAGAGAACAGCCGTGTGCCACCATGCCTTTCATATATTTTATAATGTAATCAATGGGGAATTCCTTTTTTAGAAAAAATGTATTGTGCTCAAGAATACCTTTTCTACCTCTGGTTGAGGCCTTTTTTCCTTAAGCTGCTGCTCTTTCTGGATATATTCTTTAACCTCACACAGTGAATTTCAAGTCTCTGTAGAGCCATACTGTTACCAGCATTAAGCCTTCCTTTCATTTTACTGTAAAAAATTGACTCTGTGGAATTTCATACTTATTCCCTTAATAATTTCCACATCACAAATGTGGGCATATTTTATTTCCTCTAGCAAAGCAGGCTCTTCCAATCTTCTGTGCTGCTCCTAGGAATAATACAGCCCAAATTATGCAGAAAATCCAGAAGTAGAGATAAAACCTGATAAAAACACCATGTTTAAGCACGCTTGAAATTTGGAGATGTGCAACACAGACTGGACATTTGCAAGTGTCCTTATTCTCAATGGCCGCTGTCGTACAGCTCAGGCCTGATCCATGCCTGGTGAGGTGTGGTGGGTTGACCCTGGCTGGTGCCCACCAAAGCTGCTTTATCACTCCCCCTCCTCAGCTGGACAGGGGAGAGAAAATATAATAAAAGGCTCGTGGGTTGAGATAAGGACAGGGAGAGACCACTCACCAATTGCCTTCATGGGAAAAACAGACTCGCCTTGGGGAAATTAGTTTAATTTATTAACAATCAAATCAGAGTATGATAATGAGAAGTAAAACCAAATCTTAAAAACACCTTCCCCTTACCCCTCCCTTCTTCCCGGGCTTAACTTCACTCCTGATTTTCTCTATCTTCTCCCCCAGAGCAGTGCAGCGTGATGGGGAATGGGAGTTGGGGTCAGTCTCTGCCACTCCTTCCTCCTCAATGGGAGGACTCCTGACACTCCTCCCCTGCTCCAGCATGGGGTCCTTCCCACAGGAGACAGTTCTCCATGAACTTCTCCAGTGTGGGTCCCTTCCCATGGGGTGCACTCCTTCAGGAACAGACTGCTCCAGTGTGGGTCCCCCATTGGGTCAAAAGTCCTGCCAGCAAAGCAGGGGGGCTCCTTTCTCCACGGGGCCACAAGTCCTGCCAGGAGCCTGCTCCACCGTGGGCTTCCCATGGGCTCACAACCTCCTTCAGCCATCCACCTGCTTTGGTGTGGGGTCCTCCATGTGCTGCAGGTGGGTATCTGCTGCACTGTGGACCTCCGTGGGCTGCAGGGGAACAGCCTGCCCCACCATGGTCTTCACCAAGGGCTGCAGGGGAATCTCTGCTCCGGTGCCTGGAGCATCTCCTCCCCCTCCTTCTTCACTGACATTGGTGTCTGCAGGGCTGTTGCTCTCACATTCTCACATTTCTCATTAGCTGCAATTGCTGTTGGTGTTGCACAGTTTTTTTCCCCCCCTTCTTAAATACATCATCTTAGAGGTGCTAGCACCGTCGCTGATGGGCTCGGCCTTGGCCAGCGGTGGGTCCATCTTGGAGCCAGCTGGCATTGACTCTATCTGACATAGGGGAAGCTTCTAGCAGCTTCTCACAGAAGGAGCTACAAAAAGCCCCTCAGCTACCAAAACCTTGCCACGCAAACCCAATATATGAGGTAAGTCAGCCAAAAGACCTCCATTTCCTTTTCTGGGTTTTGGATCAGGTTGCTGTACATATAGCTCTGCATGCATGTGTACTGATATTAATCTGTCACTCTTATATTTGGAAGTCAAGACAAAAAGTGTATTTCCCTTTTAAGAATGGTTATGTAATAAGCAGCATCCTATCCTTCACAATCTCATTTTTATCAACTCAGGATTATTGGCAAAATCCTTGTGAGACATCAAAAGAGTAAAGCTGCCCTTGACCTGTACCTTCATTTTCTTTCAAAAGATGCCTAACTGGTTCATTTAGTTTTAAAAGCAGTTTGAACAATCCTATTACTTAATCTATTGTTGGAAATGTGTGAAAGGGCTTTTAGATAAAGCCATAGGAAAGCATTTTTAAATGCTCAGAGTTTTTAGAAAGAAAATCTCATTTGAGAATCTTGCTTGGTATATGTCCAAAGTGGACAATATAATAGTTTATATTTGAAAAGAGAACAATAATACTGCATGTGACTAAAGCACAAGACGTAAGTAAGCTTACCCAGGTTTTGGGGCTTGTGTAAGAAGGTATGGCACTCAAAATAGGTGATGTGAGGGAAAAAGGCATGTGTTTTAGAAATAGCTGCAGCAAGAGGGAGAGAGAAGGTCTGAACTTTATGGAACATTCCAGCTCCTGGAAACAGAGAAAAAAGGAATAGGGCTCTGTGAAGGGTGGAGTGATGGGGGAGAGAAGATAAGGAAGATGTGAGTCTTGTATTTCCTTACTGTATCTGCAGTAGATGTGACCTTTAGGAAGTACAGAGAGTTTTGCTAAAAGAGATATGTAATAGAGGGCATTTTTGTCAAATAGTGTAGAGGGACACTTGGAGGCAAAATCAGAATTCTGGAGAAGAAAGAATGGATTTATCATGGGAAAAGTGTAGACAAGGGGAAAGAAATGGAGGAAGAAGTGTCTGGCAGAAACAGAATGGAAAAAGTGGAATAAGGGATGAATTGGGTGAATTTGAGAGGGCATTTTTTTTTTTTTAAGGAGAGAGAGATAACTAGGAAAGGAAGCAGTATTAGAGGGATGGGTACAGGGGGATTTTCAGAGCAGGGAGGCAGGGAAGAATTAGAGATAAGGGAAGGTACAAAAGACAGAAAATAGAGGAATCTCTTGGGAGAGTGGAAACATGAAAGAGGGGGAGGTCTAAGAGAGAAATAATTGTGACAGGAGAAAGAATAAGAGTAATACAAAGGGAGTAACAGGGGAGGCAAATGATGGAAAACTAGCAGGTGGTAAGCTACAACAAGCACTCAGAGTATCTCTGACTGTGGCTGGCAGTAACGAATGTGCTTATGACTGAGCAGTTTACATTGATTGTCAGTTTGGGAATGACTAAGGGTATCACTATTGTGTCATTCCATGTTACCCTGTTATAACTGTACTTCATTTTCACAGAGTTGGGTTGTCTAGAGGCACTAGTTTTCCTTTGCAGATCTTTTGGGGTTCACTAGCTCTACAGTGCTGTGATAGCCTAACCAAGCTGCTGTGGCTGGAATGCTTCTCTCTGAGCTTGCTCATCTAAAGATTTTAAGTATTGCCACAATTTGCCTTAATCATGTTAAATGAGAAGAAAATACTGAGAATGGTTTTCTTTTTTATTTTAACACTGAAATGTATGTGTTAGAAGTTACAGAAAATAACACCATTTACAAGAATTACAAAATAAAGTTAACTTAGGCTGTTACAGCTGATGAAACAAATCTAGTTATTTTAAATCCAAAGCATATCATGCTTGTGTACGAGTGGTGTTACATTCTTCTCTAGAAGTAGCAGAGCAGGTCAGTCTGAGTTTGGAGTGGCCTGAAGCTCTTTGTATACTGAAATAGTGATAGAAAAGGAAAAATGGAGGTTCAAAATATGGCCTTAATCTTCCTCTTCTTTCCTCTCTGAAGAAAGAGTCAATGTTGAAGTTTCACGGTTTCCTCTCCAGGGAACGCTGTGCTGTAATTTGCTCAGCTCTGGGACAGCATTCTTAACAGGCATCCTCCTGTTCAGTGGTGGAGGTATTCTTTCTCATTGTCAGTTTATTCTTCTCATAAACTCAACTTGTTCTAGGTTTGTTTGTTTGTTTGTTTGTTTTTACATACAGTTTTGCTAATGCTGTGGTTATGAGAGAGATAACTATTCAAAAATTACTCTGTCATAGCCACAGGACTGTGAAATGCCATGGTGGGGAAGGGTGATACAAAGATGATAACCCCCTTGAGCCATGTGCAGCCTGTGGACTCAGTGCAGTGAAGTGCAGCTCATTGTGGGAATCACCTGGGGCTGATGTTGCTGCCCTGGAGGCACAGATATCTGGAGCGGTCTGGAATATGCAGCCATTGTCAGTTCCTGTGAATTATGCCTCTAGCTCTTCTTCTGGTTTGCTCTCCAATTTATATAGTAAGTGTTCTGTGGCTTTCATCAGTGTAAGACTTTGAGTTGCAAATTCCAGAAGACTGTAGCTACTTATACTGATGTATATTACACTCTTATGGAATAAAAGAGTTGTGTTGTGTTCTAAAGTGGTTCATTTAGACAACAGCCTGGGACACAGGCTTCCTTGTACAGGTCTCTGATCTTTGTACTCTCCTTCTTTACCTGTTGGAGTAGACTAAACAGATTTTAATCTGGGGTTTTTTTTTGGTTTATACCTATACAACACAAGATGTTAGTATTCCCCCTGTTGTATTCTACAATTTATTCTGCAAAGAATTTTTTCTTTGTTCAGCTTAAGCCCTGCAGCTATAGCGCTCTCTTTTTCTTTATACCACTGGACTATCATCCCTATAGACCTTAGTATCTTGTTTCAGCTTTTTCCTCTCTGGATTTTCTCAGGTGCTTGAATGTACAACCTAAATGGCATTTTAGAGAAAAAATGGCTATTAGATATATTTGTACGTAAATGTAGATTTATTTTTTTTTACTTCTGCTGGTTAGAACTCTGCTTGAAAAATTAAGTAACTGATTATTTTTAAGGGTTTTTTTTTGTTTGTTTGTTTGGTTTTTTTGCTTCCCAGAGCAACAAGCTGGCCAAGCTGGTCTTTATTCTGACTGTGTTGAGAAGTTCCACTTCTTATAGAGTCACTCCTCAAATTCTCCTTCAGATGTTTTTGTCCCTTTGCCTTTTTAAAAAATTACAACCTCTTGAAAGAGAGAGAACATGGGCTTAGTTTTAACCCAATAACTTTTTGAAGTACTTTTCCCACAGTACAATTACAAATTGTATTTTTACCAACTTCAGAATCATATTTAGTTCATGAACTTGTTTAAGAGATTAGATCAGCACTGCAAGTTTTATTGTTTTGTTGATTTCTTTTCCGTGGTAATGTAATTGACAGGAGCTGATAAGCCTGTAAACTCAAAAATAAATATTGAGTGTACTTCCAAACTAATAGCCCATTCATCTTCATCTGCAGTCTTGTCTGTTGTGCCTGTGAAGAATTACTCTGAGCTAGTGGTGCTCTTGCTCCTGATATGAACCCTGTCCTGAATACCTCTGTATTTTTACAGAATCATGTGAACAATTGCTGTTCTTGCATATTTTCCAAAATATGAATTTCCAAAACCATCATACTTTTCATTGTCTTCTTTACCAATGTTCTGAGCCCTGATTTTCAGAGCATAACTTTGTGCCTTTCCCCAGTTGCATGGCACTATACTGTCTGCCTCCACTTTTTTTCGCGTGGATATTTTTCCATAGGAAAATTCTTATTACTTCATCAAATTTCACCCTGTAGTCCTCCTCCAAATTTTCTTGTCCTGGATCCTGATACATCATCAGAATATTAAAGACAACTCCTTGTTTTCTGTAATTTATAAGCTCTTTATGATTGTCATAAGCCATTATGAACATAAAAAACTTCCAGTTCTACACAGGGTAGAGAAGGTAGCCAACTTATTTTACAAAAATTAAGTATATAATTCCAGGAGAGTGCTTTAAAGCTGTATTCGTCTTTCTTACTCATTCTTTGTTGATAAAGCAGAAAGTAGTGCTTACATTTGTTTTAGTTACCATCTATGTCCCCGAGGAGTTGAGCCAAGTGGCAAGCAGTCTTAATTGAGCTCCTGCCTACCCCATCCTGCAAACCTGAGTTTCCACCAGGTGCACTCTCTTGCTGTCAACAAAGGCACGATTCTATGCTCCTGTTAATGAGTCCAGCTTGCCCCAGTGCAGCAGCTTTCTCTCCAGCTGCCTGCTTGTGTGCCTGACTGCGACTGGATCTCCATCTCTTTTTACTATATTGCTTAGGTTACAGTAAGTGTGTCACAGATATCTCTGTCACTGGCAACTTTGACAGGAACCTGTCAATCACTTTTTTATGTTTCATCTGTTTTAGTAGTGTGTTGTCTTCATGCTGCGAGTCTAAATTAAACTAAAAACAGTGGATGAAAAAGTACATACTTACCATAAGAAAATAAACAAATTACAATTATCAGTAGTTCAGGATTTCAGAGTAAAACTAAGAGAAGTCTGAAGTTGTCTCTTTGCTATGGAAAATTCTCATAGAGACTAAACAGTTGGATAGTTGCATCTTAATAAATGTAACTGCCTTGTTTCTTCTAGTGTCAACACTCTTAGGCCTCTCACTCTTGAAGATTAATTACAATATAAATATTTTAAAATACAGTAATGACTGTATTCTCACATACTTATTTCCTGAAGGCAGCTCCTGAAAAATTAGACTGAGAGTAATTCTAGCTTATGAAAAGACCTTCCTGGTGTTTATGATATTGCACAGTTGCAAAAGAAGGTTATCACTATACTTCAAACATTCATTGTGGTATGTGCAGAAAATAAACCATTCTGACTGCAGAAACACAATTTTATAGCTATAAATTATTGGACCATAAATTACCTTCCTGGAAAACATACTTTTAGTCTGGAATTCTCTTCCAAGGAATCTTTATGATCTCATTAGTTTCCCCCTTTACAGAAGAAATTTAAATAATTTAGCTTTAGATTACTAATTCATGGCAAAGTAATTTGAGAATGTTTACATTCTATAAAGCTCATCCATTAAATTATTTATCATCTGATAAATTTCAACAGGCATTTGTTTAATTTTTCATGCTTTACATACAATGCCATTAGCACAATACCCCACAGCGTAGAATACTGTAGAGAAGCTCTACAGTATTTTTAAGCAGAAAGATTCAAATTAATATTTTCAAGCAATATAACTTTGCTTGTCCCTTCTGCTTCTATCTCCCCACATACCTTGTTGACAATATGTACTGTGACCTCATACTACATTTACCACTGGAAATTACTAACAGTATGGAAACAGCATCAAATGTATAATACTTCTGACAAGAGGGATTTATAGTGGCTATTTAATCTTGTTTGCAGCAGCAGAACTTGGCATGTTCCTAGTGAAGTACTTGGAGAATCAGCTCAAAGGTGAAACACAATTTAATGAGGCATCACTGTGAACAAGAAGGAAACTTATTTCTTGTAATTGGATATGAGGTCAAGGGAGCGCCTGCGGACTATTGGGGATGGGGTGTGATGCCGGCCAGGGTGTGGCTAACTGTAGAAACTCTCACTTTCGGTGGAGCAGGGGGGTAGTATTTTTATGATGGTAGCAGGGCTGCATAGCCTCATGTTGGGTAAGACGTAAGCACCAAGCCCAGAGCTTTTGTGTATGTGTGGTGTGATGGATGATCAACAGCAAAAAGTATTTTTGATTGCTTACTTATGTATTGTGCTGAACAACGTAGAACCCCTTTCTGTGGGCTTTTATTGGAGTATAATTCTTTCAAAAAGAGTTCTGATAATGCAAACTAAGAGAGCCTGTGTGGTGACATTCAGTGTTAGTAAATGCGGCAGAACTTGACCTGCACTGATGTTTGGGTTGGACTATGTAGTTCTGTTTTGCTTTAATTCTTGAAAACTGTCTTTGAATTTGCAAGTTATTTTAAATACTTTATTGAATTTGAAGCTAGGTAAAAAATATCCATAGGATTGCTTGCCTAAGATCACACTCCAATGCACATCATTATTACTTACTGGCAAATAATGGTATCAATAATAATGTTATAGGTAATTGGTGAATAAACAGTAGGTAAATTAAATGAGCAGTGGTGATCAGACTATGTGTTGCAGATTATTTCTACTTATTGCTTGAATCTGAGATTTGGAAGGACTACAAATCTTCAGAGAGGAGGAACCTAAGGAGGTGTTTACTTGTTTTTTTCACTTCAGGTCTCAAATCAGAAATCTGGTGTTTAAGCTGAGCCTGATGTAGTATAGAAAAACTCTGAAGGTTCACTTTGTCTTATGTATGAGCTTTGCTAAGAGAGAAGGACAGAGTTCAAAGACTGATCCTGTGGTGTGTGTTTGAGCTACATATAAAGTTGCTTTATTTGAGTGAAAAGTTGTCAGAAAAGTTATAGTACATGTACCCTATGGGATGGATTTGCAAATGTGCCAGTGTCTTTACTATTGGTCGAACATGGTCCTTACTCTGTGTTCATTGAAATAGATAGTAAATTTGTCCAATAATTCATTTATTTGCTAATTTAAAGTAAGCTTTTGGTTTCTGTGGATTACTTAATGAATCAGCTTTTTTTTTTTTCTTTTGACTCATTAACACCTTATCAGCTTGGGATACTGGTATCCACCTCCTCCCCTGCTTTCAGGTAAACAGTATTAGGTCCATATAGTAACTCATGATCATGTTTTCACTTATTCTGTACAGAATCTAGAAGAGTGATTTATTTATGTAGATACAGCACAAACAAAATGTTCGAAGTGACAGTAGTTTATGCTGTTATGTCTAGAATTGGGTCAACAATATTTCAAGCAAGATGAGTCACTTTGAAACTTGTTTGACGAAACTTCTCTCTCAATCTTCTGTTCATAATTTGTCTTGCAGCTGACCTACATTCTTAAATTCTGTTATCAGAATTATATGCTTACTTAAGTAATTATTGTTCTTTGTCACAATTTTTAGTGGTTCATCGTAGGACAGTGGTATGTACAGAAATAGAAGGGAATTTGTCATAAGTCACATTGGTGGGCTGCTACTCCTGTTCTTATTTGGAAGTCTATCTGTTATAAATGCATGAAATATCACCTTTTTTTTTTCTTCTTGTGAACCTTCACCTGTTAAGTTAAAAAAAGTGTGAACAGATTGCACAAATTTGTGGTGGAGTTCCTAATGTTAGGTCTTGTATTTGCAAGTTCAACATTGTCTTTCTGTAAATATGATATTGTAGTTGATAAAATTTGCTCATTCTTTCAGTGCACTTTCTAATAAAATATTTTCATTATTTCATTTCCACAAAACCATTGAGAAATAAGTCTATACAGAAAAATCCAGAGGATTCAACTGTTTTCAGTTCAGAGTTATTTGCTCTGCTTTGATAGTGTTGCCATACACTTAAACATTTATATACATGTCATTTTGAGGGGAATTATATTTCAGATTTTTAATTTGGTGGGGGGAATTATATTTCAGATTTTTAATTTGGCATGCTTCATTTCTGTGGGTGGGATATAGAGATATGAAAGTGGTACTTTTCTACAATATAAAGTGGGCATTGAACAACCTTTTCTCAGCACAAAAAAGAAATTAAAAAAAGAAGAGACATCCAGGCCTTTAGTTTTTTGATGCTGCTGTAAAGCACACAGAACACATGGAATTCTTCTGAATGTAGTACAGCCAAAAGAAAGAAGTAAAATTCTTAGGGGCAAGTATGTATCTTTAATCATAATTACTAGGGTAGTACTAAGGCTAGTGATAAAAAATTAGCTGAAAGAAGTTTACTGAAAAGTTTANGTAGATTGGAAAAAAATACTTCCTATCCTTTAAACTTACGAGCAGGTTCTTTTCAGTAGTTCTCTGTGCTTTGAAAATCTTTTAATAAATTACTTTATTTTTCACATGAATACTTCTGAATATGTTTCTTTTTTCATACCCATACTAATGGACTTTTAGGTGTGTTTTGTATTGAAGAGGACTTCACAAAGGACAAAGATGATAGACAGTGGGTAAAGCTCTTATGGCACAGAGTCCTGGACTGAGAAAAGGCTGTGTAATGGCAGACGTCAGATCTGCTGAATGAAGATGTAGAAGGTATAAAGACCAAATTAATAAGTTTGGGTTTGGACTTGTCTATGATAAAACCTTTAGAGATTGCCAGCTGGTTGTGTGATGTTTTATTTTGTAAAAGGGGGTGGGGGGAAACAAGGAGAGAAATCCCAGACTTCCCTTCTGATTTCTGTCATTCCTTCTCTCCACCAAAAATAGTTTGATAGAATAGCTAATTTGTAGGTACATTTGTCTTTTTTTTTTTAAGAAGGACAAAGCCATATGATAAATTACAGACCATAGAGTATGAAGTAAATAATTGTCTCTAGTTCACCTGAACAAGAAAAAAAAAAGGATAGCTTGGCACACAGGAAAATGAAAGTCTTTGTGAAAATATAGAAGGAACAGTGATAAGTGTGCAATAAGCTCTTTAAAAGTTATATTCACTTTATGGGAATTTACTCCACATTCAGTGGCACACTAGTGTAGATAGACTTAAGTGTGTGTCAGGTTTCCACATTTCAAAAGCGGAAAATGAGAACTGTAGATGTCTTATATTAATTTTCAGGTCACTTATGAATAGCACAGCTGCACACGTCCAGTGGGATCATTGTAGTAGGCTGGGGCAGGTTTGTTTATAATGAGAGATTGTATATTTTAACAACTCTAACCTGAGTCCTAACCGCTTACATACTGTAGGACTAATTTAAGAAAATACTAGAAAATCAAAGTAAATTGGAAGTCTGAAAAGGCTTCAAAAATTCCAGTGTTCCAGACCTGGTAGATTACTGATAAGGATTTTAGCATGTACTTCCTTTTGCTGTATAATGTAATATTATAAGAAGCTTCCTTCCTTAATTAAGTATAAAAGCAAAGGGTGGCCCTTTTTAAAGCATTCTATAAATTCTTTTTTAGAAGAATTACTTGAATATGAAAATATTTTTGTCCCCACTGCTATCAGTACT
>WEKW01017415.1:56066-69550 GCA_013389905.1 Sula dactylatra | reverse complement strand
AAGCACAGAGTGACTTTGAGTGTGTGGAGGTTTATCAAGTGTTTAGTCTTACTTTTAACGTTGCAGAATCCAGTATTTGAAGACTTTTGACCCACTGAGTCCAGTGAGACAATGTTTACATCTAAATATAAGATCATCCCTTGCAAAGCTGGTAGTGCAAAAACTGAAGATGTTAACAGCACTTTTCCTCTCCATAGAACACATCATTTCTATGTAGCAATTGATTCTAAATAATTAAATTTCATTTGCCCTTATTTGAAAAATAAATATTTTTCCACTGGTACTTTACCATCAATGCTTCCGTTTCACCATCAGAACGTAGTTACTATGGATTTGCACTGGCATTGTTATATTTGGAAAATTCATTCTAGCTTACTTAATAACATGATCTCTTATTAGGCTGCAAAATGTGAGAGATGGACTTTGCTTTTATGAGGTGACAAATATGTGGTGTGTATGATTGCTTTCAAATCTTAAATGCACTGTAGGTTCTTCCAGTCAGTAGTCTTCCCCATTCAAAACATGCGTAAAGTGTAAGGTTGTTTCTTTGGTTGTGTTTACTGGGGGCTTTTTTATTTGTTTCTGCAGTCCTGATTCACCGACAGACTACAACTTCCACAGCATGTTCAAATCCCACGTCACAAAAGTCCATTTCCTCGTTGTCATCATCATACCTAAAGCCTTTTGGATACATTCATAACACATACAAATGTCAATGTATGTTGTGATCTCGTTTCCAGAAATCATATCTCTAACAAGTTTGGAAAATTTATACACTTGCAGAACAAATGGAAGCAGGGAGAAGATGAAGGGTGATGTCCAATTTCATGTTACCTGCAGTCCTACGTTCTACTCGATATACACTTATTTGTATTTGTGCCATTGTTTTCCTAATCTATGAGGTGGCTGACTTGAGGAACAAGTTTGGGATAGAGGAATGGGGCAGTCACTGAGGGAAGAGCATCTCGCTCCTTTCTTCCTAGCTCGGTTTGTCTGCAGCACCTTCTTTTCTCCCCTTCCCTCCCCTTCACATTACCCCTCCTTCTCGCCCTTCCCTACTGCAGAGGAGATGGGGTGCTTAGTCTTACGATACGACATAATGGTATGACATCATTATGGTATGACAGCACCCCAGGGTCAGGTGGTGGAAGACAGGGAAAAGTTCTGCAGCTCAGTTTTTTTTCAAAATAGGGAGTTATTCAAGTGATCTGTGCTTCAGGCTGGCTCTGGCTTGATAAGCTCAGCGACTGAGCAACTATTTGAAGTGATATTCCACAAAGTGCTGGGAATTTTTATGAAATTTTCATTCTCTGAAGTATAATTCTTCTCACTTGTCTCCTTTATCCCTTTTATTTCCATAATACTCAACCAAAAATTAACTGTGGTTTTGAGGAAAGGACTAGGCAGTTTTCACTATAAAAACTAAGTTTAAGGAGAAAAGGCTTAAGACCTTTCACATAGCCCACAAAATCTTATCCCATTCAGAAAACATTTCTATAGAATTTAACTTCCTTCCTTCCATCTGGGTAAAAGCCATCTCTGTAACCCAATATATCAGATTAGTAGCTCTTGTATTAGCAAAGTGACATTTAAAAATACATATAACATTGTAGACTGCTTCAAAAAGTTAGGATAACTAGACCGCTTTTCAAAGGAAAAACTATATTTTTTTTTCATTCTGTCTACAACTTCACACATTCAAAATATATGCTACATTAGAGTAGTCTGGTGCAGAAATGGGAAATATATGAACAGTTTGGTTTCTTCATTCCTGACCAGCATTTTAGGTTCTCAATCTTTTTGGAAGGTCAAAACTAAGTTTGAAATGGAAAAGATCTTCTGGCTTTAATTATGAAATTTCTGCTGTAACTGTTATAAAGTATGCCCTAGAAGTTCTTTCTCAGACTAATTTTCCTCATATTAAAAATGTATCACTGTTCAAGCTGGTCCAAATAAAACTAGTGTTTCTGTCTCACGGAAGCCTATGCTCTGGAGAAGAAAGCCATCCATAGCTATGGTAGGAATCCATTTTCCCCTTTGCAATCATTACTGCAGAACAAACAAGGCACATAGGTAAGAGATCTTCCTGTACCACCTGAGGACAGAGCAATGCAGATGTCAGACAGTGTTGAGAGCAACAAGTCATCAAATTGTCACATACTACTCAGTAATGCAGTTTCTTTTTAAGGACAGAGTTGAAGTGTTCAGCCAGCCCTGTTCTCTGAAGGGTGGAGATGCAACATCCACCTCCACCTCCATGCATCTTGTTTCTAGGTGCCTGACCCCTACTGCAGAGCTCAAGTACATGGATTAGAGGAGTTAGTAACCCAGCATGCAAAGCCTGAGCTAGTCAGGAATGTGAACTGAGGATAGGCACATGACCTCAAACCAACACTTAAATTATGACTTTCCTGTTCAGGAGAACTCTCTTCTGATGGTGTAGGAGCCTAAGCATTTTCTTTTAAACACCATCAGCAGTTGTGTTCTCCTCTTAAATGTAAGCTGATTTCTTCACCACATAAACACAGTAGGGAAGAAAAAGTGATTTGCCTTTCTGCTATCCTGAACGGGCTCACGTGCACGCTCCACCTCAGAGACCAGGTCCTAAAAATCAAGCTGTATCATAGCTGGGGGAAGGGACAATGAATCCCTCCCCTTACAGTTGTCTAGCCATGAAATGTGAGATGATTCATTGGGTCAGACAGAATGAAAGTACACTAGACACATGGATCTAGCCAAAAAATAGTTGCTCTTGTCAGAGTAGGAGCAGAAATCCCCCTCCAGGAAATGAAAAGAGACCCTTTTGCAGAACCCTCTCCAAGAATAGTGTGCAGATAACCACCGAACCCCTGCAACACCTACCATTGTCCCTTTCGGAGGAGCCACAGGACCCAACTGTCCACCTCTAAGACTTTCTCATGTTCAGGCTTCTATGGCTGTTTAGGCATCATAACAGCATGAGTCCTTGGGCAGCACTTTGAACGCCAGATCTTAAGGCTACTTTCAGAATTGGCCCAAGGTCTTGAGGCTCTGATGGCATTTGCTAGAAATTTCTAATAATCTCTAAGTGTGTATTGTGACCTTCAAGAATCATTTATAGTTTGCAGTACCCCAAACTGTTGTCACTGTTAGTCTTGTGTGTGAAAATTCAGCATTTCATCTGTTAAGTATCTAGGAAATAGAAGATTCACTGCAAGCTAATGTTGTCGTATTCATTTGTCATTCAGTTAACATTCAGTTGTCAGTTTAGATAAGTTTTTGCCCTGCTGCCCTTCCCATGCACATGCTGCATAACTGACAGGGCTGTCATTCCAAGAGGTGAAGCTGCTACGTGACTGCTAGTTTAAAGTAATTTTAAGTGTCTGCATGTGCTCTTTACTAACCCTGGAGAGCCACTTCAGCTTTGGCAATTTCTTTTTCAACTTCATCAATCTTTTTTACGATTTATGCTTTATGAACATGTTTTGCATAACAGAAAAAGGAAAAAAAAGACTTTATATTTAATGTAAAGTATCCATAATTTTATTTATAACATGGGAAGTGTGGCACTGATGAGAAAAATAAAAAGCCATATTAAAAAAGGTTTGGCTATTTTATTCACAAAAACTGCCTAGGCTATTTTTACTCTGATCTATCAGAAATTTACTCTTTAAACTCCTGAAGAAAATTTACCAAATTAGTATTCAACGGTAGCTAGAAGGAAATACTACAATTGTCCCTCTTAAATTTTTCTATCTTCTATTCCTAGTGACTGGTTTTACGAAAGTTAGTAGTTTGGTTCTACTTTCTTTTAATTTTATGACTGCCATGAATGTCAACAGAATATCTACTTTACTAGTAAATGGTATGACTTTGCAGAAAGTACGCTTTAGCTTGTATTTGCCTATTAGATTAGTCAGTGCTACCACGCAAAAAAAAAGGAATATCAACAAAAGTAGGTAAGATTGCAGAGCTCTGTGCTGTGGCAATTCCATAAGACTATAAGTAGTTATGATGAGGACTAAAAATAACATACCGCTAAATACCTTTGCAATGCAAGCTAGAACGAACTGTCACATATCTGGTTCAAGCTGCAGTTCCCCCAAAGTTGGATGATCATTTGGGGTTTTTTTCCCCTGACAGATACAACATTTTCCACAAAAAAATGGTGCCTGTTCCCAAGCTGTTACATGATGGAAGTAAATAATCTGAAATTGTGTTGGTAAAAATAATAAAGCCCAGCTCTGCGTTCTCAAATAATCACCTATTATTCAGTGATCCCAGTTCACACCCATTTCATGCCCCAATCTGTGCATGAGGGTATTAGAACAGAAGTTTTTGTATTTCTCCTGAGGCTGTTAGAGTTAATGTTAAACAAAAAAGTCACAGAAGGTGGTCATGCCTTTGAAGTCTGGCAGCTAAGACTTGAAGGTGAACACTGTCATTTCTGCTCCTGCACCAATGAATAGCTATCTATCCAATACAGAAAAAGAGCAAAAGGATGGCACAAGAATGTCTCTGCTCAGAACATCTTGTGCTGTCCTGTGGGGTTGGATCCCCCAGGCAAAGCCAGAAGGGGACTGAAAGTTTGCAATGCCCTGGGTAACTTAGTCTAACAACAGAACTACTGAAAAGGGGAGAGAATAATGTCACCTAATATCAAATTATGTGTTCATCTCTTTTCCTTCTATTGCAACAGCTGAACCACTTTTTTTTTTTTTTTTAATTACATGATATTACATCTTGAGAGTTTCTGGTTTCATGAGGGATGAAAAATAACTCCTAAATCTGGTTTGATGTGAACCTAAACTTCCTAATTTTCCTGCTGAAAAATAAATTATTCACAGTTTTACTCCTTCCAACTTTGTTCAACTCTGTTTCAAGTGTAACACTTCCATTTCTATGGCAAGTATTTACAGAGACCAAATCTATGTGCCAGAGAACGTTTGTTCATGTCTTTCTACAAAAGTATGTCTTTGCAGATGTAAACATATATTTTGTAGACATGGTCTGAATGTTTGCTTTTGAAAACTGTCCTAGAAGACAGTGGCAGATGTGATTGCAGAATCTAGGTCAGGATGATAAATGTACAGCAAGTGAAATACAGGAAGCATTAATAAGAAGCCGTGCAATTATAGGTGTCATTTTCTAATGAACTGTAATGACTTATGTTTGTAGAAAGGTGGCTGCTGTATGGAGGCACAAACTCTGCCAATATATTTGTGTCTACATGGGCACCTGTAACTTCAGGGCTGCAAGCAGACTGGAAAGTTAGGTGCTAAAGCACTGGAAATGGTTGCACAGTTCCCACACTGGAGGGAAAAGTGACAATTCTGCCTATTTTACAGGAAAGCATGAACCTGCATGAAAATGCCCCCTAGTATGCTCATAAACAATTTCTTTGTAAGCAGCTAAAAGCCATTCAAGTGAATCAGTCTTGCTTTTTGGTCTTTGCTCTGTAATATAAAAGTAACTAATGACAGCGGAGCTAGAAATGAAAATAAGACAGCAGTCACTATGAAGGAATACTGGAACTATAGAGATGAACTATGTGAGGTGGATAGAATGGTAATGAGGGGTAAAAAAAGCTTCATTTCCAAAATAGATGTGACAGCAGGTGTTGAAAAAAAAATCTGAGACATGGGAATTGAAAAGTGTAATTACAAGAATGAGAGGTGATGTTTTGGCCAGAAATACAATGTAAATACAAAATAAATTGTTCAAATTCAATGTGCCACCAGCACTGAAGTTCTTAAAGTGCAAAAATGTCAGTAATTAAATGCCAATGATAAATTCTGGGAACAGATTTTTTCTATGTAGAATACAAATATCATTTTGGCCTAAGTCCTGAACAACAAAAGTTGGCTTGCTGAGGTAAGATACGTGCTCTTTTTAGCATAGTTCTACCAATGAAATCTTGTAATCTTTACAAGCTTGATCTATGTCCTCAGCAGATGGAGAAGATGGCTCACATATCCCTCCTCTTGTGCTCAGCTTTAGAAAGCAGATAAGGCTGGCGAGCATAAGGGAGGATAAGTGCCTCATTGTAATGTGTGGGGAGAAGGCAGTGCCCAGGGTCCAAGTTTAGACGAGTATCCTGTCCCTGATGGGAGCTAATCAGAGATTCAGTATACAGAAAGTGCTAAGGACTTGGCAGTAGAAACAGGGATAATCCGTCCTCTCACTAGGGCTGACAAGGGCAGGAGAACAGTGATGTGTTCAGGCTGACTTTCAATTACATTGGTGGCAGAAGTATGGTGACCAGTGTGGAAAGATTGGTCCATGTGGAGGGAGGGACAACTGTTGCTCTGCTGCTGGTAGGAGCCCCTTTCCAGCACATCTCCCTGTCAGGGAGGGCATGCCTGTCTGATCTCAGCTCTGCCCCATAGTAGTTTTGGCAGTGATGGCTATGAGATAATAGGTTGGGTCTCTCTTCCAAGGTCTCTTATTTGCAATGCTAGATATAAATCTAAATTGATACCCCAGCTGCCTTTGAATCTCTCTGAGCTAAAAGCTCAGACTTACCAAGACAGTAGTTTGCAAAGGTTCACATTTTATGAAAAAAGAATCCCATTATAAATTTTAAATATTCCCATTTCTAAAATTTCATTTACTTGCCTCTAACTTTTCTGGTAAGAGAGAGAGAAGATACAGGTCCTGTTCTGTTTTTCTGTAATTGTCATGGTTTTAGCTGGGATAGTTAATTTTCTTCACTGTAGCTGGTATAGTGCTGTGTTCTAGACTTGGTATGAAAATAATGTGATAACACACTGATGTTTTTAGTTGTTGCTAGGTAGCGCTTACACTGGTCAAGGTCTTTTGCAGCTTCCCATGCTCTGCCAGGTGCACAAGAAGCCGGGAGGGGAGGGGATACAACCAGGAGAGCTGATCTGAATTGGCCAAAGGGTATTCCATATCATGTGACATCATGCCCAGTATGTGAACTGGGGGGAGTTGGCCGGGGGGGGGAAGGCGCAATCGCGGCTCGGGGACTGGCGGTGTCGGTCAGCGGGTGGTGAGCGGTTGCAACTCTTGTGTTTTTTTCNTTCTTATCTCAACCCAAGGATTTTCTTGCTTTTGCTCCTCCGATTCTCTCCCCAGCCCACAGGGGTGGGGGGAGTGAGCGAGCGGCTGTGTGGTGCTTCGTTGCTGACTGGGGCTAAACCACAACAGTAATGTGCATTTTATTTTTAGACCCTTTTATTAAAAACACATTTTAAAACACATTTTTTTTATAACATTGTGGGGTGCAGATATTTAGAAGACAAGTCAAAAAAGCTAAGTGAAGAGGGCATGTAGTATGTTTTTTTCACAAGAGTTTCCTATGCCTTGCCAATGGAAATTATCCTTTTCTCAGCCTCCTTTAGCACTGAAGTGCCCTTCTTGAAAGGAAATGCCCAGTGCAGCACTTCAGAGAAGAAGGCTACTGCCTTGCCTTCAAAGTTATTAAGCTATTCTCCTTGTATCCTTCATCCTATTACTTATGCATCTTTGGCTGTGGCTGCATAGTGAGGCTATCCACTGAGCTACCTGCAGTGACTGGTAATATTCCTACCTCACTCCTGACTTTGTTAAAAAAGTTTAAATATTGTTCATTTATTGCTATATTAAAGCAGTAGTTTCCTAAGGTTCCCAACTTTATATTATTTGTTGAAGCCAATTTTATCTACACTGTCCAAGCAAAGAACTCATAATTAGTAAAGACCAATCCACCCCAAAATCATTTATGCTGTGAAGGCATGTGCAAAGGTCAATCCAGCTGACTTTCGAGGAGACTTATGAATATTTGGCTTTTTCTAAATGTATGTGTAACAGAGCAGTGCAGTCAAGGGGACAGATCTAGTTCTGCTATACCTATGAAGTATATGGCTCAAGCACTCAGCAAGTTATGTCAAACTCTTGGAGACAGTGTGGCACATCTTTTGGAACTTCTTAGCTGATGTATTTTGCCAAACTGACAATTACATCAGGAGCTGAGCAATGCTGAAAATTAAACCAATGACTATGATACTGACAGATTTAGTACTCTTTCTTAATACTGGTACAAATGTTTGGGTTTCGGTACTAGGCAGAAGAAGGGTGCAAGTATTCCAGGCCTAAAGACAATAGTGGCACAATGGCAGTGCAAACAAACACAGGTGATTTCCTTGGATGTAAAGACTTTTTCTAAAAAAATATAAATAAAACAATGTCTTTCATAAGATTATAGAGAAAACGGATACCAAATATGTGCTTAGTGAACTATCTGAGAAGAGGAAGTATCAGGGTAATCAGTAGTTTTGATTTAGTTTGGCTGTTTTTCATGGTGGCATTCATTCTCTTGTAGCATTAAAGTAAAGAGTATTAAATAGATATAGATGTAATATTAAAAATAGATTAATGGAACTATGCTAGTTCAGGGAGGAGGGTAATATATGAAAAGAGGTGATAAATGCTGAAATCAGACGTACTGGAAAACTGGAAAGTACTTTCTCAGTAACATGACAGTGGACAGAAATAAGGTGCTAGGTGAGAAGAACTTTCGAGGAGAAGCCCGAGAAATTTGTATCTAAAATTTGAATAACTGTGCACAATATTATTTGGTTTGTCCACCTGCTGTAGTGCTTTTGCATTTCTGTGTCAAGAGATTGTGTAAATGTTTACTGCATGAACACGTTGTATAAGTTCTTGATTATATATGAATGAATGAAACAGGCGAAGAGATTCAAAGCAAAATCTAACTCTTACAGAAAGCAAATCCTTGATTTGGGTTTACTGGCACAATATAGCCTCATAGGAATCTTGAAAATTAAAATCACCTGATAAAAATTTTGTGTAATTCTACACATTTCCTATGCTAAGCAGTCATCCCTTTACATGTATTTTACTGAAGATAATGCTTCTCATTTTGGCTATCTGAAGGAAAATGAAAGAATAAGGTCACTGATTAATTTTAAGATGTTTAAACACAATAGGCATTAAACTCTGAATAAATAGTTAATATGAATGAATAATCATGAATTGACGGCTAGCATTTTTTCCCCACGACTCCTGCATATAGAAATAATATTTATTGCAATACCATTTCCAGTCCATCATGGATGTAAACATCCACTTTTTACAATAAACTAAGTAAAATTATTCTCCTTTGGCAAGGGGAATGTCAGCATTTTTACAGCATTTGTAAAAAACTCCTTTTGCGTTGTCTTAATTTTCTCTGAATAACTGCATTCCCTGAGTATCTCAGGAGTGAACTTTCTGGGAGTAATTTGGTCACTAAATTGCCGATCTCCAATCAGCTTTTTCCAGTGATCCGGTTTAGCACTAAGTACATGACTGAAATGGAATGATGTATCATAATCCTGATACTTGAGAAATGAAAAAGGATCAGTGAAGCACAGAAGACCATCCTGGGCTGCATCAAAAGCAGCGTGGCCAGCGGGTCGAAGGAGGTGATTCTGCCCCTCTACTCCACTCCCATGAGACCCCACCTGCAGCGCTGCGTCCAGCTCTGGGGTGCCCAGCATAAGAAAGACATGGACCTGCTTGAGCAGGTCCAGAGAAGGACCACAAAGATGTTCTGAGGGCTGGAACACCTCCCCTGTGAGGACAGGCTGAGAGAGTTGGGGTTGTTTCGCCTGGAGAAGAGAAGGCTTCAGAGAGACCATAAAGCAGCCTTCCCATACTTGAAGGGTACCTACAGGAAAGATGGGGAGGGACTCTTCGTCAGGGAGTGTAGTGATAGGATGAGGGGTAATGGTTTTAAACTGAAAGAGCATAGATTTAGATTAGATACTAGGAAGTAATTCTTTACTGTGTGGGTGGTGAGACACTGGAACAGGTTGCCCAGAGAAGTTGTGGATGCCCCATCCCTGGAAGTGTTCAAGGCCACGTTGGATGAGGCTTTAAACAACCTGTCTAGTGAAAGATGTCACTGCCCATGGCAGGGGATGATCTTTAAGGTCCCTTCCAACCCAAACCATTCTGTGATTCTGTGATTCTCTTGATTGGCAAAAGAAGAAACTATTAAAAGAGAATCCAGACTAGGACCTCAACAGTATCTCACAATCTTTTCTTTGAATCTGTATTTACTTAGTTTTAGAAGTTAATGTGAAAATGTGTTAGACACATACATGTTGTGTATCCTAGAACACCCTCTCTCATTTCAAGATTTGCCTGTTTTGAATAGGTGCTCAGTAGCTTGCATGTTCTAAGTTCCTGGTTCCAGAATATTTCCTAGTAGATGGATTTCTTAATCATGATTTACATTAATAATCTCTCACCTGATTACATCTTACAATAATTGTGTAACATGATGAACTCTATTATACTAGAACATAAATGATATAACTCTAAAGCATTTAACCAGGGAAGCTCCTACTACTGAATACCCACTCAGCTCCACAGAGCATCACTTAACCTCTGTGACAAGAACTAGAGGTTCAAAAACTGCACCACATCAGCAATAGAAAAAAATGCTGTATTTCTTAGCACTATAACAGTTCTTGGGTATCTAGCCACTAATACAAGCCAGAACCTTTACTTGCCAATTACAACCAGAACATTTACACAATACACTGCAATAATTAGTCATTTAGCTGTGAAATTGAGAAGCAACATGTGAACTTGATCTAGCCACTAGACGACTGTCATCTGAGGGACAATATCACTGCAGGAAATAAGATGCCACCATACAGTACAGAATCACAGAATCAATCACAGAATGGTAGGGGTTGGAAGGGACCTCTGGAGGTCATCTTGTCCAACCCCCCTGCTTGAGCAGGTACGCCTAGAGCAGGGTGCACAGGACCACATCTAGGCAGGTTTTGAATGTCTCCAGAGAAGGAGACTCCACAACTTCTCTGGGCAGCCTGTTCCACTGCTCTGGCACTCTCACAGTAAAGAAGCTTTTTCTCATGTTCGGGTGGAACTTCCTGTGTTCCAACTTGTGCCCATTGCCCCTTGTTCTGTTGTTGGGCACCACTGAAATGAGTCCGACCCCATCCTCTTGACACCCACCCTTCAGATATTTACAAGTATTGATGAGATCCCCCCCTCAGTCTTCTCTTCTTCAGGCTGAACAAACCCACGTCTCTCAGCCTTTCCTTGTGAAAGTGATGTTCCAGTCCCCTGATCGTCTTTGTAGCTCTCTGCTGGACTTCCTCAAGCAGTTCCCTGTCCTTCTTGAACTGGGGAGCCCAGAACTGGACACAGTACTCCAGATGTGGTCTCTCTAGGGTGGAGTAGAGGGGGAGGATAATCTCCCTTGATCTGCTGGCCACACTCCTTCTTATGCACCCCAGAATACACTCCCAGATCCAAACTGTTTCCCGGCACACAGTATGCATCTCCTCTCCCTGCAAAATAGAGGGGTGGTGGAAAAGTGAGGAAGAGGATGCAGTGGTGCCCATGCCATGTTTCACCTGCTCAGCACACACTGAAGATGCAAAACAAATAGGGTCAATATCTTCCTCTGCCTGATGAGCTTTAATATACATCTCTTAGCTCAATGCTTTAGCCACTAACCTAGAGGGCTTTCTGAAAATGGACTTTTAACAGAATACACTTTAAACACTTATTAGTACAGGCACAGGAATCCAGGCTTCCAAGTCTCAAATTACTTCCTCGGCCATTAGTCTGTAGAGCTTTGCAATGGCTATTTAATTATTCTGTTCAACAGTAAGAGTAATTGAGAAAACTCTACCCTATATTCTGGCAATTAGAGAATTCAGCTCAGAGGGATTTAAATTTTATCACACAGGAGAGACCTACAGCATGATCTGTCACATGCTAGGGGACAGTCCTAGCCCCTAAGATTGTTTAACAAGTGAATTTGTGGGAACAGGTAGCAGCACCTCTGTTTTGGGATGGGCAGTGAGGGAAGGAGAGGAACTATATAGTGAGTTGCAAAAATGCCTACTGGAGTTGGCTGTGGTGATGAGAGAGGTGGAAGAAATAGTCAAGATCAGTTTGTTCTGGGCAGATGTAAACATGAACTGGGGGTTTAGCTGATCATTACATGTAAGGTTTTAGTCCTATGCATCCCCAAAACAAAGTGACTTGAGAATTTAAGTATTAGAAGGGAATAATCTGTATAAATAAGTAACAGATATGGTGGAGGCCTTGAAGCCTTGAGTCCTGACTTACATCTTTCAACAGGTCTCCCATAAAGAAGGGATCCAGACAGATAATTTTGAATACCTATCCCATACTGATTTCTCAGTAAGAGACAATATGGGAAAAATGAATAAAAGAGGAAGTATCAGCCAGTATTTACCTGTGCATTTGGTGATTCAGGATGAAATAGCTGCATTACTAACTGCAGTATATATAACCTTGCTGAAGACTGCATCAACACCAGACAGTTGGCAAATGGCCAGTAGGACACCAGCGTTCCTGGGAAGATAAGTGACACTACAGACTGGTAAACCTGATGTTGGGATTGCAAAACAGTAAAAACTATAATAAAAGATGGAAGTAATACACACATGGATTGATATGTTTTGGGGAAAGATCAGCTTTTTTTCTGCCCCTTAAGGAGAGTCCCTATCCAAAAATCCAGTGGTTTTCTTTGAAGAAATAAGCACAATTGTGTTAACAAGGGGGAACCATTTAATACACTTGGATTTTCAAAAGGTAGTTTAGTGGGACCCTGAAATCAAGTTGTCTTCGCAGTAAATAATCAGTACTTCTTTTTTTCCCCCACTGTATAATTTTTCTTAAGCATTACATTAGACTGTTATGTGGCTAGGCCACAGCAGTAAAATTTACTAAATCATTTTGTTTACTGAGGCAGAATAGCAAGTCACTTCATCAAAACATTTCAAACTCATTAATTCTAACAGTGTTTTTCCTTCTCTCTGCATGTACACTTTAAAATTGTATTTGTAAGTACTAAGAGGATGCATAACAGCTGAATATGAACAAACTTTGTGTTAAAATAGAGCATCCCTTTATTTTGCCTGTTTTGAGGGTGTGAGTTGCCTGGCAGGACTACCCCTGCTAAGATGGCTAGGTGATTAGTCAGGGGATGGAGAGAGAGACTCCTCCAGCAAACTATTCAGGGATCTAAAACCTGAAAATTCTTTTTTGTCTGATTTTAGAGGAAGACTATTCACATGACTGAGTTAGCTAGATAATCAGAGGAATTAGATTTTAAAGTGAACAATAAATACCTTTTACCAAAAGTCATAATTTCATCAAGGATGATATACAGAAAGGTTTCTCCTCTGCTTTTGTACACTGTATTTTTTTCTCCCTTCCCCTCTCACCCTATGTGCATATAGTAGCAACAGCTTGAGTTTTATACATGACTATATGCCATTGCAGGCTGATTTAATAAAAAAAAAAGGGAGGGGGAATAGGGACCTTGGATCACTTTGCGACTGACAGCTGGTCAATACTTTTCATGCAACATTTTTCTTCACCTTCCCAAAAGGAATCTTATGCTTAACATTTGTTTATCATGGTCAGAAAAAATAAGTTTCGGATTTTATTCCTTTTCCATTACACATTTTCTCCTTCAG
>WEKW01017415.1:37781-55943 GCA_013389905.1 Sula dactylatra | reverse complement strand
TGTAAATGTAAGAAAAATAAAGGAGAAATGAAGAAATTGAACTTCAGCATTTGCAGCTGGACTATTTATATCTAATCTATAAATATATAGGACATTGTTTTGTACTCCCTTTCTTGTATTGTACTCCCTCACATGACTAAGCCAAAGACAAAAAAAGGATCTTTTTTAGGTTTAGTTACAGCTTTTGCAGCACATAGTATTGTGGAAAAGACAGCTTTCTACTTCAATACTGCTTCCCATAATATGTGTACTTCGCAGATGAGTTACAAAGGCTTTGATTTTAATTTGGGGGAGAGGAATTGAAAATTACTGAGGCATCAGAGAACTGGATAATCCTAGATCCCTTCTTCATAAATTGAGTTGAGAGCTGGATGACACAGTATGGTTTTTTGTCGCATAATATGTATAACTATACCTTATGTTCATTTGCTTAATTCATCGGTCTGCTTCCTAATAAGTGCTTTTCTAAAGAACCTAATCTTTTTGTATCTTTTAAACCTTTCTTTTTTTTTCAGAAATGGCTTTTTAATTTGTCTGTCTTATTTTTTGATAGATATACTTGCCATATTAAAAAGACTTGAGCTTCAGAAGGTGCTGAGAATCCAGTCTCAAATATCAGGCCTTGTAAATGCATAAGGTTGAGCACTGAAAGCAGTCATTGCAGGACTGTGAAAATCTAAGTCTTACTACCTGTCTTATAGAACTGCATCTGAGGCAGGGAGAAATGTCAATCCCTATATAAAATCCCTATCAGAATTGTGTTTGAATTTACCTTTTAGTCCTCTTTTTTCTAAGCACGTAAGCCAAATTCCTCACCTCAAAATCAAATTTTCAGTAGGATCAAATGCCTATGACAGTGAAAAGATATTAATTTCAGTAGATGCTGGGTCAAACTTCTATATACAGTATTATCAGCTACTCTACCTTCTCTGTATCTGTCACATTTTGCCATGAAGTCACTCTGGTGTCACATTGCTGGGCATTGCAAAAACCTAACTTTCAGGTAGTGGAACCCAGCCTTAAGCACCTAGGTTCCCTCTGCAGGAGAAGGAGGTATCTCCACACAGGATCCACAAGAGCTAGCGAATAGGTAAACACAGTGTAAATATTTACTTTATTTGTGGCCTGTTCTCTGGGTTAGTAAGCATCAGAGGTGAGCACCTCTCTCCATTTTGAATTCAGAGCCTGAAACCTCTCTTGAACACACATCAGTATAAAAGAAAGCCAGAAACAGGAACAGCATCTTCCCTCCTACATCATCGTCTTGGGATTAGAAACTCATCTCCTACCTTTTGGAAAACCTCCCAGTCTAATATTTTACTGTCCATATGTCTCCCCTGCCAAAGCATCAAATAAAGTCTTTGAGGAAGAAGAAGAAGAGAAAAGGAGCGTGACTGTTCAGCCTACAGGCTCCAGCATTCAGTGAGGCAGGGATTCCTGATGTCCAATGCTCTGATCTTTGTCCTGTACCAGTCCAGAGCATCACCTCCATCTCCTCTTCCAGCTGTGTTTTGAAGAAAGCAATGTCTGCCGTTATATTTAATGAAAAGTGCAGTCCTCTAGATTTTGTACAATATGTGCTGTACGAAAGCCTACCAGACCACTACCTCAAAGAGACTGGTGGAGTAACATCTGATTTCTGTGTCCCAGTGAGATTATGTGTTAACTGTTCAGCAAAGATAAGACAATGCTTCCTGGTGAAGGAAACATTTAGAGACAGAAGCTAAGGTGATTTTGTATTAGGTCCTGTGGATTAGCTCTGAACAGGCCCCTGAAGAGCTCCCAGATGAAGTTTGTCTTTGTGAACACTTATCATATTTTTCTACTTGCTTTCAGGTAGACAAGGAGAAGAAAGGTATAAAAAGCCCTCCTCTCTTGTGTATCTTTATATAACATAGCAGCAAAGCACAGCTACAGTCTTGAGATCCCTTGTGTTGCCATTTCTTGGCATGCCTACATAGCTCCAATGATTCAGAGTCTTCCTACATTTCCCATGTGACTGGTCCCTAATAAGAAAGAAAAGACAAAATAGCCATGGTTCATTTGAGGTCTCTTATTTGTGATTCATCAGCAAAAGCTTTAGGATTTTGTAAAGATATGTTTATTGAAATCAAGCAAGATGGCTAACAGCAACAATTATTCTGTCTCTGCTGGTGTAGTATCCCCAGAGTTGAATTTTAAGCAATTATTTGTTTTTGGTTATATTCATCCTTCTAAATGCTGGTTTTTTCCCCATGAGAGCTGTAGATATGCAATAGATACAAATTGAATAAACAAAATTGTTGAGAGCACATTACCTTTAACTGGTAAGCACAAATTGCTTGTCCAGCCAGCTCAGGTATGTCCCACAGCCTTGTTCCTTGCACTTATGAACTTAAGGTGAGCAGTAGAAGGCAGTGAGCCCAGGTATGTCTGACCCCATTAGTGTAAGAATGCCCTAAGTGTCACTGCTCTCCAAGGCTTCTGTCTTAATCAAGCATCCTCTTCCAGTCACTTGTGATTCATGGTCTGGAGTTGCCCTTCTGAGGTAGGAACCTCTCTGCTTTTGAAAACAAAAAATAGAGCTGACAAAAATAGACATAAAACGCAGTTTAGAACATTTTTTTTCAGGACTTGGATTCAGTGCCTCCTTTGCTGAAGGCAATTCTCTGGAGGAGCCCAGCTCATGCTGATCTAGGCTGAGCCTGGGGACAGATGGTGCCCTCATGCTTTCCTCCTGAAGCCAGGCCACAATTTGTAAAGAAAGCAAAATTCACTGGACCAGAATAAGTTAAAATTTCCTGTTTTGTTTTTTTTTTATAAGCAATTGCAGCAAATACATTTAAATTTTTCAGTAAATGAAGAATACCAGCTCGAATATATGTATTAGCAATTACTGAAATTGACTATACATATATCATATATTATCAGCTGTAGTTTTCCTGTTGATAAAAGAATTTCTTATCATCATTGCCAAACTGATAAAGTGTGTTTCCTGATTCCTTTTCTATATAGCTTTCATGACTTCTGCTGTGTGACAGGCAGATGTGTGTAACTATAAATACAAAGAAAATGTTTACTTAATAAAGTTTTATGAACAGACAGAAGTATGTTCAGCTGGGTATTTTATGTGAGTGGCTCTTTGCAAGAAACAACAGCAATGCAGCTTAATACAGCTGCATGACAAAGGCTAGAAATGCAGGAATGTACACTGCATGGAAGATGTCAGTGTAGCAGTTGTTACAGCAGAGACGCACACCTATGTGAAGAGTTTCAGCAAAAGAAATTTTGCTAGACAATGAAACAGGCACTGATGATGAGGTGAAATTTCTCTTCTGTGTATGTCTGACTGAACAAGGGAAGCTTCCTATCTTTCTGTTTATATCTTCTGCATTTTCTGGCATGCCTGACAAGCCTAAAGGGATGAATATTTATTTAGAACAACAAGTGTTGTTCTTCACTTGTGCTCACCTGTGCTTCCTTATCCTGTGATTTCTCAGTGCTCCTGCCCATGACAAATCTCTTGGAGAAACTCTGGCCCCAGCCCACAGCCAGAACAACAGACGTGTGCTGCGTGTGCCTTCACCACGGACCTTCACCTGGTATTCACACAGAAATACTCCTTTCTTCCCAGCCATGTTCCCCCTCGGCTCATGAAAACTGAAGTGTTTTTACATCATGCTGTAAGAGTGTTGTAATTTCCATTTTCCCTTTAGCTACCTTAGCATAGCCAGGCATCTTTCTGTATGTGGGCCAGTTGCTATCCTGCCTTTCAGTAACATGGTAAGTCTGTAAGCCACAAAAGCAGTGCAGCTACATTCCTCACATCTCAGGACTTGGATGACTTGTTCCTAATGCAACGTACAGCCTTAGCACACCAGAAAGCAGAGCGTAGCTACACCAGTATGTGGTCCATTCCCTCTCCTCCATCTACAGTAAACTCACTAGAGTAACAAAGTTATTGGAGGTCAGAAAGACACTTTTCAGCCTGAAAGGAGCCTCTTTTTTCATCACTATTTGCACATACTTAGATACATTAGCAAGAATGTTCTGGTTGAAATCCTGCCTGTCATACTTATGTGATTAATCACATTATGAGCTAAACTTTGAGAAAGGCTAAACACTTGAAAGCATAATTCATTACATCTTGATTTAATAAGTATTCATAGTTCTCATTGATTTAAGCTATTGAGTTCAGTACCTTTCATGAATAAGGCTAGATTTCACCCTAAAATATTTGCCTCTCAAAATAAAACCAATTGTAAACAGATTGAGCTCAGTATCATCCAAGCTGTAGTCCCCAAGATAGGTAAATATTTAAAGATGTGATTTGTGATTGTGGTCTACCATTCCGCTAAACCATTCTGAAGTGATAAAAATGAAACACTTTTGCCACACAGTTAATTCTTGGCATCCTTCTAAACTGAAAAGGAAACAAATGCTTTGGAATTAAATTTGATAACATAATGAAAAGAATAAATATTTCCAAATAGACAAACACAGGGCTCTACAACTGTCATTCTTGTGCCATTCAACATAATCAGGCCGTGCTTTTTCAGAAGCAAAAAGTCAAAACTTCTTCACATAGCAAGCTCCCTTCTGCAAACTTGGTCACATCATACCAAGCTTCCAGAACATCCCTAAGCTGCCTGGTACATTTTTTACAATTAAAGACTTCATTTTTAAGAGGCAGTGTTCTGTTTTCTCAGCATTCAAGACATCTGTGGTTCCTGTATGGGTCCCAGACTTCCATTATTTATTACGCTACTATCATTCACCCTGTCACCTTGTTTTCAGCCATATAAAGTATTAATGCAGGCACACATGAAGCTAGGAGATTTTTCATATTATCTGTTGATAAATAAGTGACATAAGTATTAACGGAGAATGGACATATTAAAATAATCGACAGCCTTATTATGTGACAGCATGGCAGCCCTCCTAGTAGGAAGGCTCAAATCATTACACATGTATTGCCCTTTAATGATACTGTGAGAAATTTCTCAAGGAGATGAACATTAAACTAGTGTCTGATACAACATGTAGGTACTAAGGTTGATCCTTTACCTTAAAAAAAAAATTGAAAAAGAAACCCCACCCCTGTTATACATCAAAGTCAAGCTTGTCATAATTCATCATGTTGGAAGCCCTCACACAGACAGGACAACCCAGTACACACTTGCCCCTGTAAGGTCCTGGGAGATAGTCACATCTCCTGCCACATGACTATAGAAGTGGATAGGGGTTTGCATTTAATATTGGGCCAGACTGAATATTCATGTCCACACCCACACCCACCCACACACCCACACACCCACACACCTTTCTCTCTTCTCTGCACCTTTCTGCCCCACTCCTTTCAAAGAAGATAACCCCAGCTGGCAGTAGACTTGAGAGGGTTGTGACACCTGAGGCGTGCCCTGGCACTGTTAGACTTGTGTTATTTTCTACAGTGGATCTGATATATTCCTTGAGCATTTTTGCATTCACAAAACTGTTAGCTAAAGATATTACCAGATGTTTTTACTCATTTCTGCAACTTCTATCAAATTACATCACTTAATAGAAGTTGAAGAACAGAAAAAGGTTCCCACTTCACACAAGATTCCTAAAGACGATTATTCAGTTTTAAGAATTTTGCAGTGGCTGCCAAATATTTTAGAAACCAAGTAAAAGCCTAGAACAGGTTCTGTTCATTGTTAAGGGTGTTGTTTCACACAGGTAATGCAATCAGTCCGGAGGCGATAACTCAGAGGAGAACCTAGCCTTCACATAAGTGCTTCTGCTACCTAGGACTCCTGTAACTCAATGAACAAAAGGTGCATGGCATTCTCTGTACCCTTCTAAGAGATGCACTGCATTAATTAAACTGAGCAAAAGACTGGAAAACAGACTATGCCTCTAGCTCAAGTACGGAACACAGTGGAAATATTTCAGTGAGCAGGAGTTTCAGTCACATGGATTTAAGCAGTTTTTAATATATTGTGATTTCACTAAGGCCATAGGTCAAAAGAAAATTCAGGCCAAGATGTAACCCTAAATATTTTTATCCATACAATCTCTCATGCTGTTTTCACCAGTTGCAGTCCTTGTGACCACAGATCGGACTAGAAGCGTAACAGTCCAGACCTGGCAATAGTAGCAAGAAAGGCATCACCCACCCTTGGAGTGAACTGCCCTGATGTCTTCCCAGCAGTCAAATAAGCCAACTACATAACTCCAGGGTAACTGACTGTCTGCATAAGAGTGGTGAAAACCCTAATATATTTATTGAGAAAAAAAAAAAAGATCATGCTATACCTTACATGATAAACATTTTCATTTAGGTGTGATAAGAATTTGACACATTTTTGTATTTGGGAAGAGTGGGTGAAAGAAGAAGAAAAAGGACAAAAGGGCAAAAATATGCAGCTTTTTATCAGAAATCAGTATAAGGTTATCCACAGTGAGTTTACTTATTTGCCAGTACTTGTGTTGCTAATCACAAGTATTTGAATGTTCACATCTGTAGCCCCAATGTTTTCAGTACCTGTGTTTGCATCTACAGAATAAGGCATGAGGCTTAAAAATTGTTTTACAAATCAATTCTCAGCCTTTTTTAATATTCCAGATAGAATCCAGAATGCCTTTCTCTTGACAAGACCTAAGTTGTTGAGGAAGTTAGACAAACTTAACAGATCATTTGGGCAACAAAGAAACATTGGAAAGGACAAAAATCCAAATTCTTAAGATTGTTTTAGAATATCCACTAAGTCAAAACAAAGCAGCTTACTGTTTTGTTTGTTGAGTACAACAAGAAATAACATAACAAATTCTAAATCCGTATCTACTGAAACATAAGAATTGCCATTTTCCCCCTAAAAGAGAGATACAAATTATCTTTCTACTGGAAGAAGAAACCAGGGTTGACAAGTACATAGTTAAAAGAATACTCAGGCTTCAGAAATGGCATACCTGGAACATCAGTTTCTGCCTCTGCCCACCTTCTGTGCAGTCCAGTCTTGCTGTCAAAGCCTCATGGAAATATTAAAATAACTGTAATGTAGTTTTTATATGCACTTGTTTAATGTGTCTGTGCAATGGGAACATAGAAATAAGGTGTTAGGCATCACCACCTGTACTATTGTTTGAAGTACCAATTATAAAAATGTTATTAAGGAAGGGCCAGATTAAAAAAATACGTTGTTATATAACTCTTACTTGATGAAAAACTGAATTTTGGTAGAGACAAAAGTCCAGCTTCTAAACTGCATGTATTAAGTAGTACTAAGCTCTTCTACTGCCAGGATAGTAATCACGGTAGGGCTAGATGGGTGCAAACCCTGGCTGAGGCTGGAGGCAACTCTGATATCAACAGAAAGTTATCATATGCAGGTGAAACAGAAAACAAAAGCTGTTTATCCACTCTATACTCCTTTCCCAGTATTTCTTTACTCTGACAGCCATGAACAGAAACCATTATTACATCTATTTTCAAAGCATCTCAAAGCACTTGTCTTTAAAACATGGCTCATGGCTCTCCTTTTCAGCCCATTCTGAAATGGCACATGGTATTATATCACACCTCAGCTCTGCAAAGAGGGAGGAGGACACAAGCCCGTGCCTGAACCAAGGATGAGCAAGTGACTCCTGTAACTCCATGGAGGCCACTTTAAGCTATATTGGTTTCAAAACATCGGTGTCAAAGCCCTTGAAACTTGTTGGTGGATTTGCAACTAGAAAAATGACAGCAGAGCAGAAAGGAGCTAAGGGAGTCCAGTGCAAACCGACAAGTTATTTATATTGACAGAATATATAATATATAACTACCAAGAACATATGAAAACAGAGACTCTACTAAGATTTTACTATGGGATCAATCCTTACTTAAAGGTAAGATGTATTCCTGAATAACCTCTCTCCATTTCCCAAAAGATTTTTTGCCTGTAATACTGCAATATATCTCTTTGTTCCAGCTCTTTTCTGGAGCACATATAATTGAGTTTTATGTGATAAATCTCTGTAGGCTGGATTCATCAGGCTTATACAAAGCTAGCAGAGTGCCAAAGAGCAATCTAGCCAGCACTGGCTTTTTATCACAGAAAACAGGGATGAAATAGACCTCAAGATGCCTTCAATTCCATTAGCCAATTGCCTTCTGGCATTCCTGACACCAGTTTGTCTAACCTAAAAGCCACAAGTAAGGGAAAATACATTGCTCTCCAAGAGAATCTCCTCAAAAAAAACAAAAAAAAATCTTAGCAAGCTGTGTAGATAGACAAAAGACACTAGATGCAATATCTCTTACTTTAGGGAGGGTGTTGACTGTCTCTCACAACCTTTCTGTAAGTGTACTGCAGAAATACTGTTCAGGTGGGAGCTACCATGAAAAAATATAGAAGTGATTAGAAAAATCAGTCAGAGTAGTTCTTAGTGGTTCACCATCAAACTGGAAAAATATATCAAATGGGTTTTCACATTAATAATCTGAATCCTTGAGTAGACAGTGCACTTAATAAGTTTCTGTGTGTATGAAGTGGAAANTATGAAGTGGAAAAGACTGCACTCTGGCAGATAGAGAGCATTTAAAATTATCTGGACGACCCAAGGAAATAATCTGTGCACAATATTATGTTTCTGTGGGAATAATAAACTACAGAAGTTCAACCTGAAGAACATCTATGCAGCAGCTTTGCAGGAAAGGAACTGGGGATGGAATGAATCACAGACCAGAGAGGTTTTACCAACTCATACTTTTGCAATAAGGCATCATCTCAGGTATTAATAGGACTCACTAAGGAACCCACATGAGTAAAACCTTACTAATAGGAATACTCTGCTCTAAGTACCATAGAGAAGAAACTTGTTTTAGTGGGAAGCTTCTAGAGGAGACTAACAACAGCAGGAAACACATGGGGCGGGGAGTGGGGCGTGTTGGAGATGGGAGGGATATTTATTTAGTTTAGGGACTACACTGCAATGAAAAAATTAATAAATATTTCCTTGTGTCTCCTGGACATAGAAGGAGAAGCAATAATCCTGAACTGCATATAGATTAGATATTTTTGATTGTATGGATGGTTAAGGGCAAGAATGGATTATCTAGGAAAGACTATAGCATCTCCTAGAACAAAAAAATTTTTAGGAAACTTTCAGGCGGAGTTCCTGAGGCTGGAAATTAACTAGATAATCTTAAAGGTTCCTTTCTAGCTGTATTCTCTGTTGTTCTATCTGTAAGAGTTGAGCATCCAGCTCCTGCTCTCAGCTAGTTTTAGAAATGCTCATGACATATTCTTGACCCAATGTGTATAATGGCTCACCAGCTTAGATCATTAATTTCCTGCTGTGGACCTCATCTACACAATGTATGCCATTCTTACCACAGCCAGTACTGCTGCTTCTCACTGACCTCTCCAGCACCATCATCGAAAGCTTATGTTTTCTGACCTACCTTGTGTTTGTCTCCCTGACACATTACTGAAGGGCAGATTCCTCTTCCAAACCCATAACTGTTTGGCTTTTCATTAGGATTTATTTAAAAACTTCCAGTAATTCGCCAGCCATGGCTTTTCTTATCAGCTCTGCGGCAGTGACACAATTTAAAGTTCCATCTGCTGGCACACAAAGAAAAATAGTTCTCCTTACTCAACGTTTTGGATCTCTGGTGTTACGCCAATGCCATATGATGCAAACGTGAGCACCATTGTGTTCGCATGCCTACTGGAGCACAATATGCTGTGCTGCACAATGCCATGGGTCAGCTTTTGTCTGCTGATGGCAATAACCCCTTCAGCCAAATGCATCAATGTATCAGAACAACAATTGCCTTCCTTTTTTGCTGTTTCTAATTTAGAGTAACAAATGGTTTTTCTTTATTTCAACTATAGTTAGTTCTGGTAATAGAATTGGACTGATATCCACAGAAAACAAAGCTGTGTGTTCACCCTTTCTTCTGTTATTGCTGCAGAAAAACAGCTTTAAGATACAAATGCTTTAAATATTGTGTATTTTATCTACCTGATGAGAAAAAAAAATTAAATTCTCCTCTCTTCCTGCTACCTCTTTTAAATCAGCACAGAATTATCTCCAATAAAACTTTTTTTTTTCCTATAGGAAATTGCATAACATCGCTGAGAGCAAGTTCTGGTCCTAATTTACAAGAAAGATCCATACTTTGGCTGAGGGAATGACAGTGTCCGCTACTGGCAAACTTCTCTCAAATCTCAGGCTTGTCATCCTCTTTGATTTTCATAGTAATACTAGATAGAGAAATTTCTCCAGTTACTGCTGAATCTTCAACTTCACTTCTTCAGAAAAGCATTAAAGAAGTAATGAAAACTAAATTCAGACACCAGAAATCAGCCTTCAGCATGGAGATGCCAGGAAATTCTGGAATAATAGATATTAGAGGACAGATTACCTCAAAAAATTGACTAGAACATGGTCTTGCAGGCGCATCCCAAATTATCTTAATTTACCAAAGAGGAGTGAAACTTAAAAGATCACTAAATCAAAATGATGGGGCGATACTAATGGCACAACTGCCCCTTTCTATCTCCAGCTCACTAGAAACTGCTGCTCCACAAAGAGGAAAACCTGGTTGCAGCATTCTTGCTATATATCTTCTTCATCCAGGACTGTGGTAAACCTTATATGTGAGAAGCATACACATCTAAGAATGAATAAAAAATGTAGAAATAATTTGTTTATCATGTGACATGCCAAATTCTGTCTCAGTTTGTCCATGCAAGGCTCTTGTTTGTTTTCACTGCAGATTTTCAAAGACGTGGTTACTCCGGAGGTACATCTCTCTCCAGGAGTCTTCTAAGACCACTGCATTCTTCTGCAGCAAGGCAAAGCCCACAGGTGAAGCAAGCAAGAAGCAGAGAGGCCCTCATGGACTGAGTTTCTGGAAGAGATCAGTTCACCCTTGCCACATTGCAGAATTTTCCCAGTAGAAGTTCTCCTGACCATAACTATGGAAGGGGAAAAAAAAGGACAGGCACTATGCAGTCTCCCGCAGGTAGATTCTTCTGTACAAGCATGGAAGAAAAGACTAAAGCTCCTTGCAATTCACCAGACATTCTTGACCTGCAAATCCAGTTTGCTAGGGTATTGCCTAGGTGACAGTTGTTTCAGAAATTTCCTAATGCAGGTTAAGACTCAGAGCAACTGCTTATTCAGTAATTCAAAACCAAATCCTAAACATACAGGAGTGTTACAGACCTCTTGTGACTCACCTGCAAGCTGCATAGTCTATGAACTTGTTGGTACACAAAAGTGTGTGCTTATTAATAGATTCGTTATCAAAACATGACACACATCATAAAATTGTCTTCGATCCAACAGTCACTGGCAATATTACAATGAATGGTAACTACTTTATGTTATCGAATTTTTTTTCCTTCTATGCACTCTAAAATTCGCATAGCTGCGAAGCATTAATTTGGTTCACAGTTGGGGTTTCTGTGACTGATGTCTCACTTGAGCAGTTTAAAGCAAGAATTGAAATCTCTCTGCCAAAACTTTTCTTAATTTTTTTTCAACACCCCTGAGTGACATTTTAGCTGCCTTGAGAATACTTCCTCTTTGTAATGAGCAGGAGAGACTGTTGCTTTTGGGTCATAATGCCTTTCTTCCTTTTTCTTTTTTTTTTTGACCAAATTATCATTTCGGTCAGTAGAATATTTTTTATTAAACATAGTATTTAGAATATTATTTTAATTAATCATTTGCATGCATCAGTCAACAGCCAAAGTAGAAATTAAAATGCCGATATATCTTCATATCTTATAAAAGGAATTCCATATAAAAGCAATCAGCAGTTGCAGCTTTGCTGCGTGAGAGCTAAGTGCTTGATCTTTTACTACTGTTGGGGAAAAAACACCTCCACCACAGGCCCTCTCCACCCCAAAATTAGAATGAACACCCAAGGATATTGTGGTCATTTTGCCCATGACAGAGAGTATCTGTTGTGCTGTTGCCTTGGATCTATATGTTCTTTTAAGAAGACTGAGGCAGGCAGAGGTCCCTGGAGGGAGAGCAAAGGAGAGGGCTTTGCGCTCCTACTTGACCCTTCTCAAGCCAAAGCACCATCTCAGGGAGGGATGTTCCAGCAGCAACAGCATTTGGCTGCCAAGACAGCAGTGGACAATGAGTCTTATACAGACCCTTTTACTTCTGTTCTGACCTAATTTGTTGTTTTGTGTTTTCTTTATTTCAAAAGAGTTACTTTTCTAGCTTTTTTAATGAAAAATGGGATTTTCTGCTTTTAAAAGTTCTTTGGTCTTCCACTGGAAGTATAAGGAGCAAATCTGAGTAAATCCATCTCAGAGTTTGGACCAGGTTAGCCTCCCATCCAAATGCCTATAAAGCAGTATATCTTCATTGTTGGAAACAGTCACATGATACTTCTCCATCACTTTACAATTTAATATAAAACATGAATATCATACAGTGTCCTGGTCACCAGGTGATCTAAGCATGGCCTATTGAGGGTACCCGAAACAGGGTCAGTGCACGCTGCAAAACGAAGACAGTAACAGCAATGAATAAATGACACATGTAGAAAAATAAATTGGAGGAGGAATAAAGTCAAGGGACAGGTCATTATTTTTAGGGGCTATAGAAAAAGGATTTGTTTAGGGACTCTGTATTTGAGGTTTTTCCCTTTTATGGTTTTTAAAACAGGAAAGCTCTCGTATTGCATCAAACATAAATAGCAATATCTGAATCTCATGAACAATGATCTACTTATATATCATACATATTTTTGTTCCAAATATGGCCTGACAAACAACTGCATCTAATTGAAACAACTTTAAAAAATGGAGCAAGAAACATAAGGGAAAAGATAAGAGTGTGACCAAAAAAACTAAACCCAAAATACCTCTCTCTACCAACAGGACAATGGAATTGTTAATTTCAACATTTATAGTTACATTAAAAGCATGAGATAAATGTTACTGTCTTATTAGAATAAGACTTGTGAAAATAACCTCGCCATACTCCCACTAAGAAAAGTGGGAAATCTTATATTGCAGCATTTTGAGGCTTAGGTTCAAAACTTTAGTTTTGAATTAATTAACACGTTGCATTTCATACAACCTACGCTTTCAGCACAGCTAGCAGGAAATCACTCTGTTTCACTGACATTTTCAAATTATTGTCTGTCCCAAGTCAGATAACAAAAAGTTGATATTTCCCACAAAGGGGAACTTTCCCACAAAAATTTCAGAGGGAAAATACTCAAAAAATCCAAATTATTAAGGACTGCTAACACCTTCCAAGTCCAAGAAAAATAAATTGAAATTTTTTGTTTGCTTGCTTGTAAACAAAGCAAACAAATTTCGTTGCATGTAAAGAGAGAATTAAGCTTGTAGACCTCAAAATCATTCACCAATTTATCAAAATCAATATCAGAACAACAGGCTGAAACCAACATCTTTCAGCCTTTCCTCATATAATTCCATGAAAACAGGATGGGAACCAGAGACAGATGCTCACTGAAGCAATTGCTGCAATGGTTTAAGATGTTACTGCCCAAAGTGAGGGTTCAATTCCTAAGCCAGAGGCAGTGGGATGAATCATGCTCTTTCTCCTTCTCAGAGTGAGGTCAGCAACCTGGTCAGGTTAATATGGTTTTCTTTGTCCTAAACGTAATGATGAACACTGGAAAGATCCTTTCCATCTATTTGTTTTAAGTTCTGGCAAGGAGACAGTAGCAAATAATCCTAGGAAAATAGCTTTTTAATCCTCTGCATATCTGAAGTGAACATCTTGGTTAGGCTTGATAGATTTTTAACTGTATTAATTCTAGTATCTGAATCATCTAGTATCTAAATCATGAAAACACAACCATCTAGAGGAACTTTTAGCAGCATGTTAATAAAACATGCTGCAGACTAATCCTTTTTCTTTTCCTTATTTCTCTTAGGAGCTGTCTCCTGATTTCCGCAGACTGTTGTGAAGCCATGTACATGCTCACAAGGTTGAGGGATCCTTTTATCTCTAGTAACCCATCCAAAGCTTAACTTAACAAGAATGCTGAAAGAAGTTACATTAACAGCAAATGTGACTTAATGGACCAAACTTTCCAACACACAAGCTCCTTTCTTTAGTGAACATGAAACACTGGATTTGAGCTAGCCAAAGGTCTGGACTTGAAAATTAATTGAAAAAGTAACAGCAATCCTTGCCAGCCTAAAGCTAATAAGCCGTACAGCCACCTTCTGTGCTTATTACGCTCCCCCTTCTGAAGAGAAGGAGGATGTTTGATGTTTGTTAAGAACACATGGCATTGAGCTGCACAGCTTGTATCCCATTACTTTGCTTTACATTAAGCTAGTACTGGTAGCTCCATGCTACTGCCTCGAGCCAACACTACAAAAAGGGAGGATCAGGGAATCAAACCCACCTCCCGGCCCCTACTCACACCAAGGGTAGCAGAGAATGGGGACAAGGAGATTTAATCCCTCTTACTTATGATGTTTAGGTGATACAGCAGTACAGTCTACCAACAACCAGTTCATATAGAGCACCGGCACGGAGAACTCCCCAGGTTTATGGAGAAAACACTGTATACAAGGAAACCAAATCTCAAATCCTAATTTGACACCACTGCTACGCTTTATTTATTTATTTTTACTGCTGAGTATCAGATATAATTCAACTGGTCATGAATAAAAATCTGAACAGGACATGACAAAAAATGGAAAAAGGGGAGTGATATTACTGGGTAGACCTACTGCAGTGGTGGGGCAGCTAACTGTACACAGACCCTGCAGATAAGATATTTCTTGATACCCTTCTAGAGCTGTGACCACCTGCTGAAATGCTTTTGGGCAGGTCTTACAGCTAAATGTCTGGTTGGAAGTGGAGGAAGGTGACTGCTGTCACGTTGTCACATCATGACTCTAAATTGTGGGCAAATTAAACTTAAGTGGTGGCCACTGAATGCTGAGTTTGTTTAATGATGGTGCTGTTGGAATGGAGTTATGGTAGTGTTTCACTGCAGAAAGGGCATGAAAAAACACAGGTTATTCTTAAAGATAAGAGAAATAAATTATTTTTAAAATCGAGAGGAAAAAATTGGACTGGCTACACAAATGAAAAAGTGAAGTGAAATCTTTAAAGTAAGTTTGTGTTTTGTTAACCATCAAAATTAGATCAACAGAAGTAAATATACATATTAAAAAATCTCAAAAATTTTTGCATGAAGTTATTGCAGCAATATTGGCAACAAAATCAACTAGCTAAAACCAAAAACTCCAAGTTATGCTACCTTAGAGCTTCTTTTCAAAGCCCCAAATAAGGAAGAATTACCAGGCCTTAGAAGGAAACTGCAGGGCTTTTGAGCAGTTTTAAACACATATCTATTCTCATGTAGAGGTTTAACATGCTTTATTTTTGGCATTTTAATTTTTTCATTATGGTTTTAATTCCAAGAGTGTCCTAAAACACAGGCTTCCTTACCTGTAAGAGTTAAGTGATTCAAAAGTCCTTCTAGTAATCACTAGCCAATTAAAAATAATGTTAATATGTATATCCACTAGCTAGCAAAATTCTGCTGAATTTCATTTGATTTTTCCCTGTAAACAGGAAGGAGTCCAAGCTGATTTCACATCTGCTTGATCTGATTAGAGACAGGGCCTAGGCTGTTTAAAATTGGCTCTAGATTTGTTTACAAATTCTTCTTTTTTTGTGGAGTTGGGAAGCAGTCTGCAAGTAAGAGCAAGAGGTGGGTCTGAAAAAGACCTGGACATCTCCAGCCAGATTAATAATATATAGATGTATATGTGAATTTTAACAACAAATACACACAAGTCTAGCCTATGCAAAAAGACCTGGTGGTTTGGTTGTTTGTTTGTTCATTTTGTACAGTGTGTTTTCATTAACTAGAGCTTTATTTCCAAGATGGTAAAGTTGTGGTCAAGGCCAAAGCCTGACAGAGCCTGTCAGGCAGCACATCAGCTACCGTGAACACAAATGTGCCTGAAGGCACCCCATGGAAAGAAGACTTTTTCTAAGAGAACTGCAAGACAAGTTACTGGATTTTTGTTTGTCTTTTAAAAGCCACTGAACGCAAGTAGCAAAACAGATGAGAGGAAAAGACAGAGTCAAAATTTACAGGTAAATCCCCTGCAGTCACAGTGGGAGCTGAAAGAAATGCTAAGAGAGCACAGGGTGTTACAACTTGACAGAGAGGGAAAAAACATGATAGTTGTGATAAAGGCTTATCACGCTGTGCATATTGCTAGCTACGAAGCCCTGATATTGCTCATTGTACTCATTTTATCTTTTCCTCAATTCAGAAAACTATATATGTCCCAAAGAACTACATATAATTTCACATGTTCCTACATTATCAGCACAGCGGAGCTCCTATCTTGGGCTAGGATAGCTTAGTGCAGCAACAATACAATAATAACGATGCTGATATTCTTTACAGATCCTATAGGATCCTAAGTTTAAGGATTGTCAAGCAGTGTTACTGTTAGTGTTACTATGGGAACTGATTTCTTGGTTAGTCACACATTCAATGTATTTATCTCATTCTGCACTTACATGAAAACTGTTCGGTGATTTTGTTCCAGGGCTACCTGACTTGCATGGAAAGAAATGTTAAGGTTACTAGAAATTAATCCACTGCAGTAAAATGTTATTTTTCTATAGGAACAGATTAAATTAAACCAGGCTACAGTATTTTCTGATGAAAATTGAATGCATTTGCAATTCCAACAGCCTTAAGGAGTGACAGAGCAATTAAACTTCCAAATCGCGATAGGCTCTGCAAGGTTGCAGAAACTGTAGCGCTTAGGTTGGTGCCTAACTAGCCTATCTGTGTGGAAAATTCCCAATGGTTGTTACTTCCTACAGAAAGGACAGAGTTTTTCCTCTTCTTACTGACCAAGAACTCTCACAATTTCCTTTCCATAGTAAGATAAATTAAAATCACAAATTACGTCAGGCAACAACAATGACAATTCCTGTAGGTCCAGGATGTATTTTATGTCAGAACATATATACATTCATCTAAACAAGTTCTGGCATTTGACTGCAACATGGTACACAAAGGTCCAGGACTCGACGGTAGTTGGTAGAGACTGCACTTGCATCAGGGTTAAATTAAAGTGCTATGAGTTTCTCTTTCTCTCATAGGTTCTCCTCTCATGTTATCTACCCTGTTGAGTTATGTCACACAGTGGGTAGAAGCAGGGGGGTGTGATGAAAAGGTTTTGATTTCTCCCCAGCCCAAGTGCACTTTTATGTACAAAATCAATTTTTTTCTCCAAAGAGCTCAGAANTATTTTTGCAGAAAGCATCCTTTTCCCCTTCCACAAGAATTTTCTCCTCACTCTAACAATTAGAATAAATAAATATATATATTATATACGTATATATAACATATATATATAAATCGGTGTTTCAGAGTCCCTGTATGAAAACCAAGAACAACACTTGCTATGTTTATACTTCACATACGTCATACATTTTAGGCATCCTAGAATAAAACAATCTCTCTGGAAATTTTATTCACCTTTTATTGCTTTGAAATTGTTATAGAACATAACACCTGTAACATCCTCCATATAAATTACCTTTCTAACTACCCCTGCAAGTCTCGAATCATCATCTGAGGTATACTGCAATAAAAGATGCTATTAAAGAGTGAGAATGTGGCCCTTGTGGAGTATGCATGTGTAAGAAAAACTTATTTGTTTTAACAGCACACTCTCTGAAGAGTGATAAATTGTTGTTACAGAAAAATGAGAGTCTTGTGTTTCATTACGCTACATCAGAAGTGACAAAATACAAGGTTCTTATAGAGCTAATGGCATAACAACAGATCATCCACAGACTACACCTGCTAGCTACTGGGGAACTGATAGGCAGATGACCTCTTGGGATCTAATTCAACAGTAAAACCCACCAAACTAATGACAAGAAAACCCACAAAATATTACCGAATACCCAAATAATTGCTGATTCACTGCAAAAGCAGGTGGGCAGAATTTAGACTGGCCCCTTGTTGATTATTAACTACAACATGTAGTATAATTTGGCCTGAAGATATACAGCTTGACAGAGGTTAGAGAACAAAACTTAGCTTCCAGGGCTGAGCGCCCTAAATCCTCAGTATTTCTGCATACTACTGCTTTCCTCTGTTACAATTCTGTCCAGGGGATATATAGTACCTTTCGA
>WEKW01017415.1:0-32751 GCA_013389905.1 Sula dactylatra | reverse complement strand
CACTTCAATTAAGTCATATGTCTGTGCAAAGTGCAACAACTGCTTAAACATTTAGTTTTTCTAAACCAAATTGTGACTAAATGTCGGTTCTATATTTGAAAAATAAAGTGATGATTGGCTTGTGTCCAGATTGAATTTCTGAGTCTGTGAAAGTTTCAGCTGGTTATTTCAGTTTGGATTAATTACAGAAATGAAGGATTCAAGCTGCTTCATATCTAGACAAGTTGGTTGCTTTTGTGTTTAACAAAAATAGCTTTCACAGTCAGGAAATATGTGCAGGGAGGGAATGGGGTGTTTTCTTAAATACCATAGCAATAATTCTCTACAGAATCCCTCCAATAGGAATAGTGATGACAAGGCATTTAACTGATTTCAAGAGGCAGCTACTACCTTCATTTTATGAAACTAGGACCATCTACAACAATGTAAGTCTGGCCTCTAAAATCTAGAGAGCCATTTTTCCTTGGTTAACAACATTTCACCCTCTGAAAGGCTAAATATAAAAACCTACAGATAACATTGATTTCAGCAGGCTTTGAATGAGCCACCAGGAGATGTTTGACTGAATGTCACTATGTCACAGTTTCAGCCATCTAACACTCTCCCTTCATACCCTTAAGACTCTCTTCCCTGATATTTGAGTGATTTATGCACTGTACCATGAACGTTTCCTTAATTAGAAATAAAAGTCTAGAATTTCTAATATTCCTGTTAAATGAATTACAGAGGTTATTCTTTGACACAAACAATGAAAGAAACCATATTGGATAAACAAACAGCTTTACCTGAATTTTTTATTTATTTACTTCTACTGCAGTGTGACAGATGCTTTCACAGCATTTCTGTTACAGGAAGTTTTTGTTTGTTTTTATACATGTTTTTCCATAAGTTAACCTTGCTTTGTTCCCTTCCCTCAGGCACAATGATAGAGTAATTGAAGATTTTCGTCATCCCTTTCCCACAAAGAAAGTCTTGCCTCCCCCTTGATCTCTAGAGGACATCAGTTTAGATTTAGACTGACTATTGATCAGTAACTTCATCTTCCCATGAAACTATAATGGGTGCCACCCAAAACATAGAAGTCCATTCTGAAGGAGGAAAGCCAACGGAAAATCTGAAGTTATTCCCTTGCTTATTTCTAGCTGAATGCCTAGAAACCAGCACAGAAGCAAACAAACCAAGTAAAATACTGGCCCTTCTGATACAAGTGAGGATTTTGGCAAGTACAACATTGTGGAAAGGATTTCATACACCATCATTTAGAAATTCATATTTGAACACTCGACCAAACTTTTGCTCCAAGGTCTGAAACATCTTTGCTCTTACCAAAATCAAATCCCACATTTACAAAATAATTCCCAATGCTAAATACTGCTCCCTTTTTAAATGTTTTTCATTGTTAAGTTGGTGGTTTTTTTTGCTCACAGCCAGTATTCTTCTTTTAATCTATTTCAGAAATGTATTTTCAGAGAGTCATTTATGTATCCACAAAAACACTTTACCTGTCTTAAGCAGGTTCTTTTTGCCAGGGATGGTCCGTCTCTCCCTTAAACTCTTATGCAATCTATTTATTTATATTCTAATAAGGAAGCCAATTACAAGAAAGTACACATTAAAACTGAGCAAGATTAATTCACTACAAAATCTTCCATTATTACTTTATTGCACTTGCATTAGGCCAAGTGCAAGGTCCTGCACATGGGTCCACACAATCCCCGGTATCAATACAGACTGAGTGATGGGTAGATTGAGAGCAGAGAAGGACTTGTGGATCCTGGTGGATGAAAAATTGGACATGAGCTGGCAATGTGCACCTGCAGCCCAGAAAGCAAACCATATCCTGGGCTGCATCAAAAGAAGCCTGGCCAGCAGGTCGAAGGAGGTGATTCTGCCCCTCTGCTCTGCTCTTGGGATACCCACGTGGAGTGCTGCGTCCAGCTCTGGGGTGAAAGACATGGACCTGCTTGAGCAGGTCCAGAGGAGGACCATGAAAATGATCAGAGGGATGGAACACCTCTGCTAGGCTGAGAGATTTGGGGTTGTTCAGCCTGGAGAAGAGGAGGCTGCAGAAAGACCTTATTGTGGCCTTTCAACATATAAAGAGGGCTTAAAGGAAAGGTGGAGAGATATTTTTTACCAAGGCCTGTAGCAACAGGGCAAGGGGCAACACTTTTAAAGTGAAAAAGGGTAGTTTTAGATTGGATTTAAGGAAGAAACTTTTTACAATGAGGGTGATGAGACCCTGGAACAGGTTGCCCAGAGAAGCTGTGGATGCCCCATCCCTGGAAGTGCTCAAGGCCAGGTTGGATGGGGCTTTGAGCAACCTGGTCTAGTGAAAGATGTCCTTGCCCATGGCAGGGGGGTTGGACTAGGTGATCTTTAAAGGTCCCTTCCAACCTGAACCGTTCTGTGATTCTCTGATTCTATGACTTCTTACTGATAGATTTAATTCATACAACAGGTTATTGTTTTCCTACAGAGACTACTCTGCATGAGGAGTCAAAGAGGAAAAGGCAGGTTTGTACATCTCATTCCATATTCATTCATTTTTCAGCCCTATATCTCCTCTCCCCTGGTACTTCCACTCCTTCTGTGCTATCTCAAAAGACCTTCTATTCCAAGGCTGTCTCAAATGTCATTTCTTCTCTGCAACCCCATCCTTTTACTGGTCTTTCATTCCAGTCCTGATTTCACTGTTTTTTTCCTGGTAACCTTGACCGCTTGAAACACTTCTCCCCTGCTCCATTAAATCTCTGTCCCACAAAGTTCTCAACTCACATGTCCAGCTTGGGGCATGAGAAATCCAGTGCAGTCCAGTCTGTATGAATGTATACACTGCTTATATGCTCAAAGTGAAATGCCTTGTTGGGTTTGACAAGCACACTCTGTCCCATAGAGACGTATGTCCATTTTTCATGGAAACCACAAACAGCTTAGAGGAGTTTTTTCACTTTTAATTAACCTAATAAGAAACTCTGTGTTGGTTTCAAAGTTATTTCATTAACAATTTTTGGGCACTACAGACTAGCAGCTAAGAACAACCCTTTCAATCAACTGCCTGAGGGGGCTGAGTATTAGAGCTAATACCATCACCTAAAGGCTTTCAGGTACCTTGAAATCTGCAGTCCTACATGAAGCCAAGACAAACTTTTTCCTCCTTTTTTGCAAATACATGAAATACAATAAGTCTTCATTAAACCTTCTTACTTGCCAGGTGATTATTTTTCTCTGCTTTCAATGATTTTTTTTTTCATTCATCCAAAACAGGCTGCACAATAAACAACGTAACATAGATATTGGACAGTTAAACTGCAGTAATACTAATTGCAGTACGAAAAAAGGTCCAGGACTTACAAGCCCTTCATTCTACTGTTTCCATGGCAAATAATGATATCTTAGTCCACTTCTAAATGACATGTCAGAAAAGAAATGACATCTTCATTCTGCATTTCTACAATAAACTGATGAATTCTCCAAAGGAAATGCAGCCTTAATAGGTATGTAAATGATCATTATAGAGAAGCCAGTTTGTTAGGAATTTCCACCTAAAGGCATTTTCAACATCAGTTTTTCTCTATTAGCAAATGTTGACTTTTTAATGAGATCATTGCTGCAGTCTCCAGTGGTGCTATTACAGTTGCTCCAATTATAAACTCAGTAGGTCACAGCACAGCCTGAGGAAAAAAAAAAAGAAAAAAAAAACCCAAAACAAAACAAAAAAAAGGAAAAACCCACAGAGAACCAAACCTATCAATAGTCCCATTAAAAATATCAAGAACAGACTCTGGGTTGAGGGGGCAACCAGCAGGCACAGTTTCACAGATTCATTATGTGCTAAAAGAAATACTAACATGTCCCCAAAGTGATTACAATTAACCTCATATGCCTGGGGGTTTCACTCGCAGAAATGTGAGCAGTCTATCTCAAGTACTCTAGGGGCATCGCCTCAAGCCTGCATCACAGGAGTGCCAGGCTTAGGAACATCCCTGTCAATCTTCAACAGTAAGAAGGAATAAGGACATAGACACATTAGCATTGTAGGCTAGATGGGCAGTGTGCTTTTGAAAAGAATTTCCCAATCACCTCCATGTGTTGGTTTGTGCTATGGAGCAGGCTCAGACCATAAAGGCTCTGTTCTTTCTGGATGATGCTGAGGAGGTAAATGCTCTCCAGGGACTTGCCTAATACACTCCAGCCACTAATGAGCATTCAGATCAGAGGACCAGACCGGCACTTGTTTGAAACAACCGCATACCACCTCCAGAAGACATCAGAGTGCCAACATCAGTACCATAGCACTTACCTTGTCAGCTCCTACCAGGTCACACGATTTATGAGGTGGGTCACAGCTGAAGGTTAACAATACAAGAGACAATGGCAACTCTGGTGGTGTAACTACATCACTGATAATCTTCTCCTTGACCTTAAGCAATTTTCTGTTCCTCTTGAAAGTATTCAGAAATTATAAAACTGACCCGTGAGAAGAGCTTTCATACAGAAGGAAAAGTCCTTGCAGTTACCCAGTTAGCAAGAGCAGTGAAGGATGGAAAGGTCACAGGAAATTAACATTATTGCTAGAACAACTCAGAGCACTGTTTTGCTGAAACCACAAAGGGAGAGGAAGAGTGGGATAAATTGGTCATGAATACATTTAGACTGGAGATCAGAAAAAGACCTGTAACCCATAAAGGGGTCAGAAGTTGAAAGCATCCCATAGGTTGCTGTTATCACTATTTCTAGGCAGTTCAAAGATGGAGCTTGATCATATTTTTCAAGGGATTACATGAAATACCTGGCTGTGAATACAACAAATTAGACTGTGTGGCCCAGTAAATCTGTTTCACTTTTGCTTTCTCCTTAGCTCCCTGGATAGAGGTTTACTATGGGCAAGGGTAAGTGTGAATATCAGCAGGGATGAGGACTTGTTCCCACCCAGATCCTGTGTTACCGCTGCTTTAGTAGGTGAGGGTCAGCACAGTTCCTTCTTGTCAAACACTTCTTCAAAGCCTGGAAGAAAAGAACAAGACAGCCTAAGTAAACTTATAGCATACCACTGTTTCTCATGTAACTCTCTCCCTTTTCTGAGAATTATTAACAAAATAGTGGATGCTTATGTTAAAAGTTTCTCTAGTCTTTACAGATTTGCAACCAAAATCATGGTATTTTAGCAGCATGTATGTACAGAAGATTACATGGTTATCAATCCTAATATAATAAGATACTAACTTTTAGGTAAAAACACTTCTAGTGAGTGTGGCAAGAAACAAAGCAATACTGCTGTGCATGCAGGTAGAGATGTGTGTATCTGTTGATGGTTGTGCTGGTTTTGGCTGGGATAGAGTTGATTTTCTTCACTGTAGCTGGTATAGTGCTGCCTTTTGGATTTGGTATGAGAATAGTGCTGATGGCACATTGATGTTTTAGTTAAGTAGCAGCTAAGTGTCCCTAAGTAGTGCCTATACTAGTCAAGGACTTCTTCAGATTCCTGTGCTCTGCCAGGGGCACAAGAAGCCAGGAGGGGAGTGGAGCACAGTCAAGAGACCTGACCCCAACTGGCCAAAGAGATATTCCATACCATATGATGCCATGCTCAGCATATAAAGCTGGGGGAAGAAGGAGGAAAGGGGGGGGATGTTTGGCGTGATGGCGTTTGTCTTCCCAAGTATCTGTTACACGTGATGGAGCCCTGCTTTCCTGGAGATGGCTGAGCACCTGCCTGCTGATAGGGAGTAGTGAATGAATTCCTTGTTTTGGTTTGCTTGCACGCACAGCTTTTGATTTTCCTTTCATTATATCCTTTTCATTATATCCTTTTTCATTATATTATTATTATTATTACTATTAGTGTTTTGCTTTGCCTATTAAACTGTCTTTATCTCAACCCGTGAGTTTTCGCACTTTTACCCTTCTGATTCTCTCCCCATCCCACGAGGAGGGGAGTGAGCAAGTGGCTGTGTGGGGCTTAGTTGCCAGCTGTGCCTAAACCACGGCAATGGTAAAGGATTACAAAGATTAGACAAAGCTGGTAATTCACAATTTCCCACTTTATTCAAAAAGCTGAAAAATGCCTCACAAAAAAGAAAGACTATACTATTTCCATGTTTTAAATGCAGAGACAAATGAGACGAGCATACTCCTTCACCCTTATTATAGAATTAGTAGTGTCCTACTCTGCAGATAGCAGTACGGTTCCCATGGGGTATGGGGGTGGCCAACACTGACCTGTCCAAAGTCACAGAGCAAACTGGTGAAGTCAAGAACCTCACTGTCATCCTCAAGAAGTACAACTTTCCACACACCCTTTTGCTTCCCTACAGTTGGTTCCTTTTTAGAACATCTCTTATTACTTGCCACCAGGTCTTTATCACAGGTTTTTCTTTAGCAGTGTCAGGTGTTCAGCTCAGCCAGTACTGCATGGGAAATAGCTCCCTGTGCTGTTAAGGAGGACATGTGGTGCAGCTGCACCATCGCTAAGCGTAAAAAAGAGTGAAAGGCTGCAGGCTTATGATCACTGGGAAAAGAGGGTTTGATACAGCAGAACAGAGGCTCCTGAACAAAATACATTTAAGATCATCTTGTACCATTCTGTCATCTTTGTTCTGCAAACTCTACACATGAAAGTGACTAGGGTTCATCCTGAAATATCAGTTTCTTTTACATTAATTGCCTCAAGGACACATATCTCTCTTTTTTCAAGGAGAGTGTTAAAGTAAAAAACAAAAGTTTATGTTAACACTACATGAATGTGACAAGAAGCCAACTCATTTGTACAAATACCTATCAGACTTCATATTTAGACTCCAGGCACTTTGACAGAGAATCTCTTACTGACAAATATATCTGGTCATTGCAAAAGGAAGGAAAAGGAGCAGTGGATGAGAAGGGGGAAAAAAAAAAGACCTCTCTTCAGACTTTAACAAATAAGAGATATTCTGATCAACACTAGCTTCTGCTAATGGCACCATTCACTTAATTGAAGCTGGCCTACACACTGGCACCATATTCATCATTTTCAATTGGAAATAAAGAAGAAGATAAGCTGCAAAAAAAACCTCAATGGAAATTTTATCTTATTATCTGTCAGTACAAGTCCAGAAGAATATCAAGTGATTTTGGTTTCATTATGGCCTCAGATTCTACTATGCCATGCTCAAAATTTTTAGGGCTGCCACAGGCAATCCTTTCTCCATCTACATTAACAAAAATACCCACATTAATGAAAAGTGTATAGATAATCACTTTATTTCATTTTTGACATCAGGTGTTTGAAGAACATAGCTCTAGTGAGTAGATAGATCTTCCCAGTTATATTTAGATTTTTCATTATTAAGAAGAATACCAAGAATAATTTCAGACTTACCTTTCACTTAACCATTCAGAATTACTTTTTAGAGAACTCCAATGGCTTTCCCTCAAAGAAAACTTTGCAAGCTTAAGGACAGAAGCANTACTGGGCATACAGCACTGGAGTTGTGGAAGCTGCTGCAGAAGACTTTCTGAAACCAACAGCATAGTGCTCTGATGAATGTCTAAAAACTGAGATTGAAAATACTCTATACATAGAGAGAGACTGGTGAGAAAATTGGTGGCAATATAACTTTCTGAAAAGTACTTGTCAGCCCCAATAATGATTGCTTCATGCAGTGCTCATCAGTGTGACAATAAATATTTTTGTTTCTTTCAAAGATGGTATTATAAAATAATATAGATATTATATCAGAGCTGAAGTTTTTTATCTGCGACAGTGGTGCCTCCTACATGTCAAGACCTAAAGTCAAAAGATCTGCCAACTGTCTCAGTGAAGTTTGTTACTCTTTCCCCTACATTGAGTGTCTTTTGCACTCCTCCAGATCGTTTCCCTTCCAACTGCACCTCACTTACACCTCAACATTAAGTATCCTAGGTATCTTTCAACTTCTCTGCCAAGTCTGACACTCCATTCAGACAATGTGCTAGAAAAACTAGCATCCAGATCCTATGGGAAAACTTTTGGCATAGCCACACCATTGCTGAGCATAACAAAAATTCAGAGGATATCATGCTTACAATGGAAGCAGAATGTTTTGGCAGAAGGTGACCTGGAAAATTAATAAGTAGCTGAGTGAGACAGAAAAAAGAAGTATATGGAAAGGGATTCAAAATTCAGTGGACAGGTGAAAACTAGGAAACTAGAAATAAACAGACCATGAGGATCACTCACTGCACAAGAAGCACAGGGAATAATTCCTCCAAAAAGAGATTTGTAATAAAGTCAGTAGCTTTCAAGAAGGTGTCTGGGATTCCCTGAGGTCAATGAAAGTTTTGTCACTAAGATCAGAAGGATCTGAAGCTTCACGCCGGAAGGCTTGGCATTCCTCTCAAGAGTGCCCGTTATTACAGTAATGAAATTTCCTTGTTAGAGCAAAGATCAGACTACTACATTTGTCTGAGCCAGCAGCAGCAAGAATGTCTCTGGAGAAAGTGATATACTATATTAGTGTACCAGAAAAAAAATAATGTTGAAAGTACATTTAAAGTGGCAGGTGTTTACTCTTAAAAAATCCACCATAATTTTAATTTACATCAGCTCTAGCACTTAATGGTTATTTACATCTAGCAGTGAGCCTACACATCATTTTTGGTACCAGTTAGCACTTTTTCAAGGCTTTAATGAACTGCCAAGAATTAGCAGTAGGAGGAAGTCCATTAGTTTCCAGCTCACTTCTACCCTACTAGGAAAAATCCTTATCTCCCAACTGGGGGAAGCACCCAAGTTGTTCTGTGGTAAATATTAGTTTACAAATTCTGGATTAATTTTAGCAGTGCAGAGTAAATTCATGGTAGGTAAAGACTTCTATTGTCTCAGGTCTTTTTAGTTTTGAGGATCTCTGTCAAGAAAAAAAGCTATCGTATCACTGACTCAAATTCAAGCAGCACCATGATTTCAATGTCCCTAACAGTTCCGAGAAGCTGCAAGATTTAAAGACAAGTTACATTTTGATGAGGGGTCTGCTAGACAGGATGCCTGCACTAGCTACCTACAGGCCAGCTGCAGACACATCTAGTATGTCTAAGGAATGACCCAGCAGTGTTGTACACTTGGCCATAATAATACGTACGTTAGTATTTTCTACACTAAACTAGTTTTGCAGCTTGAGGCATTCAGGCTTCAATTTGCTCCCTGTTCGATGCCCTCCTTTGGTGGTAATATGAGCTGACACCCAGAGCCCAGCGCTGCTCCCAGCCAGAACACAGGGAGACAAGACAGTGAACAGGGCTATGTCAAAGTGCGGGCATCCTTCTGCGCCAGCCAAAGCCCGAAGCCACGACCTCAGGCAGTTTGTTGTAGGCTGCTCAGCAGTGTGCAGCAGAGCAGGGCGCTGGACCTGAACCCCACTTGGACATAGCATTTTAGTTAGTTATTAAAACTGGGGAAAAAGGAGCCTAACCACCATTAGCATTTGCTCTGGTGAAGGCAAACTGTAGCTGCAATTGCTTGTCTGACAAATTACATTGCACAGCACATTCAGCATAGTTCTTAAAAATCATCACACCTGAATTATTTCTAACTAAAGGAGAGTTTATAACTTTCAACAGCTTCTGTCCAAAATTAGAAGATTTCCATTTTAGAGAACTGAAAGTACCTGTGCCTCTCTAAATAAAATAAAATAAATAAAATAACACCTTTCAAATGCATTTACAACAGTCATAGAATAAAACTGCTTTCCAAACATTTTACAAAGGAATGGAAGCTTGAATGGGAGAAGAAGAATGAAGCAAAGCAAAAGCATGTACCTGACTTTATCAGGTGCAGGTGTCCAGGTGTTTGCAGTGGGGGTATTTAAGAAAGGGCAAAAACACCAAGCAGAGAGAGGGGGAGAGAAGAAAAAAAAAAGTGTGAAACAGCAGTATGAACACCGAGATCTGAGAAGGAGGGGTGAGAGGAGGTGTGCCATGGCAGAGAGATGTCCACACTGCAGCCCATGAAGATAAGTCCATGCTAGCAGTTCATGAAGGATTGTACCCCATGGAAAGGACCCACACTGGAGCAGGGGAATGGCATGAGGAGGAAGAAGCATCAGAGAGGACTGTTGTGGACTGACCACAACCCCCATTCCCCATCCCCCTGCAGTGGCTGGCAGGGAAGAAAGGTACAGGAGTGAAGATGAGCTTAGAATAGGTGTTGAGGGAAGATGTTTTAATTTGTCTTGGTTTCTCACCATCTTACTCTACTTTTAATTGGCAATGAACTAAATTAGGTTTCTGCACGTTGAATCTGTTCGGCCCGAGACAGTAATTGGTAAGTGATCTCCCTGTTCTTACCTCAACTCATGAGCTTTCTCAACCTAATTTCTCCAGCTGCCCCACTGTGGTGGGGTAGTGAGAGAGAGTGATTGGGTGGGAGCATGGCGGCATGCCAAGGCTAAGCCGCCACAATGACTTACTGAAGGTCATGTAGTAATTCATGGTAGCAAAGCCAAGAACAAAACGCAGCTATCTGGCTTCCCAGCCTCGTGTATGTTATCGTTAGCCAGCTCTCTAACCTCTACCCCTGGATACAGCTGCAGGAGGATGACCCAATTCATATAGACTTGCACATGAAATACCAACAAGGTACGCAGAGTAGCCAACAAGAGCCCTGAGGCTGTAACTAATCCCTGACCCTGGGCAGCCCGAAAAACTTCAAAGTAAGCATTGCATTGGCACAGTAGGGCTGCGGCTTAAGAGGCCTTACAGTCAATTTCAGTAAGTGCTTTCGGCACACTGGCCATATCAGAAACATTTCATGCAAATAGCGTCTGCTGAGTATCAAGCAGTCATTTCAGAATAACATTACGTTATTTTTACACTAGGATTTGTCATCTGCAGTTCAGTCTAAAGGCCCAGCTGTTGTAGAAGGCAAACCTTATACAAGGGAGTAGGGGAAAAGCAAAAACCGTTAAAAATTTCTTTTCTACTAAAATTTTCACATGCCTTCTGAACCACTGCCATGTAATCATCTCTGACTTAAGGCACAAAAATTTTTAACTTTCATGACATATAGCTGAAAAACACTTTCTAAGTGGATCAGAAGAGGCAAAAAATAAACCACAATCAAAATGTATTTGTATATTTCAAATATATTTAAAGTAAGTATAATAGAATTTCACTAACATATCTACAGTAAGTACTTTTGTCCAAGAAACCCTCATATTTATTCTGGATTTTGGAAAAAAATCCAATTTATATTGGAAAATGTCCCATTTATATTGGAAAAAACCAACTGTTTTTTTCTCTCCTCTCTAGTGCCATGCTAATTGACTCTGTTCCAATTCAGTACACAGCCAAAAAAACCCACAATATACCCCAATCACTGCCTGTATATATGGATACGCACACGGCTTCAAAATGAACTAGTAAAAGTCACATTGGCATGGACAGGCATTCCAGTCTAAAGGCATTTTTTTTGGCTTTTTGATTTGTATGAGCTATGCAGTAGGACAGAACAAGCATGAATCTACTGTGGCACATAGCTGCAAATGGTCAATGACCACATCAATTGTCTTATCATTTTTTACATTTCCCTGCAAGCAGAGGCAAAGCCAGTTATTCTGCTAAGCAAGTTGTCAGGCATTTATTCTGAATGTCCCATAATTTCAGGATCTGTTTGTTTTAGCATGTGTGTTGTGCCCTACTATTAGGTTAAAAATGCTTGAACATTTTTTCAAGGTAGCAACTTACCCCATGGCAGATGATAATGTAAAATGCATATTCATGGACTAAGGTTGCACATTTACGAGACAAAGCCAAAGTGACCAGCTATTTCAGTACTTTTGCCTCATGCACCTCTGGCTGTATTTCAGCATTTCAAGGCTGCTTACAGAAATAATAAGATGTGTTACAGTGGTAGTAACGCTTGGGAAGAGAATAGAAGTTTTGCACAAGTTTTCCTTTCCCCAAATAAAAATGCCCTGTTAACTTTTTACAGAGGTGTGTATATATATAACAATCACTTCCAATGCAACGTTATTACCAACAATATTCTTGATCAGGTTAGTATCATAGAAGTATACTGTGCTTTGTACACTGTCCTATGCCAACAAAAATTAAAAGACATTGATGTATTTCCATGGATGTATACTGGGACATGCAATCAGGACATGTAATCACTCTCGCAAATTAAATATTTTCAGATGCATTCTCAGCACACTAACAAACACAATCTTAAAGCTTTGATCTTGTTTGAGTCTCAGGCAATAGAAAGTCTTTGATTTTATACTGATATGTAAGAACTATGAATCAGAACAGGCCATAGAAAAGAGGCAACAGAATCAAAATAATTTTGGTCATGATAAGATTGTGCTGAATCTACAAGACAGAGTGCATAGCAAAGAATTAGAGAAGAGAATAATGTTAGAGGACATGCTAATGAGCTTGAAGAGATCTAAGATCAGTAGTGATAAAGTTTTTACAGTAAAAGTAGAAGGAAAGGCATAGACACTGAACTCTGTAAGTAATATGGTGATGACAATCTCATCTGGTTTTGAATTTAAAACAAACATTATTCATTGCCCAAAAACCTCTAGCAAGAAAATACACGTTGCTGTTTCTATTTTACTCATAACAGTTCCTAACAGGTGTTGCTTCATTCTTGCTGTTCACAAGTGAAATTGAGAGGGGGGCAGGGATAATCTTTCAAAGTTCCTGTCTTTGTTCTTTTCAGTAAAACATAAGTCATATAGGGGAATACAAAATAAAGGACAATGTTTGCTATCTGCCACTTGTATTTCATCAGACTATACTGTGAATTCAGATGTGACACTGTCCCCAAGCACAGCTATACTATAAATGCACTCTGTTCATTATTTGAAAGTTAAGCAATACATTTCTAAGGTTTGGGAGGTGCTGTTGATCCAGTAAAGCTCCAAACCAGCTGTTTCACTTGTATTGAATAGCACCCCACAATCTAGGTAGCCCTTCTCACCTCAACGTGGAGCAGAAACACAGATATGGAAAAGGAAAGATATGCATTCTCAGTTAAAGCATGCTTAGATTAAATAAACATCAGCTAATTGAGGAGCTGGAGAAGCTTAAAGAAAAATGGATTGCCCAATACTAAAAAAGCATAAAGAAAGAGATGAGTAAGAATTATACAATTTGGTCTCCCTTGTTTGAAGTGTTTGCCTCAAAAAATATTCCAGCTGTTAAAAGCACCTAACGGCAAACTATGTTTCCCTAAGCACAAAATAATTTCTCAGCTTACCTGTTGTGTCTCTCTGTCAGCTCAGAGAGGTCCTGTTCTGACACGTCTTTCAGCTGTTGGGACCAGCGAGACTGTACCAAAGGGCTCTTGCTCCTAGGGTGTGGTGACAAACCATAGGCTGTGACCTCCTCTACCACTCACAGTCTTCTTGTTTGCCTGTGTCGCTGCAAGAGTCCCTTGTGGGAGGGAGTGCGAGAGGGGCAAGACCTACAAGTTTATTTCACTCACTCCTCATTTCCAGCTGAGGCACTATCCTGTCACTTCAAGTTGCACACCCTTAAGGCGGATAAAGCAGCAGGTGAAGAAGAAAATGATCATTGGACACAAGGCTTAAAGTTTAAAAAGAAATACTAATAAAGTCTTGTGAGACATAAAAGAACTGCTTTCAGAGTCAGTCAACTTCTGCTGCTGAGAGTAATTGGGAAAAAAAAGAGAGGAACTTCTGTGCTTACGGGAGAGATATCTGACAAGAAAGCAGCTTATTGAACAGAAGGGGGTTGGCTACAGAAACATTTGCATGACTGACAGCGTGGAGTACCATTTTGCTTTTGATCCCTTTTCTTTTTTCTGCACAGTGCAAGGGACACCTGGATACAAAAATAATGCACAGCTAGTTGTCTTCATGTCCTCAAGAGATGATGTCTATTTGCCTTTTAACCCATCTCCAACAAACAGGCATTTCTAGGTACAGTTTTGCTATGTTCCCTGCTTCTGTATTTGAGAATTAGTCTTTTATTTTACATGACACAAGGCATCCTGATTTTTAAATTATTTTGGTTTTACGAAAGAAGAGATCATTTAACTATAAATCTTTTCCTCATGCTTTTGGATATAACTTTAACTTGCTTTTTGGTAATCCAGCATTTCTGTCCGTTTCGTTGGAGAAAGGTCAACTAGAAAGGCATTGTGACCCTGAATATCAATATTATTTAGTAAGGGACAGTTTTTATCTTTGTCATCCTTCTTGTGTTAAGTGTCCTCACTGATTTTAGTGGAGATAATTAATCATTGGAAATCCTCAGTGAGCAAGTAGTGTGAGTTACGCAGAGTCTGGCTGTAAGTAGTTATTTAAAGCTAAAGGAAAATGTTGGCTTGAGGTCCAGAGACCAGTCCACCATTTATCCCGAATTCAACCAATCAAGCAGGAACACAATCCTTCCTGAATCAGCTATAGCTAAAAAGTAGGCAGGATGCACAAGGAAAATATATTACCTTCTTTTCTTGAAAAAATCTGTTAGTTCTTGACTTCCTTACCAAGTAAACAAAAAGATTGTTCTGGATTTCACTGACTTCGTAATATACCCATTCAATTTAAGGTGCTTTGGATTAAGTCAAATCCTGTCAGTGTTGTGCAAGGTGGACGGCCATTACTTTTTAGATAAGACAACACTCAACTTCCTGGTGGGAACAACTGTTAAGAGAATACTGCTTAAAGACTCTGTATCTCAATATGTCACACAGGTTATTTTTACTTTTAATGATCATAGGTTTTATTTTCCACAGTAATTCATAGATTATTTCTCCCTGACTCCAATCAACTTTCTGTGTATTTTTAGAACAATGAATTGCAGGTCATCTCTGTGGGCATAGTCTTTGCAGTACGAGAATCAGTCACTGATGTTATCAGTCTCAACTAAATTTTCATGTAACTTTGCTTTCTTCTTAAGTGCATCCAATTACTGTCCTTTGAAAGAGTACTGGACATTCAGAACATGCTCAGTTTCACATCTCAGCACATATCTTTATTATCAAGTGGGATGATGGCCTGCTGCTGTTAAAGAATTAAAAGCTTTACCTGCCTTTGAGGGAAGATGGACATCACAGGTGGGCATGGGAGCTCTAAGTGCAAATAAAGAATTAATAATGTGTATTATATCCTATGATGCAGCTTAAAGAGTTATACGTTACTATGCAAATATACTGAGGAGTAGATATGAGGAATATGTAATTCTCCAGGTACAAATATTGGCAAGGAACAGCTTGGTATTTTAGTCCAGAACCTCTAGTTCTGACAGGACTGAAGGGAGTATGGTATAAAAACATTAGTCAGAGGGTACCCCACATAGGCAATCTGGTGGACCAGATACCTAAAGAAGAATCCCAAATTATTTTAGACAGAATGCAGTACTTGTATTAACTCCCTTGAAATTACATTGCCAAATAATGCATTGCATTTCTTGTAAATGCTTTTGACGTCACAATTCTTTCCAGGCAAAACAGCTTAATTTCAAAATATTTGCTAAGTACAATTCTGCTTATTAATTTTATATGGTGAGTGACGCACAGATCAGCAGCCCCATGGGTTGCCAGGGGAGGCAGGTGGTTTCAGGACCATCTGCAAGGCAAAAGAACTGAAATTGAAGTGGTAGGCTCACAGGAGTAACTACTGTACTAAAGGGAATTTGCTAAAGACAGTGAAAGAAATGGGCAGAGAAAGGAAGAAAAGTCTTGAAGAACTACCTAGTTTTATATGCAAAATCCACACAACCAGACTGCTTCACAGAGCAGTTTGTCTAACCTGCCCATCTATGTCAATATCTATGATTAGAAAGCAGCTTCTGTTATAAAATATAAGTCCTTTCTTGCAGATTGCATTAGTTTCTTTTTGTCCTTCCCCACAGCGGACTTAGGGAACTGTCGCTGTTTCCTGCATGACTCCTTTTGTGCCTCAGGCAGCATTGCTCAGACATATTCTTCCTGCTGCTCTCCCCATGACTCTCTATAATTTTTTTGCGACTTCAAAAAGGAGCACATCCTACAGCTAAACTTGGGTAGCCCCAAACAGAGCAGCACTGTTATTTCCCATCCTTCCTTATAAAACCCCCAGTGAAGTACCACAGGAGAGTGTTTGCTTTTGTAAGGCTGGCATCACATTATTGACTTGCACATTAGTCTGTCTTACAAGCATTCTTTGATCAGTGACTGAAATCACTCATGGCAATATCCAATTAAACAAGGCCTGGGAGGGATCACCAAAAGCACCTCAAACCTTTTCAGTTTGATACCAAACCATGACAATCATGCAGGCAATAACTGGTTTCTAACCCATTATATTTAGACAAAATTTCATTATGTTACTCTAAAGAGTGCCTCACAGAGTACTCTCAGACTTGGCATGAAGGCATGACAAGTCACATCTTGCTTTACCTTCTTCCTCAGTAAGTCAGCTGCTTTGACAAACAAGAAAGCCATATTAACCTGGCTAACAGATCTTAAAAATATTAATGCTGGCTTTTTTTGGGTTATTGACGTTTTAAATTAGCTAACTGAGTTCATTTATTACAAGATCTACACACCACAGGTGCTTACAAAATTGAATTAACTTTTTAATCGGATCTTTCTAAGAATCAGAGTTAGGTTGACCAGCCAGTACTTTTCTAGTTGCTCATCCTTAAAAGACTAAATGTTATGTCACCATTGTCATGAAATTTATTAGGTAACTAATTATCAATTACTAACCAGTGAAAGAAAAGAATATATCCTCCCCAGTTAGTGAGTATACCTTCCATTGCCTTTAATGAGCAGAAAAATGAAATGCTGCAGGACTGCAGCTTTCATTGACAGTTGGTATTTTACTGTTGATAAATAATAAAGATATCTGGTTTAATAATAGACTGCTTAAGAATTTGAGTTACTATAGCCATTAAACATTAAAAAGCATACTAAATCCTGAAAAAAAGAAATAAGCTCATCATCACCTATGTATAAATAGGCATGTAGGACAGCTAAACAGAAGATAGCAAGCTGATAAACTACCGTTTTCTGCTTTCTACTCAGCAAGTTTCAACAGACAAACTCCACACCTTCCCTGTGAGTGCCAGGGAAAAATTGTCTCCCCGATCCCATGTTGCTCCGCTTGCAAGCCTGCTTTGGCTCGTCTGCGGGTCCTGAAACCACCTGCCTCCCCTGGCACCCCGTGGGGCTGCTGATCTGCTTTCCTCTGGCTTCACTAGCTGTAGCAGCTGGGCAAGGACAAGGGGAACACCACAGCTGTCAGTGTGCTAAATACCAGGGGTTTTCATAAGGAACTCTTGGAAACAGGAAACAGCTAGCAGCAGCGTGGCTCAGAACCTGACTGTTTCTCCTTCTTTGTCTCAAATCTTTGCTGATATTTTTCTGTACTAGAAGTGTAGTGTTTGTGAAACACTTTATCAGCAGATTGTGGGAATTTGGCACAGGCCTGTATTTTCTCTTCTATTGCTGGAGTCTCAAGCTTTGCTAATATTAATGGCTGTTAACCTACCTTTAGGCCAGCTAATCTGTTTTTATGTCATTCTCTGTTACTATTTTGTGGTATTTTTTTAATCTCACTTAGTCTTCATGAGAGGTATATTTCTCCATTGCACTGATTTTTCTTTAAGTGCTTCCTTTTCACCTTTGCTCATTGCATTTGGCTTTGGGCTTATTTGCATTTTTATTTTTTTTTTATATTTAAATATGTTCCTTTATTATAAGTTTGTAACTTGCATTTTAGTTGTTAGCCTGTTTTTACTAAATGGCTTTCTTTCCTTTGCTTAATATACCTTAATACCTTTGTGTTAATAAAAGTGTACAAAGAAACTGTTTAACTCATGGTTTCTATGAAACTATCTGTAGATAGAAACTGTAAGTTAATTAAAAATGCAAAGACCTATATTTTAAGTAAATGTTAGCTAAGCAAAGCCATCTAAATTGTGCCAGATATGTAAGGGAGAAAGAAAGCTTATCAAAATATGTACTGTATTGAGACTCAGTGATTAACAGTGGAAAAGATACCTATAGTTAAAGAATTAAACTATTTATTCTTAGGCACTGCATTTTATAATAGAAGAGTTAGTAGAAATTTTCATTAACTGGCTAAATAAACTGAAATGAGAATTCATTTTTCCTGTTGCAGAGGTGACACTTTTGGAGGTGGTGTAGTGCTGTAGCAAAATATCATTTTCAGTTAGCCCATGATGCTGATCACTTCTTTCCTTTCAATGTTCAGCAGCAAATGTGTTCTGATAAAATAGTTGAAATTAAAAGATGGTAATCTTAAGCCTTGCCAAATTGCTATAATACAAACTTCCATGTCTTTAAATTTAACTTTTTTCTTTCCCAAAAAGTAAATAAAAACAGATCACCTTGGCAGAAATGCCTTCTGTTTCTACTAAACTGTCAGTACAAAGATATCGCTTCATTCTGGCCAATCAATTACATTTACCAAGGAAAGAAGATGAAAAGGTTGCATAAATAGTACACATTAAATTAGCTAAATGATAGGAGTAAATGATTGACTGCATTGAAAATCAAAGTAGTGTTCTTCTCAACCCATACGTCAATATAGTTCAGTTTTCTTTACTGACAAAATAATTATGGTACAATGTATCCCCTCTCGTACTCTGTAAGGAATTGCCAATAGCCTGTATGGAAGTTGATTTACTGCCTGAAAGGAGAATATTGGTTTGGATTTGTCAGGTAAGTGCTGATTTACTTATTCATTTACCCATGGTATACTATGGTAGGGACTGGATTATGGCTATAGGTTCAAGGTCCTGTCACACCAACGCTTTGAGAAACAACTAATTTGTCCTGCTCCTTGCCAAAGTCCCTATTTGTCCACACTGTCAAAACACTGTTGCTTTCCAGTGAACCGTGGCAGCCCCTGAGGAATGAAACCCAGGAAGCAGAGCAGTGTCTCCCAGTACCCTCCAAACCAGTAGTCTGCATAATGTGCATTCCAAGATGCCCCCTGAAAATATGCCAAAACTTCCTAATGCATAGCCCAAATCATCACCAGGCTATATTGCACTCATTTCCTTTGAGTTCTCCTTCAAAATGCTTTCTCCCCACCCACAAATCAGCATCTCTTTCTTAACAAAGAACACAGTACACCAAGTAACTGGTGACGGCTGTGCAAAAAGCATTTCCATGCTCTTCTCCGCATGGGGTAAGAGCATACACAAAGGTATAGTTTTGGCAAGAACACCTGAAATGTATCTAGACAAAGATCAGTGTTGTGGCAGACCAGGTAGGGAATACGTAGATCAGAGGCAAGTGTTGAATCGGACTGGATAAGCTGAAAGACTGTCACGGTTTAACGCCAGTCAGCAACTAAGCACCACACAGCTGCTCGTTCACTCCCCTCCAGTGGGATGGGGGAGAGAGTCAGAAAAGTAAAAGTGAGAAAACTCGTGGATTGAGGTAAAGACAATGGTCTTTAATAGGTTAATGATCTTTAACAGGTAAAGCAAAAGCCCCATGCACAAACAAAGCAAAACAAGGAATTCATTCACTGCTCCCCACTGGCAGGCAGGTGCTCAGCCATCTCTAGGAGAGCAGGGCTCCATCACATGTAATGGTTACTTGGGAAGATGAATGCCATCACTCCAAACATCCCCCCCTTCCTTCTTCTTCCCCCAGCTTTATATGCTGAGCATGACATCCTATGGCGTGGAATATCCCTGTGGTCAGTTTGGATCAGCTGTCCCAACCGTATCCCCTCCCAGCTTCTTGTGCACCTGGCAGAGCGTGGGAAGCTGGAAAAGTCCTTGACTAGCGTAAGCACTACTAAGCAACAACTAAAACATCAGTGTGTTATCAACATTATCCTCATCCTAAATCCAAAACACAGCACTATACCAGCTACTAGGAAGAAAATTAACTCTATCCCAGCCAAAACCAGGACAAAGGGCTATCATGAAGTCCAAAAAGAGGAATAAATAACTGAAGTGAAAGTGGTAAAACATATCTTGCTTTACGAACAAAATGTTCTTGGAAGTCATGAGCAGAAAGCACAGGTTATTCTTGATCACACCACAGATTTTAGCAGAATAATGGCAGCACAAGTAGAAAAGAACCACATCCTAAGAGGCCCTGCTAATTAGGATTTTAAGTACTTGACAGGAGGAGTGCACAGAGTACCCTGCTTTTAATCCAAAACCTGTGCATTAATTGGGAAAAACAAATCAACTTTGCATTACCAAGGGAAAAGATACAAGCACATAGTTCCTCATTAGCTAGAAACACATGTAGACTAAAAGCCAGGTTTTTTTGGTAATGGATATTCTGATAAGCATCTGCCTCCAGCCACCAATCCCTGTGAAGAGGAGAGGGACCTGGATTGCAATTGCTTCCTGTCCCCACAGTCATTCCTGTTGCAGGAGTCAAGCCTGCACTGCCTCAGCAGCAAACAGCATGTTGGCAAAAATTTCTCAGTCAGTGGAGGCTGGAATTTAGCAAGATTAGAAAATTATTAAAGAGCTCATGCGAAGAGTAAGAGACAGATTATTTTCTACTAGAAAACCTCACCAACTCCCATGGTCCCTCCAGCGTTAACCCAAACAGTGGTGAGCATACTGTCTTCACAGCATGCAGCAATCAGTTCCTGAGAAAGGTGCAGCAGTAGCTACAACAGACCTGGGAGGAACAGCACCTTGCTGCGGAGCAAGGAGGCCCTTGTTAGCTCCAAAAAAAGGGTGAGATGTCAGAGGCCAGGCAATGCACAGGATTTCTGGCACTGGAGAAGTCCCTACTGTTTCACCCACAATGTTACTGAACTTTGCTAATCTCAAAGTTCTTCAGAAAATGCTCCTGTGACACATCTGCTGTGGGCACTGTTTGGCAGTGAGAGTCCTAAGTACCAGGCATTATGTGGGGCCACAGGGTGCAGATGTGCCCCAGTGCTACAGAAAACACAGGGGAGCAGAAGGGCATGCGGCAGGAGCAATGGGGATGCTCTTGGCAGTGGCCAGATTGCACCTGAGGTGGCAGCGTGATTTTTGACAAGGGATGGTCCTCCAGCCCTGCTAGCCTTAGTGGGACAATTGTTGGGAATGACAGAATGAAACAGTAGGGCATGGCCAGGGACAGGATAAAATTGTCCATTAGAAATCTTATTTAGGATTAGAGGCATTTCTGAGAAAACACTTATGAATGTAATAAATCCAGGAAAGCAGATATCACAATGCAGAAAGAAACTTATTTCAGACAAAAATAACACATGAAAAAATAAGTTCTGTACATATTGCTGTGTTCTAAATTAACCGATCAGGGAAAACAGTGAAGGATAATTGATAAATGAATGAAAAAAATCTCTGTTCAGTGATGAAAAGAAATGAAAACAAGCAAATAAGCATTCAAATAAACAAAGAAAGCTAACATACTGAAAATATTACCCCATAAAGTCTGATATAAAGCAATTTATTGTGACTGTCCAAATCTAGCAACACTTTTCCCAAAAGGAGACTTAAAGAAAGAGGCAAGCACAGTTAAGCCACAGATCACAGGAGGCACAACTGGACTTAGTCCGATTGGAGGCAAAGGCACATGTGAGAATAGACTGGCATAAATTGGGACAGTTTAATTAAAGAAAGAAACAAGAACGGGTGTAAAAGCAGTGAATGACTGGGGCAAGACAAAGTCAAGTATATTACAAACCAGATAAAAATAAACTTTTTCCTACAACTTAGTTGACATTTAGGACTACAGGCCACAAGACAGCAAAAACCAACACTTGGTGAGACTCACAAAGTCTTTACAATGGAGCTAATGAGAACATCCATAGGGTTCATCTTCAAAGAAAATGGAGCAGATTTGAACCCATATTTTTCAAGACAAATGGTTATTCCAGCAGCTATCTATTGAGTAATTTCTGGCAATTTTCCGTGAAACACTGATGGTAGCTGCTATCAAAAACAATACTAGATTGGATCAATTATTCATCTAATCCAGAATGGCAATCGTATTCTTTTGTAAATGTAACCTTTTTATGTCCTGCTGTTTGCTGCATGCTACTCTGGTATTTTTCTGGAACTCATGACCCCCAGCTGTTATCTCTGTTGTTTCCTTTTGGGTTTTAAGTGGATTTGGTATCTTGAGGTATTTTGAAAGAAAGACAACAGCTGATAAATGCTGTTCTAGAACGAGTACTCACAAACATGTAGTGATGTAGCAAAGCCGAAGGTGTTGCAATGTTTCTGTCCACTGAGTGTCTTCAAAGTTGAAATGTACCAAAGTTAGCAATTAAAAAAATAAAACTAGGAAAAAAAGTCTGCATGGAAGCATGGACACAAATGAATACTCTATATGCAGGCTATAAATTGTGGCAGCAGATGAACAGGAAAGCTGTCTCCTCGTCCCAGAAAACTTAAAACATTTCCCATTCTGCATCAGCAAGATGTCAGTGTTTTTCTGAGAAAAAAAAATAGAAAATTGGAAACAAACATGCATAGAAAAACAGCAAAAGAGAATAAATTAGATCAGAAGTAATTGCTGGTTAGTTACAACACTTAGGCATAATTTTTCTTCACATTCTTTCAGCTGACTGCTCCGTCATCCACCCAGTGCCTGGAGGAGGAATACTTTCACCACTAGACTTGTTCTGGGTTAGGTAACTCTTGATACTGCCTTCTAAAGCTGTTCCTCTGTGTCAGTAGGTACTCCATCTGCATGGTGGCTCAGGATGGGAAATCTTCAGCATGCCCAACATGTGCCTTAGTGTGCGTTAGACAGAAAGTTGGTCTCAGATGCTCTCTTTCAACTCTAAAGATACATGGAAAATAGGAATTTCTATGTGCACAACTGCAGATGTAAAACATGAGCATGTGCCTTCATAGCCCATGACTAATACCAAACGTGGCCACCATTTATCTACTCTGCTTGTAGCCAGTACTTTGTGAAAAAGAGCTATAGTCCCGATCTTCCTGTCATGCCACTTTCTGCTGAGCTTATCAGAAAAGCTTGGGCCAGGACAGGTGACCTCCTCAGGTCCCCTCCATTGCTCTGCTCCAAGACTGTTACTGTGTCTGTCTCTACAGGTACGTGTTCATCTGTTCTCAGTAGGTTCCCAAAAAAAGAGACTCTGCCCAAGCTCACCAATCTGCCTAGCACTCCCTCATTTTGTCACCAGAAAATTTTCCTTACCACCTAATCTGAATGGTCCTTGCCACAGATTTGATCCCATTACATCTTGACCCAGCAGGGAGAATGGATAAGCATCATTGTTTTTGCAGCTGTCTGTACGTATGGAAAGACCATGTCCTCTCCACTCCTGCACTTCATTTAACTGTTCTCCAGAGCTTATGTTTGCCAGAGAGATGATCATCACCAATGCTCTCCCGGCCTGGATCTCCTCTCTCTGTACCCTCCCCAACATATCAATGCCTTTCTTTAAGCACCTTACCTAAAACTAGACAGGGCAGTGCCAGGGAAACCTTGCCAGGGCAGTAATGTACCAGGTGCTTCTTAGTGCAGTTTCTCCATCACCTCATCTGGCTTATGGAGCAGGAGGGTGCTACAGGATCTGAGCCCCACCGATGACCTTTCCCTAGACAAAACTGCTTTGCACTGCAGCTAAGAGGGTGGCAAAAGAAAAGAGGGAACATTTGTAGTCAGATCCTCACCGCTGAACTTTACTGGAAGAAAATAAAAAGTACAAGAAAGACGCAGTGACAGATAACTTATTCTGAAAGCAACTGTCAGGGTGCAATAAGAGTGTGTCAAGAGGTGGGACAGAGTAGGACTCTGAAACTTCCTGACTCCTACACAGACTTCCAGCTCAATCCCACCAGCACAGCAGTGGTAGAGAGAACAGACCAGCAAACTCTGTCATTTTAAGGCCCAGCCATCCTCCCTGCTGATGTACGGCTACCCTGAGGCACTGTGCCAAGAAAGCCATCAGCCTGGCAGGATTTTTTCATATTCATTTAACAAACACGTTCTGTGCCACTTGTACCATCTGCTGCCCAGAGGTTAATCAAGAAAGAAGCCTGGACAGATGGGAACACAACTCCCAGGATATCATGTGGAGGCAAGGCTAAGTCCAGTGGCAAAAGGGCATGAAACCAAAATCATAGTGGCCAGAAGGTTATTAAAAAGCTGGGGCAGCAAGGACAGACCTTGCTATCTGCATCGCCCTATCACATTACCCTGCCTGCCTTCTACCTTCATCTTTTCAGGTCTCATGTTCTTATTTCTTTTCTCTTCCCAGCTGAAGGTTGATAAGCGAAAGAAAACCTCTGGCAACTGAACCGTAGATCCTGAATTGCTCTGGTGGAGAAACAGCATTATGGGTAAATTATTTTTCAGGAAAAAAAACTTTTAGGAGGTCATAGATAACTTTTACTGAAAAAATAAGTACTCAGCACATGCTGTGACATCAAACTGAATTCCCCACTGCTCTTGAGCCAATAATTCTATTCAAGATAGACAACAGTGCAAGAAAAGCCTCTGTGAATATCAGCCGATGTTTATCACCTGATAGAAACATTTCACCATACCCTGAAGCCAAGAAAGGAAACTGAAAACAAATACCTCTTACCTACACCACTTCTTTATTTGCTTCTCGGTAGGTGGACAGTAAACAAAAATGAATTTTCAATGAGGGTCTAAGGCATTACATTAATGGACATTTCAATAGAATAAATAGTTATATGCCATGGAAATGATCTTCAGTAAAGGTACTTGAACTCTGCAACAGCAACAACCAAGAAAAACATCTAGATTACATCAGCCATTTCACCTAGGAGCAGCCATATTTCCTCCACCACCACTTTCCAGCTCCCCTTTGCTGACTCCCAGAGTTATAACATAGGTTTCACTGAATTATTAGCACCTTGTAATAGCAATTTCCGTGCTTTGAGTAAGACTTTTACTGCCAGTCCAGCAAAGGTTCTAAGCATGTCATCAGTCTAAACCATTAAGCCAACCTGCTTACTTAGATACTTTGATGGATTGAGTGGTATTTTTTCTGTGCCATTTAGAAAATTAAGGGCATTCCCATTAGGACTCTGTCAACAATTTGGGATTACCAGATACTCCTTTTGATCACTAAATATCAGCCAGAAAAAGAATATGCTTCCTTATAACCCATGCTAGAGGGTGATAGTTTGTGTTGCAGGCTCAGACTAAGCAGGAACAGCTCAGTCCTGACTCTTTTATAGTTTCTTCACATATGGTTCTTGTTTGTATTTCCAAGTATCTCTGACCCAAAAATAATAATAATTTTAAAATTGGTTTGTATTTAAAAAATAAAACTAAACCTGCAATGATCCATTCTGCATTTCTCATTGTTTTACTTACTCCGCATAATCTTGTATTAGCTGAGTCAGAACTAGAAAATAAAGTAAAAGGTGAAGTTCATGCTCAAAAAAAGAGGAAAATGAAAGAGTTTTTCAAAAGGGAATGACCACTGTAAAAATAACAGGTAATTCTACTGCAGCCTATTAGTAAATATGCAAAATGTGTTTGGCTCTATTCTCTACAGCAGATACCATTCTTGTGCCCTGAACAGTTATTTCCCTAGAGGAAAGACACTGAGGAACATATCCCCATGCTTACACTCCTGCACTGCAGACTATTATTACTGATCTTGTAAAGACACAGAGAGAGTCTAAATTACTTAATGCAGTTGTGTCCCTAATCTGAATGTGATTTCAGCAGAAATAGCAGAAGACAGACAGAATAATAATAAACACACTTTCCATATCTCAGGATCATCCTATAAAATTATCAGTGTAATCTGAAAATTCCCTTCCTTCAGGTCAATATGAATGTACAGTTTAGCTAACAGAGTTGAGCTGTAAGTCAACTGATTACGTGCATAACTAAGTTAATGAAACTGTGCTTCAGTGCTCAAAATTGAATGTGTACTTTTCATGTTGAGCTGTGAGGTGTTCTAAATGCATAAATATCCAAACTTCTTTTTAAGGGGGTCATTGCTACTCATATTTCCTCCTTGCAGCCATACCTAGCGTAGACTGCAGACCTTCTAAATATTTCTGATAGGCTCACCAACAGCATTAGTCATTTCAGAACAGGTCAGGGCACCTAAGAGTTTTATTACTCAGCCTGTATGTGCTGTTTACTTTATTCTCACTGGACTGGGTAAACTGATCCGTAGAACTTTAACCCATACATAATTTTGCTAGTTATATTTGTATTCTCATGGGGAAGAAGGTGTACATTAGAGGAATTTGCCATGTACAAAACGGTCCTAAAACAGAGAAATATAGACCCCTTATCAACTTAAATCATGCATAATAATTACAAATTTCAAAATGGATAAATGTCTTAGAAATTAATTTTAAATTAGTTCTGATAACAAGAACATTTATTAAAGATTATAAATAGTTTTGTTAGTATTGTATAATTTTTTGAAGGTCAGAAAGCAATCTGTCTTCAGATCATTTGGGAGCTGCCGAAAAATTACTTTGTCTCTAAATTAATGATATATTCAGACAATCAAACAATTATTGTCACAACTATCATTACAGTCCCAATCCAAAACTGACATCAATTTTACACCCAGATAGTTCCAGTGGCTATCTTCATAGCTACTTTTATCCAAAAACCATGAGAAAAAACCTTCTAGATTTGTTTCCCAGCCATTCCACTAGCAGCCGTCTCACCGCGGGTATCATGAGGACCACAACCACAGGGTAAATTTCAGCTTGTCTTAGGTAACACTCACAAATTTTGCTGAAGATAAGAGTCAGATGGGAGGCTTATGGTGGGACTACAGAATTAAGTAAAGCAGATCCAACTGCAAGGAGACTATGCGGAAGGGGAAGGAGGATTAGTTGCTGTATAGGTGTTATTCCTTCCTTATTGCTCTGCTGAAGACACATGTGGACTGCAGACAATTTCACTGCTATGGCAGCCTCAGCTGCTGCACATGGTTCTTTTCAACACAGTGCCAGTGCCCATCTCAATATTTTGCTCAGTCTCTCAATTTCTTTCTTAGATCTAAAGTAGGCAAAATTTAGTCATCAAAATCCAGAGCCACTGAGAATCAAGGAAAGACTCCAAGTTTAGTGGACTTTGTGCCTATCCAGCATACATTATATTGCTCACGTGATTCTTATCCCTCCATTAGCATTCCGGAATTTAGGAGGATACACCGAAGTTGACATTGCATTGTAAAAGTTTATCCATGCAATCTGCTGACGAATTCAGGTGCAGAAATATCTTATTTCCATCAGATGTACAAAGAAATATGCATGTACATGCAGATGATTTGAGTTGGGTGAAAAAAAAAGGTAAACATTGAAAGACTTTAGGAAAGTATTTAAGACCCTTGATATCTGTGCAAAGATGACCTGGAGAACACTCTGACATCCATTTCACTGTTGTTCAGAAAGGAGCATTTCTAGTATGTATAGCCATCACGCATATATGCATGAAAGAGCAGCCCTTCCTTTCCCCTCCAGCAGATTTTCTCTACCAAAGTGCCATGCTGGAGTGCTTTATAACAGAGGTGTCAGACTGCCCTTCATGGCCTCTCAGCTTTCTGGTAACCTGATGCTGCATCCACACGTTGGGCATGTAGCATGCCGTCTTGACAAACCTCCAACAGAAACTCTGGAATACAAGGAATTGCTAGAATCTTAGAAAAAAAAATTTCCTTTGCCCCCAGGCTTAATATCTGAAGGCATAAATTTTGATTACTTAGCTCAAAATTTAGCATGGGTAGAATTCACGTCTCCTTACATTTTAAGAACATTTGAATTAAGAAGTTAAGACAAATCTAGTCCCGCTCTTTCCTTCAATGGTGTTTATGTACTTTTCCTGTCTGTAAGCAGGTGTTGTCATCAATGGTTACATCAAAGACCCTTTTGAGTTTAATATTTGCAAGCTATTCCCTTTTTTGTTTTGTTAGCAACTTCTCTTGTACATATTAATTACTGCAGACCTCTGCCAACATGCGTTAATATCCAAGCACAGTCTCTTTCAAAGGGAAATGTCGAAGATTAAATTCAAATGAAGAATGACATTTCAGTCTGCATATTCCACATATAATGGTTCTTCTCTACCTTCTAGAAGCTTTCGCTGAGGAAAAATGTAATATTTAAAGAAAAAGCCCAAACAAGAAGTTCACTTTATGTTTTTAAATAATAGCTGGGTCTCCAAATCATCTTTCCAGAGGCAAAAAAATCCCTACATGACAGAAAATATTGGAAATTAAATTAAAATCTTTCAAGATACACATGCTTTACTTGCCAGGTGCTAACAGAGAACTGTCAGAAAAATAATAAAATATATCTCATTCTTCTGCCCTTTTGGTTTTCCTGACTGCATGCTTGGGCAGAATGCATTAATAAGCACTTCTGCTTCTCCTAGATGATGTTCACCACTTTAGACTAATTTGCTGTTGTTGGCAGTTTTCTACGCACATGTCAGGAAGCAGCAAGGGCAGGCTGTTCTGCAAGGGCAGGTGAACCAGGACTGAGCATCACAAGGATGGCAGAGGCAGCGACCCACTGAGAAGGGCACAGGCCCACCACACCTGAATGAGGAGGGCAATGTGCTGCTGTGAGAGTGAGCCAGGTGGCCAAGGGACCTGTGTCTGCCACACCAGCCCTGGCAATGAAGCAGGTCTAAGGCCAATACACAGAGCCAAGTCAGCAGGTCAGAGTCAAGGCAGTATGGGATTACGCACAGCGTCCCTGTAACGTAGCTCAGGCAGAGACCAAGGGCAAGAACTCAGCTCAGAAGCAGACCCCAAGAGAAGGGAAGGTGAGATCCCTGGCCAGGGCTTCTCACAGCTGCACAGCTGCCCTGTTGGAACGGGCTCCCTTCCCATGTAGGTGAACCTCCAGTAGCTGGGAGAGGCTGCTGATACATTCAGCTCTGACACTACAGTCAGGGAGAGAAAGTCACTAGGACTACTTTTGGAGGGTGTAGAGAAGAAAGCCATGAGAATCAAGATGATTATTCACAGGCTGGAGTTTGCTATATGAAGAATTAGCGGTTTCATCAAAAAGATTTTGGTGACCTGCAAGTTGAAGAACACTGGTAAGTACTAGTGTCAGGACAGTTTTGGACTGAGTGCTCTGCTCTTTCTTGTGGTCTTCTCAATGGCCTTGTTATACCCATTTAGACCTTCTTTAAAGTTTCTCTGCATTCACAAAAAAAACCCCAAACGTTGAAAGTGATAGATAAGTTTGATTTGCAACAACTTAAATATTCTTAAGAGAAATGTCCTTGAGATTCACTTAAGTGAATATGCCTTCTCTTCAGCTGCTTTTCTCCTCTAGACAGCCTTTGTGTTACTAGTACTGTATTTGAGGGGAAAAATTTGGAAAAGACAATAGCTGACTCAAAGAGTTAAGATTTATGAAAAAATAGGCACTTGAAGAGACAACAAAGGTTCATGAGAAAATGGGACTGAAACAAAAACATTATTTTGCTGTAATGCCTTAGACTTGTAGACTGTTAGAACTAGCACTCTGATGAGCTAGACGCAGCTGTGAGGGTCATCAACCCTAATGAATTTGTCAGCACAGGAAAAATGATTGGCATAGCCATTCTGGGGTAACTAGTGAGACAATGATATTCAGGCATAGGATCTGTATGTGACTCCTACTAAAACTGAAAAACTGCATACCCAGGAATTAATATCCTTGTTTGGAACTACCCTGAATATCATCATCATCTGATATACTCCATCAGTGAGTTTCCTGGTGTTAACAAGTCCCTGGATGATTTAACCTAGCATAACTTACGCATAACTTCTCATTTTGATTTTATAACACAGCCAGTATTCCTTCTCAGTATATTTTCTTGACATTTGTAACCTTGGCTTCATGTCTTAATAATATACAACATTGGCAGTGATATTTAGGTTCCCTGGTTCTCAGTGGGACTCAGAGCTAGTCCTACTACCCATTTCCTAGTAAGCTGAAAGATGAGCAGTGGCTAAACTCAAAATGCAGAAGCTCAAACGTTCTGCCTTACAAGCTTTGGGCATTCTGTAAATATAAACTAAAGAATAATTCTCGGTCATTTGTCTAGAACCTTCATGAAATATTGTATTGTATATATACAATTGAATAGAGGGTAGAAGAAGCTGAATCACATTACAAAATTTAATAAAGAATCACATCATTGTTATAATGATAACTCAGGAAGCCTGTAGAATACATATTTATACTAATCAAATATCTCATATGTCTTATTTAAGATCCTGAGGTTTATATGAAATGGACTATTAATGACCAGCATTCATTCTTTTTTAAGCAATTTTCTTGTCATTCTTCAAGAAGTTTTATAATAAGAAATAGATCTTATTCCCTTGTCTGTGTTTTATCTCAGCAAAGCATATAGTCCCTATATTCATTCTAACTGACAGATATTTGACATAACAGCATTATGTAGATTAGAATTTGTGTGTGTTTTCTACTGCCATTGACTTTCCTTGTTCAGATGATTTTAAAAGATTCTACTTCTGCTAATTGATTTTGAGGGCTGCTTATTTTTAGAAGATGCAAAACGTGACCAATAGAGTAGAACTTCAGTGAGCAGCAACACCATGTTGCAATCAGAATAGCGGTGAAGTTCTGGTAACATCAATATGGCTGAAGGCCATTTGGCTTCGTCTTTCCATCCAGAGTTGCATTAAACTATATTATCTGCACAATGAATCATATTTGTTCTTCCACCTACCAGCATGTTTACAAGCCAAGCATCCAATATTGAAACATACATACAAATGCATTACCTTTACATAATATGTTAATAGCATTATATTAAAAAAATATCTCATATGTATGAAATGAAAGAGCAGGTTGTAAATGGGCCTTAGGCCACAAACCAGAACAGTGGTGCTACGCATTGCTGCCCATCTGTGTCTGAACAGGATCATCCATGCCATGGTCCCTCATTGGAAGGGAAAGGCAGAGCTCTCCTCCACCTACTTGGCCCCATTGCCCAGCATGCAGGCAAGTGGTATAGGTGGGTCCAAGGCACCTGCTATACCATCACAGACGGCATCACAACCTACAATCCCCAAACACACACAGGTAATTTCCTCTTCCCACAACTCCCTGAGAACAACTGAAATGTCCAGACAAATCTCCTGTAGGAGGTGTCAAGAGATGACTCGTGCCTGCAGCACAGGGTGGATGCAACAAAGGAACTGCACACCAGATGGGTTTTTGCAGGCACTGTCCTCTCTCAGACAGCTCTGGGACCAACTATCCCAGGCTTTGCACCGGGCAGATTCGTTTAAATGCATGCAGAATTAGATATGCATACAACTGTTCCACTAACCATCCAAAGCCTCATTTATGTTTCTAATGTATTATTCCTAATATTTAATCCACAAATAGTATTCAGGATCTTAGATTCATTTTGCCCTGCTGTTGGAGTACTATTTCTTAATGTAGGTTTTCACTCTGACCAGCATTCATTTCCCACCTCTCTTCTCTCATGATGATTTCATCCTTTGGTCTTTTGAGCTCCATCTCCATACATCTGCCTCAAGGAGTTTTGCAGCTGCAGCATATCAATAACCTTACAGAAGACGCTGCATGACTGATTCACACCTATTGCTGCAAATCAAGGTCAAATAACTGAACTGGCTGATAAAAGTAATTGCAATTTTCTGTTCCTGCTTCACAAGCAAACCAACCAAATGGGTCATTGTCCAAAAAAGGTATTCAAATTAACTGGTGACTTCTAAAACAGAAATAAATAGGAAGGTACTGATCTGGTTAGAACAGAAATAGTAGCTCACCATGGTATGCACAGTCTTCACAGTTGAACATTTGAGCTTACTACTTCCATTGCTAAAATAAAATGCGCATTGAATTCACAGTAAAAACAACGGGCTAGATTCTACATTCCTGACATCAATATTTTCTCTGCACAAAGGGTCCTGAACAGCCTGAAACCAAGATACAGCATCTATACTTCTCCTGTGCTACTGAAATTTAAATAATAATTAATTACGTGTCTATTTAAGAACTCTGATCAGAAGATCCCTGGCATAATTAGTAAGACACCAGACAAACCTTTAAAAGAGATTGCTTATGCTTTCTGTTTTCATTTGCCTTGTTCCAGACTATCAAAAACCCCTCTCTTCTTCCTGCCCTTTTTTTCACTTTTAAGTCTTTTAAATTTTAACCTATAAAGAGAAATAACAAAGGCTGAAGATGTAAATTAACATACTATCTGATATTGTTTCTAAGTACCTTACTGACAGATAGGTTCACTCTGAGAACCTGGACAGCTGCAAGTTAGCTTCCACACTATATTTTCATAACAAAACATTCTTAGTAATAAAAAGTAATCATTTCCATTTTAATGCCTGTCACCCCTACGAGCCCCAGACTGTGAATTTGCAGTCTCAGGACTGTAAATTCAAGCAATCATTCATTCACTGCTGCTATTTGGTCTTGACTGGGTAGGAGCACAAAAATGATGCTGAAACAGCATCCATTTTGGAAAGTGTAAGGAAGGAAATTTTGCAGTCTCTCATGAACTATGTAGATGGCACTTGTATACCCATCTCTGTGCATGAACTCCTGGGGGTNAGGTGATTTTTAAAACCAAATCACAAATAGCTTCCTATCCTATCCACTGCACAGAAATTCCATGTACAAGGCCATCTCTGAAGTTAACTCAAGCAGTGCTATGTAGCCTTCCCTTGACTCTTGCATATTTTCAATGAAAGGCAGCAGAATACATATTCTTGTCTACCTTTTCTGTAACTCATTTCTGTTATTACATTATTCCAATGTGTTAAAATTGTAAAAATTACTAAGAATAATGAGATTAGCATTTCA
>WEKW01017414.1:15675-29594 GCA_013389905.1 Sula dactylatra | reverse complement strand
TCATGCTTAATTTATTTAAATCCTGAAATTTAAACTAATTTTCTGATTTCTCATATCCATCTGTCAGTTCATCCATCCATTCTTGCACTTTTTACTGCTATGATATTTGAGAACCTAGCATAAATTGCAGATAAAATTGATGTAAACATGTTCTGAGGTATGCCTAATTTTAGCTGATTTAACTTCCTGAATGCTTAAGCTTACATTTTTTGGTGGGGCTAGGAAGTGCTCTCTGGGTTTCTCACTTTCACCATAATTTTGTACAATCACATCATCAGTCAGTTACATATTTATAGGAGAAGATTCAGCTCTATTTCAAAAGATATGTTTGCCTTCTTGGACTTATTTCCCTTAACATTTTCATATTGTGAAAAATCTGTTGTTTAAAATGATGAGACATTTTACAGCTTTAATAGGACTAAATGAAGAACATTTGGCAAATATATGCAAAATAACTAACACAGCCACTGAAAGAATGCAGATAATTTTTCCTATTGAAAATGAGTCTTGCAACCCAGTCTTTTGTACCTAGAACTTCTTGATAGACTTGAAATTATTAATTATTAAATATGTTAAAAAAAATATATCTGTCAAACATACAAGTGACATACCTGGGATGGCTGAAGTATGAAGACAGGGGATAATGAACTGTCAAAGTTGCTTCTGTTCCCCTTTTTCCCTTTGTAATTTTATACCTCAGCTCCCTGTGACTCATTAGCTATAGATTATTGGCTTCTCTCCTCTCCACATCTCTCTTTTTAAGACACCGTTTGTCTAGCCACTGATTGTACAAAAAAAGCAACCTCATGGTACAGAGACCACTATTCAGCAGAGCCCAAGAAAAACAAAGGAAGAAAATGGGAAAAACTACATAAATCCCACAAGGAAGCTGGTAAGGGGAGGTCACTGCCTGAATGGCTCAGGTGGAGTCAGATCAGGGCTAGGTCTAAGTTAAAAAGCTGAAACAGTCCAACACCGTTTGTATTGCCACAGCACCCATTAACAATCACATCATTAGTGTTAATCAGAAGCTGTGCTTTTTCATTATTATTATTACAAGTACACACCTGGAAGCTAGAGGAGAGCAACAGACTGTGACAAAATGAAACTCAACCCTAGGCTGTTATTCAGGTACAATACTTGAAAACTGGCAAGAGTTTGTAATATAGAAATGTTTTTCCACAAAAATTGCTTCCCTTTTTCTCCTCCTTGCTGCACGCTAGACTGTGCCATCCACTAACTACTGATCCCTATGGCAGAACTGCATTCACTGTCAGCTGAGGGAGACATGACTGTCTCTACCTACTTGCTTTGAGAGGAGGATAAGTAATTGTTTACAGCTTCACACACAGCTCCATAACTCACACATGTACTGACAGAGGTCTTGTTCCTCATTACCATCCCTTCCATGTGCATGTTCTTCCAGTAACAGTCTGGTCCTTAAGTAACAGCTAAAGAACTAATTTAGCAATCAGTCATATTGAAAATGTAATTTTGGGAAATGATGCGTTACAAGACATTTTTGAGTTACGCTTTTTTATTTGTGGAACAGAATTAGACTCCGAGTTACTACTGACAAAGTGAATCCTTTCCTATTACTCCTTCCTGCTATATAGGCTTTTATTATTGTTTCGTACAGACCACATGGGACTAAATTCTAAAATTTATGGATGCCATATTTATAGTACATGTCAGTGGACAAGCGTCAGGAAGCATCAGTTTTATAGGGGAATTAAATGAGGTTGTTATAGCAAAATTTATTGTTTAATGCGTGAAAGCTCCATAGGCTTCAAATGTTAGACCACCAAGTAATAAAGATAGAACATCACAATCATAATCTCAATAAGCAGTATAACATGTCTATAAAATAAAAATGGACAGAAAGTGAAAGAAATAGACAGGTATGCCTAATATAATTTCCAGATCTATTAACTTTGCCTATGAATGTGGAATATGATTACTGAATTATAGGCTGTCAGAAGTGGATTTTAAGGTTTCCTTCCTTCCGTTCTCTTCCCCTTCCATTTCCAGAGACGTAATTTGAAAACATACCCTTAATCAATATTGTCTTTGCAAAACAGGAGAGATGTATCCTATAGACCAGGGAAACTCTGGCTGAACATGCAGAAAATACAGCCTCACAGCTTCCTGGCAAAATTCATTGGGCTACCAAATAGCTTGTTTATTGTTCTCTATTCACAATAAGACTAGGGCTCTCTAACAGTATGTAAATAGATGTAAAATGGTCACTGAGCCACAAGGGCAATTGGCAGCAAGGAAACACAAGGTAACATTAAATACTGGCATAAAAATTAACGTCCTGGATTTTTAAAAACAGTCACCTGATGAGCCAGCAGACTCCAGTGCTGTATAATGAGTTGACTACTTCATTAATAATATGCTGTGTATTAAGTAGCTAAATCATAAATAAAGATAACAGTGTCCTCCGGGGACATGCCTGCACTCCAGTTGCCTGTAGCTGCATTTACATTATATTGTTGATTCACCCTGAGGACACTTTAAGGCCACATTCCCCAGCCACAGATATTGTGTAGCTCTTTGAGCACCCAATAGAGCATGGCAGTACCCCAGACGACACAGCAAGGCTTGCTGTCTTGAGGACACTATGCTCTTAAAGGCATCTGTAAGGATACCTCACATGCAGTGTGGACAGTGCATGCTCCTGGCCACCACCACCTCAAGTACCTCAAACCTGCCTACATGCCTGCTAAGCAGCACACCCACTGCAAGGTCATTGCACCAGTCTGAGTGGCCAGCATGCCCAAGTGATGTCCGTCAACCTAGAAACTCCATGATGGACCTTGACTACAAAACACCTGCCTCAACAGCAAGGGATCTCCTGTTGGGGGCACTTCTTGGCCCACTGAGGACAGCCTTCACACTCTTTTCCATGTAGAAATGGTAGGTTGCAAGAAAGGAATCCAGTTGTAAGATCTGTATGAGAAGACTCCTCCAGGATGCCAATGTAGAGTCAACACCTGGCCATATTGCAGCACCTGTCAATGGCACACCTTGGAAAGGATTTTAATGTAGTTGTTCTGCTAACAGTAACCTGAGAATAATAAAGAGAAAATTTCATACCACAATTGATTTTAAATGCAGATATACTCACACAACTTAATCACGGAAAGTAGAAAAACATGAAAATTGCCAGCCCTACTGTTTCAGCCAATTACCTGTTACACACCCAATGTGGCTTTGAACTGCACACACTACATTTCAGTTCTTCTACTTTTGGATCTGCCACAATTTTTAGGTAACTTTGTATCTGTCCAAGTTTTCTGATTAACCAATTGCTTCCCCCAGTCTGTATTCAGATATCACAGCAACAAGCATGTTGGTGATACACAGTCAGAGGACTTCAACTGTCAGAGGCCGACTACTTTCTCGCAGTGAGGCACCCCAAGGCTGCCAGTACTGAGGCACATCAAGCCTAGGGGACAGTCTCCCAGAATTACAGCTTTTTTGTGTCCCTCTCAAAATATTAATGAATCATAGAGAGATATATTCAAGTATTTCTTGTGGAGGTATTCAACACAGACTGTCTTCATGTTCCAAAAAACATCAAGATTTATATTGTGTCTCAGACTGTATATTATTGAACCTGCTTTTTGCGTTGAATAAATATTGATGTTTACATCAACAAAACTGAGTATCTTCCTAGCACAGATAGAAGACTGAAATTATTCACAGCATCCTGCATTCTGCAAAAGCATGAAGGCTACGATGAAAAATAATTTAAGACAATAAAATATCAGGTCTCTAAACTCCAAGGTGTATTAATGATCCAAGTATCAGAAACATAAAACATTTAAGTCATTGCTAGAGCCGTATCTTTTATTTGCAATGAAAAACTGTATTTCCTTTGTGTTGTATTGCCATCATGATTGTCACCCCTGTAAGCTATGAGATAATATGGTAACTAATTAGAAAAGCACTAGTTTTTAAAACATTTCTTATATATCTACTGTCTAAAAAGAGTGCGAAGTGTATCTGGTGTTAGTCAAGTTCTGTTGAAGTAGTTTAAATGCTGTTACTGGGGGAAAATTTAGAAACATGATTTAATTTTTAACTAATATGAAAAACAACTCTTTGTCTTTCACCTTCTCTCAGGACTGCACAGGAGGGAAAATTTCTCTGCTATAAGCTCAGGAGCTGCTACAGGAGCAAGTAAACTCTCAGGCCATGTGGCATGGCTGAGGAGCCATGGAGAAGCTTTCATTTTTAGATCTCTTCGACTATGTTCATTCACAGTACCTACCTGTGATACCCTGTTTCATCTTGTCAGTACTGAGATCTCTACCATGGGCTGCTGGGAAAAGAAAAAAAGGCAGAACTCTAACTTAAACCAACACAGCATTAAGTGTGCTTATCTAGTACTTTCTACTCCCAGATTTATCACAGCACGTTAGCTGCTGACGAGTGATGCTTTTAGTCTGTTCAGAGATTCTGAGAGAGATGCTACTTGTGGTTAGAAAACCTGCAAAAATTGACTTGTTTTGCCTTTATGCAATTGTTGTTGCAAAATATCAAAAGACAATCTGTTATACCCCATAGTACCAACTAGTTGTGTGAAAAATTATCTTTTTAAAGAAAAATATAGCAAAGCAACTTTATAATTAAAAAAGGAAAATCTGTAATTTTATCTTAAATTTCATATGTTTATAAAGTAAAATGTAAAAAAAAAATTAAAATTATAGAACATATTTACATCATACACTGATAATTTCTGTGATCTTGAGTTTAAACTGTCAAGATACATAGACCCAGGGGCAAAAATTCAGCATTGCTGTTCAACTTCAGCATTGGTTTTCTGAAAGCAAAAGCAAGGAGACATTTAATCATTACCTCCAAGGGACAAATAAGCTTCACATCTGTCATCATAATAAAAATCAGATTAATTTATTCTAATATAATCATGTCTTTCTATGCTGGTCTCCAACTGATGCTAGAAATAAGCTTAGAAGGAAAAGATGGATGGGTAGAGGAGAGCAGAAATGGAGAAAAATCAAATTACAGAAAACCTAAGGAAGGAAATTACCTAAAAATGGCAGAAACAGAGAGGGGTAGAATAAACCCCTCAAGAGCCTCAACAGAGTTGGCTGAAAATTGCATCACAACTATTTTAATGCACAAGTACATAAGCCCTTCTGATTTTAAATTATGTCTTATACCAAAAGCATTCACTGTTTTAATGTCTTAGACATTGAAGGCTTTTGTTAAAATGGAAAGTACAAAGCACTTCTAGATATTGGAAACTGCTCTCCTAAGTCCTCCAAGCTATTGCAAGATATGTTTTGCTTTCCTTCTGTTCATTAACACAACTTAGAGTTTTTTCTAGAAATAAAATTTGCTATTCACACATTTTTACAAATAGGTTTTACTGAGACATATTTTATTGTGCCCAGCATTTCATTTTAGCAAAACACAGACATGAAGCATTGTAGAGCTAATATTGGGCAAAACGGTCAGCAAATAGTATACAGTGGGGTGTTACTGTCTCCTGGCTTGTGACACAGACTGTGATTCTTGACACAAATGTTGCTGATTAAAAAGGCTTGCTAGTTTCCTTAAATGAACTGTCTTAGTTTGTTGCTTTAAATTATATAAAACTACTATTTGCCTTGGGAGGTAAATACGAATCTCACCAGGAGATGTCTCCTTCCCCTGATCTCCTCCCCCTCAGTTGTTATCCTTACAGGACCTTTCCAGAAACAAAAGGGAAATAGATTTTTCAATTGAATAAATTGATTATGTGTATTTCATTAGTTGGTGATCTTTGCAACTCACCTGCATAGGATGAAGGAGTTTTTCATGCAACAACATAGGGAAAAAAATCATGTCTAAAAGTAGCTTATTGGAACTCACTAATTGAAAAGCAGATTGAAATTTAAGAAATCAAGTTGAAGCTTAGCTAAGCCATAAAACTGCGTTCTCTGAGGCAGATTCACTCATGCATGCTTAACCTTCAGGATGCTCCACGTTCACAGATGAGCCAGCACATAGCCACACCTTCTCCATGAACATTGCCCTATGCAGAGAGCACTCCCAGCCTTGGTATATCCACCTTCCACTTAGTTCACCACTTAGGGGTAAGCGTGTTATGCTAAAAGCATGGACAGGGTGTTCCACTCTCAAACTCCTCCCAGATGCCGTAGCTTTCAAGATGTTGTAAAGAGAGCCAAAGCAAACATAGGTCTGCTCTCAGAAACATGGAGCCATCCTGAAACTAGGGACTATCCCTAACCTGATACTATCTACCCCAAACCTGAATTTATTTTTTAGAGTCACAGCATATAAGAAAAGTGAAAAGGAGAATCCATGACCAGGTAGACCTGAGAGGGAAGCCCACATGAACTCTCAGACCCTAGACAAAGAAACATTGGCTCAAAACTGTGAATTACCTCTTAACATGCATGTCTGTACTGGTAGAAGAAGGTATCTGATGAAACACAAGTCTGACATGGTAGTGCAGAAGGGCTAGGATAGAGGGGACAGCTTTTTAATCTAACTTAGTGTCACTTATAAATCATTCCTTTTAAAGAGCAAGTGACTGAGTGAGGTGCACACTCTGGAAAGGGCAGAGCTTGCCCCTTCATGAGGGAGACCCCTTACATACTCAGGACACCCCTTACATACTCAGGACACCCCTTACTTCCCCCCTTACTCACTCTATGTTATTTTAATAGTTAAATATACAGGGTTTTATACAGTTAAATCTTTTGAGCTCAAAAGCAGTGTCTTTGCTCTTCTTTGGGGTGAATTTAGGCAGATCCCTTTTTAAGTGTTCACAAGGGTGAGGTTATCTCTCACAAGCAATTGACATCTGCAGTGCAATTTTTGTCTGTTTTTAAGGAAATTATTGCCCCCTTTTCTCAAAATAATTGTCACAGAAAAAAGTTATTCATATCAGGCGAGAACTCCTAACCAGTATGAGCTGGTCAGAAGCTGTTGTTTTGCCTTCTCAAGAGAAAAACTTTCTGATCTGTGACAATTCCACAAAGTAGTACTCTGACATCTATAGAACACACTCTTTAACAATTGAATACCATTAAATCAGCAGATAGATCATGAAATAAGATTAAAATATCCAACCCTGTCTTTTCTCAAGATTATGTCCAGGAATTTACATATATTCTGCTCCTCTCTGCTCTTCATTCCAGCAATATTCTTTTTCTTAGCTGTATAAAAAGCATTAGTCGGAAACACTGCTTTCTTTTCACAGTTGTTTTGAAGTCCAGAATATCATATATCTGTACTGAGCAGTGTACTCGAACAATTATTTGCTGTCTCATCAGTTAAACATGATCATTTCAGATAAGTAGCGCTTAGGAAAGAGAGTTAAAAACCAGAAATTGTTCACTGAGTTTAGATTTAAGCTCATCTCTCAGCTACACAAATTACAGAATCACTTCGACAACCAAATATATTGTAACTACTAGCAGCAGGTGATGGGGTTTTTTTGTGTCCTCATCTCTTTGAGTGTGTAGACCTCAAGCCAGTTATTCTGCCATGGGGTGGAAGGGGACAGGGAAGGAATCTATAATGTTCATGGACAGCCTAGGGGCTGGCATACATAGAAGCTCCTCAAAAGCTCTGATGTCAGACAGAGAGGGAAAAGAACCCAGTAGGACTTGCTGTTGAAAGACAAAAGCCATGTGAGAAGAAAGAGCATCAAGCTGGCCAAAGGAAACAAAACATTTGGATACAGCAGGGCGAATGAGAGCGGTGATACATTCGGTTGTGCCAGTTGCTGAAAGGTCTGTGTGTTAACTACAGTGATATGAGCTGGAGGTTCGCATCTGGCACTGTTGCTGGGAGTACTCCCATCCAGCATATATTGTAATGAGCATTTGTAATGTTTAATTATATTGACAAGGCATGCACAGAAGGGACAAATACAGAAGCAGACGCATAGCACTGAAATGGAAAATCTAGTCATTAAAGCAGAAAACATTATTTTGAAACAGCTCATGAATGAGCTATGGACAAAGCAGGATCAGGTAACTGCAAGCTTCAGAAATGTACCACCTCAGCTAAGAGACAGAAATCACAGGAAAGGTGAGATGGAGAAGGAAAACATATTTGTTATTCTGTTTCATGTTAGACAGTGTTTGTTCAGGATTAATCATTCAGTCATATTTGATCTGAATATTCAAAACATAGTATGTCCTCCATTTGAACTTCCAGACTGGCAGTCCCATGGTGTGGAAATTAACCTATCATAACAAAAGCCATCTGAGGTAAGCTATTTTTTTCCCCTAATAATTCCAATAGGGTGGTTTGTTTGTTTTGCCATATTTTGTTTTCCTCAAATAAGTGCTGGAAAGGGCAGCCTGTCTATAAAAACGTCTGTGGAACTGAGACATTATGGGGGAGTGATAGGGAAGGAGATGACTTAGATGAGCCTGCAGAAGGAATGAAAGATGCTCGGTGAACTGTGACTGCCCTGGAGTCATCTAGTTGATCACTTGCCCACATATCAGTTGTTACAGCTGATGCACTTAAAAAGTTCATTCTCCTTCTAGAGATAGATTGTGCGAAAGGCTGTATGCTAAGTTGTCCAAAATAACAAATGCCAGCTCACAATCTCAATGCTGGTTCAGCCTGTTACATAAAATTGTCTATCAGATTGTCAAAAGACTGAGATGAAAATATATATATATATATGCAAAATGGATTGTTCAGACTGAAAGAACTGCAATAAGCTGACTTGCAGGCTCATTGTCAGAACGTCATACAGCACCGGAAGAAGCTGAAACACCTCTGGAAGAGGTATTTATAGTAATATTTCCAAAAAGAGTTTGATTTATTGATGTTCATGAGAGTGGAGTGCCACTCTTTAGGTAGTGTTGATTGGAGAGTCTCCAAAGGGATGTTGATGTGGCAATTTAATTTCTACTTTTTCCAGACCACCACTTCCTATGACTTTAGGGTCCAGCATTTCTGTATTTGAGCTTTGCTCTCAATATCCTATCAGGCATTCTGAGTTGACAAGGCTGGGAAAATAAAATATTTTATGAGATTTAGCTAATTTACATGACACCACCTGTTAGATCCGGGTTCCCGTTATTAATCTTTCCTTCCTGAACTCTTTTCTTTCTTTACCTTATTTCTCCACTTTTCTATTATTCTAAGCCTGTCTTCTGACCAGCAAAATTCTGGTTCAGCTTGCCAAGAAAACTCTGGTTTTTGCAACATTATCAAGAACTACATTGTCTGAAGCAGTCTGAGCCTGCCACATGTTTGACAGGTCTCCGAGTAGCTGATGAAACAGTCCACAAGGCCCTCAATGGTATGATTATGAAACAAATCTCAATGACTGGTCACAGTTTTCAACAGAAATGACTAATCTAGGAAAGACAGCCAATTCATCAAGCTTTCTGCCATGGTATCACATACAATGCCATCTGATTCCTTAAGGCTCTCAGATTCACAAGCTCACTGCATTGGCAGGATGCCTGTGTTTCCTACTTGGACATTTTCCTGGTACCTCTTTCCTATTCTTCACAGGCTGCCCAGCTGGTAAATGGCCATATTGCCCATTTCCTCAGGCTGCTTGACTCTTTGGATTTTCCAGCTGCCTTAACTTCCGGGACACTTACGTTTCTGGTCTACTGAGCTTCCGCAGAGACCACCTGTTTGGAGATCGAGCATCCCAGCTGTTCTCATAAGCCAGACTGGAAATTGAAAGGTACAAGAGGAAACAGGACAATTGTGTAGTTGGTGGATCCAGCTAACAGGCAGACAGATGACTGCCCCGTGAACAGGAAGGTAAGGTCCATGAAAATATTTTCAATGGTTTTCATTCATTGCCCACTGTCATATTTGGTTTCATACACATTAATTTTCTGATGAGACTGAAGTTCTGCTTACCAGCCTGGTAACAATGCATTTGTACTCAGGTCATCCACACAGATAGCCTTATACATAAAACAGAAAGAATCTGAAGCAGAAGTATCATTCACTCATGGAAAGAAAAACATGTTAGAAAGGAACTTGGTTGAATCTGCACAGCAATGCAATACTGTATGAGGTTTGCATGGCAAGGTTTTGGTAGCGGGGTGGCTACATGGGTGGATTCTGTGAGAAGCTGCCAGAAGCTGCCCCCATATCTGATAAAGCCAATGCCAGCCGGCTCCAAGATGGACCCACCACTGGCCAAGGCTGAGTCAATCAGCGACAGTGGCAGCACCTCTGGAATAACATATTTAAGAAGGTGGAAAAAAAACGTTGCACAACAGCAGCTAGAAGGCAGGAGTGAGAACATGTGAAAGGAACAACTCTGCAGGCATCAAGGTCAGTGAAGAAGGAGAGGGAGAAGGTGTTCCATGCACTGAAGCAGAGATTCCCCTGCAGCCCCTGGTGAAGACCATGGTGAGGCAGGCTGTCCCCCTGCAGCCCATGGAGGTTAATGGTGGAGCAGATATCCACCTGAAGCCCATGGAGGACCCCACGCCGGAGCAGGTGGCTTCCCGAAGGAGGCTGTGACCCTGTAGAAAGCACGCGTTGGAGCAGGCTCCTAGCAGGAGCTGTGAACCCTTGGAGAAAGAGGAGCCCACACTAGAGCAAGTCTGCTGGCAGGACTTGTGACCCCATGGAAGGGACCCATGATGGAGTAGTTTGTGAAGAACTGCAGTCCATGGGAATGACCCACGCTGGAGACAGTTCATGGAAAACTGTCTCTCGTGGGTGGGACCCCACACTGGAGCAGGGGAAGAGTGTGAGGAGGAAGGAGCAACAGAGAAAACGTGATCAGCTGACCACAACCCCCATTCCCTCTCCCCCTGCACCACTCAGGGGGGAGGAGTTACAGAAATCAGGATTAAAGTTGAGCCCAGGAATAAGGGAGGTGTTGCAGGAAGATGCTTTAAGGATTTGTTTTTATTTCTCATTACCCTACTCTGATTTGATTTATAATAAAATAAATTAATTTCCCCAACTCAAGTCTGCTTTGCCCATGACGGTAATTGGTGAGTGATCTCTCTCTATCCTTATCTCTACCCATGAGCCTTTCATTATATTTTCTCTTCCCCTGTGCAGCTGAGGTGGGGGAGTAATAGAGTGGCTTGGTGGGCACTTGGCATCTAACCAAGGTCAACCCACCACAGATGCATTATGGCTTTCCTTTCCTTTTACATGCTGAAGTTTGCACTATTCATCATCTTTTAGCTTAAATCTAAATTCACATATATAACAAGAGAAAAACATTTTGCAATATATTAGTTATTTACAAAATTAAAGTGAATTTCCTCCTTCTCTGCATATTCTACTAGCAATTTTGAAAATTTTAGCTCACCCATGCACATTTTTGACAGAATAACTAAGGAAGTAGATTATTACCCTCTGCATGGTCTTATAACAAGCAGTTATGTAACACATGACAGCCAGGTTTAACAAATATTAGCTGATAGAGAACAGAATAATTCCAACATATAGGCTCTGCTTTGTTTTGATGCCAAGTTTGATCCTTCTGGCACAGTTTTTAGTTCTGGTACTCTTTTTTTTCCCCTCCAAGGCATTCCAGCTCACCTTACTGTTGCATGAATATGAACTCACAAGCTTCACATCACAATCTAAGTCCTTTTACCCAGAAAATTCTATTTTTGCTGGTTTAGGCTCTCATCCCAGTCCCAGCCTGCCCTTCTCTCCTCTCTTACAGTCTCTCCCACCATTGCACTTGCAGTCAGCTTTTTATTTAGTCTCCTTGATCAATCATTTCAAATGTGTCCCTATATTCTGTCTTACACTCCACATTTCTTTGTTTTCCTTCTGCTGAAATTTGTCACACCTATTTCCAATCTGTAGTTTTTCTCACCCTTCTTCCCTGATTCCTTGGCTTAGTCCATTTCTCTAGGTATTCTGCTTCTCCACATGCTTTAACTCTTTATCAAATTTATGTGCCCTGCATATTTATCTTCCTGCCTCATTCCATTAGTCCCTTATCCCATATTCTAGCCAGTCCTGGTCTTTCCAGGGTCCACCACTAGCCTCTGCTGTCTGTCTCTGGACATTTGATTCCAACCCAGACTCTCTCATCAGTTGCATTTCCATTCATTTCACCTTTTATAGTATAGACAAGGCACAGAAAGTTTCAAGATATAAGAAAATCCTACAACAACTCTCTTTCTCTAACCAGTCATTCCCCATATTCCTTTGGTCTTCTGACTCGAGAACTAGGTAGCACTTAGAGCCTCAATGTCCTGTGTTCTGCTACCAGTTCCTGAAACCAATGGCAAGTATTTGCAAACGATTCTGATCACATACCAGAGAAGCTGTTTGCAAACCTGGAGGTCTTAGATTGTGCAGGACTACAGTAAATTGCCTGCTATGAACACTCAAAACTATAATGGTCTGAACTAAGGTTGGCCTGCACCATAGATCTCAAGGAAATGTTCAAAACAGGGCTACTTAGAGTCATGACAGATATTGTCTGGAACAATTGTCTTTCTCATATTATCTGTTAGTTTGCTTCCTAAAAAATCTGTCCTGCATATCAGTGTGTAGTTATTAGGGTGGAAGGCAGCATAGAGAAACCAGAGAGATAAAGACAGAAAATAAAATAGGTTTAATGTTTACGTATTAAATCTTTTCCTCAACTGAATAAAGGGAGTAAACTACAACAAAAATGTCCTTACAACAAACACAAAACCATATTCTGCATCTATTATTTCTTGTGGAAGCAGTTAAAGTCTGATGCTGAAGAAACAACATTTTTTCCCATCCAATTTCTATGCAATTAAGGTTCTCGTCACACTTCCTAGGAGACAGCACCACTATTTTCACATGGTTAACCACACCGTTTTTTGTAGTGAGAATGACAGAAGGTTGAATTAGGTATATGAAGGTGGATTTACCCTTATTTGGATTGTTTCTAATTTTTTTTATATGCTACTTCTAGTAGTATCTGCATTCAAATCATCTACTTAGAAGTGCTGAATTAATTAAAAAACAATAACAAGAAAAAGCAACCTCTAAAACCCTCATGGCACTTGTGCAAAATCACAACAGTTTAATTCATTTTGTTTGCAGGTATCAGTAGTCAGGTGCCTTATGGTTCCAATGCTGTTTGTACAAATACTTGTCACATACACTGGGGCTACCTAACTGATTTCAAACTATTTCTTCCAGAGTTCACAAATATTATGTGTGTGACAGTGCAATTTGCAAATGAACGTATGCGTGTGTGTGTAAATATATATACATGAATTTGATAAAAGCTTCTCTCTGTGTCTCTTGACTGATAATGTTTTTGAAAAATGACATGCAACCACTTAGAAAATATGGTATTGCTTATTTTATCTGAACATTTCACTTTCACAGTGTCACCACAAACACAAGCTGATTTCCTAATGGATAAAAGATATCTCCTAAATGTGAGATGTTTGAAGACATTACCTGAGTGCTCTGTATAGGCCTATATAGTTTGTTTTTTCATAAAGGTAAAATATTCTCCACTACCTACACTTGTTTAAAGCTGTACACATTTTATTTCATATATACATTTGGGAGTCTAATGGAAACACAGATCTGGAGGTACAACATAGTCACTGAAACTGGTAGAATATTTTTAGCTCTTGTTTTCAATATGACTTACTGTTAAAGCCAAAGCATTTAAAGGACTTGTGTTGATTTTAACAAAAAGTTTCTGGATCCAAGGCAGACTCTGTTGTTGTTTCCAGTGAGGAACAGAGATGGAAATAGAAATATTAAAAACTTGGCCTATTTGATACAGTTCCAGTTCCTGAAAATGGTCAGAAAATGTTGGAGTTTTGTTGTGGTACAGAACACAAACAGATGTTTAAATCTGGAGAACTGTGCAATAAAAACCAGCTTGCATAGTCACTTCCTTTTCTTTGGGAAACTGCAAAATTTTTTTGCCTTGACATCTTTTCATT
>WEKW01017414.1:0-15622 GCA_013389905.1 Sula dactylatra | reverse complement strand
ACAGCTCAGAGAATTCATGTATACTGCAGACAACACGTTTAAGCAAACAGTTATTTTCAAAAATTAAATCAAAATTCAAAGCAGTAAAAATGCATTGTCATCATGGTTTAAGACAGCCTTTATCATTTCAAATTGTAATTAATTCTAATGAAGAACACCTGGCTTGATCAAATGAAATAGATTCAGGGGGTATCATTGTTTAGAACTGGAGCTCAGTGCTAAAAATGACAGAATTAAGAAATAGGTCATCTAAGTGACTCTGCACATGGGGTGGTAACTTGAGAAAATTTCCAGCTACAAAAATAAGTTCAGTACAAAGGCTGAGCAAAATCTAAAGCTTGTAGTTTAAACTCAGCTGAACATATACATTCATTCTTGATTCATCAGCTGTACCATAAGTTTTCTCAAAATGACAACTGTTGTACTTGAGTTTAGATTTTAAAAATATTATGTGCACAAAACAGACAATGGAACACCACGTGGAAAAGTAGACTTTAGATATGTGTTCATCACCTGATCCATCATTTTCAAATGTACTATCAATTCATTACCTTTGAGAAAGAAAGATTTATTAATAAATGCTTTCTGGTAATTTCCAAATCCAAACATTTTTGTTATAATTTTTTGCTGGGTTTTTAGATCACAGGTTGTTTAGACCTCAGGACAAAAATGATATTATAAATGCTGCCAATTTTAATGAAGATTATGTATTGAAATGTTTACTTTGCTTTATCTGCATATACCTTGCCTTCTATTTCCACAGGCACATAGTAAAAATAACCTGAATATTACAAATATTGAAGTTAGCTAATGGAACGTCTTATCTGAGACAACAGACAATATTTAAATATTATGAGGTTGTGTGTTATGATAATGAAATGAAGCCAAGAGACAAACAGAGATATAATAAGATTATTACTGGTAAAATTATTCCTACAAATTGTTATATAATATTACCTGCAAGTTCCTAAACTTCAGACTCAAAAGTTGTGGCACAAGGTGAGCAGAATAAGACAGTGCAGAAGCAAAGAAACTAAACAGAGATGGGTTACTGACAGAAGTATTTTTCAATAAGTACTGTCTTTTGCTAAGGAAGATGAAAGACATAAGTTCCCTTCCTAAACAGAACCATACCAACTTTGCATCATGTAATTTCACTATTTGTTTACTTTTCTCACCAGACCTTTTTCACACCCAAACCTTTAACCTCCCATAAAGCTTTAGTGGCAGCAGATTTCCAAAGCGTTTTCAAAAGCAATTATTGTTTTCAACACAGCATATTAAGTTCTCTCACATGATGCATCATTAGTGTACAAAACAGGGAAAAAAGTGACGGAGCTTATAAGAGACTAAAAAGACACAGTGTAGAAGTGTGGTTTGGCATGTGAGAACCAGCTAACTGGTGAGGTCTGAAGAGAATTCAGTCATCCAGCAGACTGACGTCCTTAATCCTTACCTGCAGTTATAGTCCTGTAGGAGTCAATAACAGGACAACCTGAAATCAGAGGTGACAGTGGCAAACATCAGTGGTCAAATCTTCAGGAATAATGTCAGTAATAAACTAAGGAGGAATATAGGTGCTATTTTTCTGGACCAGAGATGTGGTCTGCCTAATCCAATATTATACTGTTATTGGCACTAGGCAAAAGGCTCCACATGAGACAAACATAAAGTTATATGCTCTCACTATCAGCGTGCCATTCTCACAAAATTGTGGGTGTCTTGTGACTGTCTTCTGCTCCTCAGTGTGGGGCTTTAATTTCCTTCTGATACTTGAAGGGTTTTTTTAAATGAAAAGAAAAAAAATCACACCTCTCAAACTGTCATTCGCATTCAGTGGCTACATCTATAAATAACACAAATGTTAAAGGAAAAGCAAGGCATATCATATCCTCAGGATTTTAAATCAGTTATTATGAAACAGGAAAAAAGTTATTATACTACCACCCCTTTGCCAGACATTGGAAGCAATAAATTAGTTGCTTCAGGAATACTACACTGATTGTACTTTTTCCCTTCTCCCCTACCTTACACCTAGCAGTTTTGAGATAAAGAGAATTCTTTGTGTCGTGCACCTGGGAATAGCAGTCTTTCAGTGGAATCAGTCACCTCTCACTGACATCATCCAAGTGCAGGAAGCATGAAGGAGGCAAGGTTTTTGCCAGTCTTTTTCAGCAAAGGACGGTTTCAGCTTGGGTGAACATTTTGTAGGTCTCTCATTACTGATATTGGAAGCTTCTTCTGCAAGCCTTTCATTCTAATATAGTAATCCAGAGGAAATAATAAAACACAGAATGTCATCTTCAGTGAAAAATCTACTGGTCAAGATATGAACAAAAAACCTGTTAAACCCCAAGACCAAGAACAAAACAGGAATAAATTATTTGTAGCTTCTGTTGAAACCACATTGCCTCTAATCCAAATCTGTCCTGGGGCAACTTTGCTTGAAAATTGTAATCAGTAAAAGCCCTGAGGCAGGCAGGAGCACAGTGGAGCCGGGAGCAGAGCGGAGCTGTGTTATGAGTGCAAGTGGTACTACAGCAGGATCTAACCCTAAATGATGCTGCATTCAGTTTCAATTACAGTGCTGTTATGATATCAGTCTATTGCCCATCACTACTTTGAATGTGGTAATAGTGGGGTTTTACTTCTTAGCAAGACTTTCCAATTTCACAGTTCCCTGTTTCATTTGTCACTTTTTTTCAATGACTCATCTTATGACTTGGATCAGTATTTTTAATTCACTTTTTTTCTATAAACCTAATCTATTTACAGGTATCGACTGTGAATTTCTTAATGATATCAGTAGTCAAAGAGAAGCTGATAGAAAGAAGTCAGTTGGACTATACAAGTCAATGAAACTAAAACCATGACAGGGGGCAGGCAGCAGCATAGACTTGAATAATTTTAATAAAAATATATTGGAATGTTTTACATAAAAGTCTATGGACCTCATGGAGATTTAGGGATTTTAGCTACTCTCTGTCCCTTCTGATTGCATTCCTTATGCACATATCCTCAGCATCATATGGCATGCACAAATTCACACTGTAGCTTTAATCTCACCTGTACATATTTTATTTTAGACCTGGTTCAGCAATATTTGTGTATAGACCACAGATCAGATGAAAATTTGTATGTTGTAGCATTACTTTACAATGCACACATAGCTGCTTTCTGCTGGGACAGGGTATAGCAAAAGGAGCCATTCTTTCCCAGGGGAATTCTCAGTTGATGACTTGCTGCTGAATTACAACACTTTAACAACAGACTGTAATACAAAGTGGATGGCCACAAATCTGTCCCTTTAACGTTCTTTTTGGTTTTGTCTTTTGTTTTTCTGTTTCCTTTTATTTTACTTCTTAGATATACTTTGGTAGTAGTTTCAATAAAGCCATAATTGCATCTCATTTTATTGTGTCTTCCATACAAACGTATCCATTTTCTTGGAATCACTGTCATAACGTTCTTGTTGTGAATAGGATTTTCAAAGCCACCTTTTAGGTATGCGTGTACAGCGCCTAGTGCATATCCTTATTCCATTATACATGCATACTATATATTTTTTCCACTGTATATCAACATGTTAAAGAAGCCATTATATTTTCTCCCATTTTCATTGTAAAGCTAAATTGAGAGTTAATGTTCCAAATCAACACAGACTATTAAAATAATCCTTAAGTGGACATAATAATAATACTGCAGAAAGAAAACAATAGAATAGCTCCTAGACTTGGAACTGAGAGCATCCCCCATATCATCAGATGTACTTGCACTAACCAGGAAATTTTCATACAAAGTGTTGACTCCCTTACAGAAGGATTTTTGACAGAAAAGGTTTCTCAGGTCCAGGAAACAATTGATCAAAACCTGAGTGAGAACAAGAGCTCTGTACTTGCTCCCTGAATAGCCAGTATTTCAGTGACTATGACATTCATCTGGGACATATTCAAATCCTTGCTCCATCAGCTCAGACTAGGATCTAGATGAGCCTCCTCATCACTGTTATTCAGGTGTGGTTCTCTGTTTTAGAAGTCCCAGTTTCATCCTAACTTTGAACATGAATGTTCTGAGAAAAGGAGGAAGGAAAACATAATTTTTTGTGCATTATTATATTATGTGGGATAGAAGACACGGTGTCTCATAGGTAGAATGACCATAGAAGCAGATTCCATTTGGAAGAATGTAATGGGATTGAGTCCGTTTCCAGTAACCAGTATTAGAAAATTTAGTGATTCCCAAGTCAACCAGTCCTGCATGGCTGAATTTCACCCTGAGTTACAACAGTGCAGCTGAATAGAATGCAGATATGTTACACTGATATCATTATGTAAAGGTCTGATATATGCAATAAAAATCTATATGCAAAAAATCCACTACACTGTGCAAACACCTGATTTAATGAACATTTAATGATGCCATTTCCATGGCATAATACAGTAAATTCCCTGTAGCATCAGTATTTTCTTTTACCAGTTTAAGGTATCATCATCCCTCAAAAGAGGCAACAAATAAATAATAAATAATGTGTTTTCTTTCCTCCATGTAATCCAAGGGAACAGATCACCATGTCTCCTTTTTACAGGATCAGAGTTGTGAAGGTAATAGTCTAGAAAATGTTTTTGAAATGCAATAAATATTGCCTTGTAAATATCTACAAGCATTCTTCAGTTTTGCTTCATTTTGCCGATTACTGTCATAAAAGAAATATTGCTAAAACATTATTTTCTAAGCTCTTTACTGAAGTGATTGTTGCAGAGTACAGATCTTCAAACCCATCCACATCCATCTTGATAAACACGTAAACAGAAGCTTACTAAATAGCCTATTTTGTCATACATTTTTACACGCATCTGAATGAGAAAGTTTTTTGCCTTCTTTTTTCCTTTGCTAAGTCTGGTATCCTAAATACCAAACTGGATATACGTAACCTTTGTAGATACAACACCTTGCTCTTTCATGATCTAATTTCTGACTTTTGCAAGATATTGATTTTATGTCATAATGCAACGATAAGCCCCTTCTCTACATGGCTGGTTGTACCAGAAAATGGTCTAGTGTTTATGCAATGGCTTCTTTGTCCTGGCCTGAAAATTTATTTATGGCTGCACAGTTAAATAAACTCTATTCCTTCATATCTCCCTCCCCTTACTATAGACAGAGAAGTAAAGTAGGATTGTACATTCTCATTTGGAGTCGTAACTACCACAACTGTCAGTAGCATTCTGTACCTGTGTTCTTTTGTGTTTTCTCTAGTCATTTTTAATTTGGTCTCCCTGCATATTCTGAAGATCAAGTGCAGACTTTACTGGACTGAATATTTAATAGCTGACAGAACAGATATAATAAGGTAGCAGATCCAGAGTAGAGGAAAATTAAATACTCCTGAGTTATTTTATTGAAATTTCAGTTCTTCTGAGTTTATAGTTGTAGGCAGGGGTGGAATTTCAAAAATGTAATTTCAGAGTACTTTTATGGAGTTCCTCGCTTGACTGCTGAAAGCTGTTATCATCACAATAAAATCCTGGGATGAGATGCCGGTATAGCATATTTTATGCCAGTGTAATAAGATATGTTGTACAAATAAACTCTACTAGAATTGGGCAGATTAATCCAGTCCTACCTAATAGCATTTCAGGTATTCACAGCAAGCTCTGCATGTATCCAGTAATTCTTTATGTGTATTTAATAAACACCATATTTTATGATGAAGGGAGTGCAGTATTTTATTCATTGCATTTTGATTCTACAGGATTGTATGGGAAGACATTGATTCCTTAAGCAGAAAGAAACTACTCAATAAAATGAAGCTGATGCTTCTTAGCTAAGTACATCACACAGTGTTTCCCCCCTAGAGTTCACCTCACTTCAGGATGCTGTGAAATAACTCCTGGAAGTCTCAGACAGCTGGAAGTTCAAAACCTCATAGAAGGTGCTGGATGGATTGTTTGAGTAGGTTTCTTGACTGTAAAATGCAGGTAGCAGGACCTTGTTTTCTTCTGTCTCTCTCACAGGGAAGAACACAATTTCAGCACTTAATAATCTAATTGTAACACTTCCTTTGAAGGTGATGGATTTGTGGAAGTTGATTTTTAAACAGTTATTTAAGCAGAAGCTGGACCCCTTCAGACACAAAGAACTCTCGAATTTCAGTAGAAAAGGGCAAAGAGGACATGCATAATTAGATGGGAAAATCAAGATTAATGAGTATGACAAAATCCCTCCCAATCCCTAAGGCTTGTGTTTGCTTCCTACTATATTTCTTTAAGACAGACACTTCTTGTCATCACCAGTCATTAAAAGACATTGCTGTTACTAGAATCTGCATGCTTTACATGACTTAGTAAGGTAGGAGAGATGATTGCAGAGCAAGAATGCACTCATTTTATCTTTCTGTAGTGTTTGAAAGGTCTCAACTTTTCCAGAATAGTTAAAAATTCATGCAAGCAAAGAAGGATGCTGTACATCAGTGAGCATTCTTTGGACTTAGATCAAAGACTTTGGATTTGGATGTGTTAAAATATGCATTGTTTGAATGTACATGGTTTGCCAGAATAGTGGTCCTGAAAAATTTTGTTTTCAAAATTCAGAGTTGGAGGTTTTGGATGATATATATTTTTCACATTTTTTCTGGGACGTTGTTAAAGAGTCTGAATGGCAGTGGGTCAAGACGAATAATGTGCATTAACCCATGAGGAAAAAAATTAATTTGATTCAGAACATTTTCCATTATCCATACCTTTTGACATGCATAACTTAGCCTGTCCTTACTTCATTTAGTACATATCACATTGATTTTGTATAGTGTTATTTTAAACATGAATCACAGAGCTACAAAGCCACATCTGTGTCAGGAGATTCTTCTACCAATGTAATTTTCTTTGTCAGTGTAGGTTTTAAGTTCAATTCTTAAATAAGCTATACTTGAACAGAATTAATTGATAATAATGTTATCATTGTATTGCTCTTTTGTATTTAGATAAGGGAATCCTGCACAACCCAGTAGAGGACTGTGTCCAGGAGTGATGTCAGAGGCAGATGTATTGATACTTGAATCTTACAGGTTTTCCCTATCGATATTGACACAGTATTTTTTCCAATCTTTTCTAGCTGTTTTTTCATCCTAAGACTGGTTAAAAAGTAAAAGCAGTGACTCAGGGGACTCCTTAGCAAAATTTGAAAAACTTCTGAATTTATTACTTTTTTAAAGTTTAAGGAGATTTCAGCTTAGGAGATGATGATTACATTTCTCCACAGTTATTGCTGAATGGAAACATGTTTTAATTTCACAGCAGGACATGTATAATATTGGCAGCAGGAAGAATTGGGATTAGTTTTTTCATATGTAGTTCCCTAGTTAAAGTCCAGTGTTTGCAAATAAATGGAACTGTGGCTCAGCCCATCCTATTTCCTAAAAGTGCCTTCTCTAGCAATATTCAGGAAGTCTTTGCCAAATCAGTAGCACTTGCTGTACTATAAACACTAAGTATGTTTTTGTCTAAAGAAAAGGAAAACAACAAATCAAAGAAGGAGAAAACAACTCTTGATATGAATAACAGCGTTCCAAAGAAATTCCAAATAACAGCTGTCTAGATAGCTAATGGCCTGAAGGCTTACTTCAGTTCAGTGTAATATCCAGTCTTCTGGAGTTCTGCTCACTTTTCCAGTGAGCATCTGAGGTAGTCAGAGGCAGTTTTTGCTGCTGGTCTGTTGCAGTCTAGATGGCCACCATACAAAGTGCACAATCTTGCATTGGAGATCCCAAAGGAAAATTAAGCCCTTGGGCAGGTCCAGGAAGCTCTGGCGGAGCTTTTCTGTCCGCTGTGACAGAACCTTAGCTCTCACACACAGATCAAATTATTCTACTAGTGAGTTTAAGGCAGCTCACTCACTCCACGGTATAGTCTTCACAGTACCCGTGGCTTTATTATAAGCATAGTGATACACACCATTTATGTATTCAACCCTATTTATACGTGAATGAGTAAATCTTATTAAGCAGAAATATAGGTAAACATAACTGTAATCTATGGAAGTAAAGTCAGCTAGAGGTGATCTTCGTGCCTAAGAGAGAGAGAACAGGATTCAATTCTTTAAACTTTTAAAACTAATTTTTTTGTCTGGATTTCTTTCACCTTGAGCAAAATCTACATTTCACATTCCTAAATTACACTAAGAAGTTCTCTAGTATCAGAATTTGCTGGCCATGAACATGTTTATAAACTATGATCAGTCTCTTCCTTATGTTTTGTTCAGGCTATGGACAGATATATTATTGCATAGCAACTATTTATCTTGACAGTCTTATCCTATGGTAATACAAAGTAATGTTTATTGTCCTTCAGGGGAGAAATATGAGAACAAATTCATGCGCTTATCACCTTAATTTTACTAAATAAGATAAGTTTCTAAACTCTCTAATATTCAGTACACAGTGCAAGGGGTGGGAGGTTTCCCAGCTCATCTTACACTTGTAATCATTTTTCTAATTATTTTCCAAATATATTTGCAAAATCTAAATATTTACTTTGAATACATATGTTCCAGTACAGGTTTCAGTAATGCTATATAAAGAGGTAATGTCCCCATACTAGTTTTATGCAATATGCTGCAGTGCATTTTTATTCCTCTGAGATCCAGTTCTCACATGTTCCCCTCCTGTTACTTTTGTTATTTAGACCACAACTAAGAAAAAAGAAAAAAAGCATTTAAAGGATAGGAACATCTTCAGTGACTACAGCTAATTGCAAAACGCGCATATGTCAGGATATTAACCTGAAAATCAACCCAAAACAGAAAATTAATCATATAGCTTCAAACAGCTGAATAGTCACAGTGTAAACACTGAGAACTTCTCAGGCATTTTTTTCTCAGATACTGAAAAAGTGCTGTCATAAAGGAAACCTGACTTTAATCTCTTTGTCCAGCTAGATTTCATTAACACAAGCTAAACACAGAATCTTTTCAGACACAATGTTAATGACAGTATTTCTCCAGAGAAGAACAATTTTAGTTTGTACTGTGAAGACAATGCCATAATGTATATTCTCACCGTCACCCTTGCAGCTCCTATCTACTCATTGTCTAAAGTGTCTCTTGCTCTCACCCAAACACATTGCTCTATAATGTAAAACTAATGTGTGCAGAAAAAATATTTCCTATACAATGTGATACATTGGATCTATTATCTACCTTACCCTTAAACTGTGTTCTTGACCAGAACTGTAGACTGTCTCCCCAATAAAATACAATACCAGCCATTACGTTTCCTAACAATAGTACAGAAAATTCTAAGATATAGAGTCATTTTCCACATGGAAGTGATTTTTTAATTTTTTTTTACAGACAGCACGTTATGTAAGGCCTCAGAATTTGTGACATCTGCTACTAATGCAACATATGCTGTACCAGGGCTACTTGAGGAGATATTAGCATCATAATGTTTACTGATTAATAGCAATACATTATGCCTGCTTACTTGCCCTTGCTCACCCTCACAGGAATTCCATCAGAGATTTCTACAGTGATTTTACTGTTACACAAGTTACTGCACTAATTGGTCCATACTTAGTTGTTGCACCAGCTCCTGAAATGCCATGCTGTATGAGATCATTATTATATGGTAAGTATGTTACAGTCTATGCAAAATTTGCAAAAGTATTTATTAATAAGACAACATGGATGATACCACATGTCAGGTTTAACAGAACCTTACTTTCCACCCAAGTAGTTTCCAGAATGACAAAACGACATTTTGACAAAACACCAACAGATGCTGTATTTTCCCACAACACTGAGCTGCAGGAAGGAAAGTATTTAACAAAAAAAATCAGAGGTATTATAGGCATCTTAAGAATAAAAATAGGAAAATCAAATGTCTCTGCTTCATCATGGAGCTTTGTCACAGAGCTTGCAGAAACAGCAACGTTGTGCCCCACTTCTCAGGTAGAGTCAACCACCTCCCCCACATGTAACATGCAGACCTCATTCTCAGGAAGGAAGCTGTGGTACTTCTGATGGACAACACTATTCAGACAGCAAATGGACCATCTTTCCCTCTAAGCCACCATGTTGTCTTATGCCACACTTTATTCTTTGTCCCTTTCTCATTTACCCAGTTCTCCACTGTTTCCTTATGACTTCTCCTCCAAAGGAGTCAGCAGTCATCAGAAAGGGAGACAAAAATAAGACCTTTATATCACAGAAGCATTCTGTGCCTGAGACTAAATTTAGAAGAACATCTGACAGTCCCTGGTAAGATATCCATTCAAGTTTTCTTTTCTTTTACTAGTTACCATAGTAGACTAGTTCCCTTTCACTAGTTTCTTTAACTGACAGAACACCACAGGTACAGCCATTCTGGTACACTGAATGTCAATGGTTATATATTTTATAAATTATTATAAAAACAAACAAATAAGGATGCTGAAAAAAACCAGAAAATTTAGCCTGAAAAACTAATTAAAAAAAAGGAGATGGGTCAGAGTCAAGAGAGAAAATAAAGGGTTCAAAAAGGAAAAGGAGAAGTATAGATGAAGAGCTGAGGTGGGGAAAAAGGGGAAAGGGGGACTGAAAAAGAACTGAAGAATGAGGAAAAGAAGAGACAGAGAAAGAAAATAGTAGAAAGGGAAGAGTGAGGTGAAAGGATGTGAAGAAAGGAAACAGCTCCATGTTGGAGATTCAAGTGAAAAGTACTGAGTTGAAGTGTTGTGATAAACAAATTGGAAGAAGACATCAAAGAAAAAACACTGAGAATACAAGTAGGCTGACAGTGAAAAATACATTACTAAAATGAGAGCTACATCATGCTATGACATGAGTGGACAAGAGAACGGTTTGAAATATAAATAGCATTCAGAGAAGAGAAGGAGTTTTAATCCTGAGTTCACATATACCTATCCCCGTTACTAAAATACTGCCTGTTATCTAACACAAATGTGTAGCATGGGCATCAAACTTCAGTGGAGCATGAATAAAATAAAAGTGATTGTAGCTATTGTAATCTTACTACCACTTCATTTTCTTCAGCTCTTCAATGAGAGAGCAGAATTACTGTGTATGTTATTTTAGTGGCTACTCTCATCCTGCTATGTCACTACATTCTCATTGTTTAAAACAGTTTTATGGTGAGTGACATATTTATAGTGTTTCCCACATTAAGGTTTTTATTAAGTGCCACACTAAAGTAGCAGGAAAAATCCATATCAAATGAACCTCCATTTTTAATGGTTTACTGCATCTACTCTAATTTCTGATTGCTATTTTGTTTAACAGCAGACTGAGATTCTTAAAATATTTTGTGAAATGAACATCTTACTAGAGAGATTGCTCCTTGAAGCAAACCCACCTAGAATAAACTCTATCATGCTCTGCCCCTCATACCTATACACCTGGAGCCTGAATAGCCCTTTGTATATCTGATTCCTGTTCCTGCATTACATGTATTTCTCATTTTCTGATTATTCCCTTAGTCCTCCTGAGCACTCACTTTTGTATTATCCCATTTCCGTGATCTGTGCTGTTCAACTGATCCATTTTCAGATAAATCCAATATTAGCACAGGTACTGTTCCTTCACAGGTTCTTTTTCTCCCCAGCTGCTGCAGACTTGCACACATACTCCAGAATGTTCCAGCACACTGCAAAGTCAGATATACTAAACATCCACACTGTTGCAACCAAATTAATATTGTGGTTACTTAGGTGTGACACTGGGCTTTTTAGAATCTGTCCTCGGGATCCTTAGTGTGTTACTCATTTGAACTGGTTCACAGATTACAGTGGAAGAACCCTAAACTGTTCCATGTAGTGGATGGCAGAGCAGAAGCCACTGGAGCACACACAGTCTCATGGGTTCCTCATTTACCAACTGGCAATTATGGCGCACAATAACATGTCAATGAGTATCACATCACCATCCAAACAAATGAAGTCCAGTCATGTTACCTGCACTTGCGGGAGTACATGTTCATAGAATTGCTGGAAATGTTCATCTGCCTCCCAAACCAGGACAGACAAACCCAAATCCAAATGAAATGGGTGTCACTTATCACTAAAAATTTGACAGTGTGGATTGCCACAGATGCATGAATAACCAGTATGGTGCCAATGAGTGAAGTACCTAACAGCACTGTAGTGAAAGTTTGTACTTCAATTAAGCACTGCAGTTTATTCAAATGTGGCAAAGTTGGCTGAAAGAGTAGCTAGCATTGAGAAAATGCAGACTTGAAGCACCTTGAGGAATTTTATGGTGTACATGTGCCCATATTTTTCTGAAACAGGGCACAAAAAAAACCCCACATCAATTACAGAGGTTACAAATACTTCATAGCTGTGAATTAATTACATATGTTTCTCCAGAAAGAATGTTACCAATGGTCTTCTCCATCCTACATATGGGAGCAGAACTCCAGAGTGAACTAACCCTTGAAATATTCCATGATTTTTTTCTCAGAAGGAAGTTGCTAGTTCATGAGAGCCTGGGTCTTAACTAATGTGCATGAAAAGTAGATGACTAGGAGACTAGGTCTGGGTATGAATGCAGAACTAGACCATTTAACAGAATAAAGGTGCACCTAAAAAGATGTCTGTGCCTTCCTCAAATCCTCCATGCTTCTTTTCAACTAAACCATGCCCTGACAATCCACAATCGAGCAGAAGAAGGTTTAATGAAACAGTTGGCAGTTGCAGAACGGTGGTAGTCTGAGCACTTGGCAAGCCGAAAGCAAGGTAGCGCTGCTTACAACATTGTTTGTATGCCAGTGTGGTCAACACCATCTGTACTCCTGTGACATACTGTGTCCAGCCCAATATCTGGATCAGAATTTTCACCAAAAGTGGAAAAACCCTCTATCACTTCTAGTTTAGTCACATCATGTAGACAAATAGAAAATGTACTTGTCATTTCTGGTGCAGATACAAGCAAACTCCTGATGGAATGCCCACTGCCAGTATAACAGAAGCAGTATAAGAAGGAATTTGTTTTAGTGGTACTGCCATAAGTTTTACATTCTGATAAAAAGCAAATTCAATCCTGTCACTTTCCCCTCTCTGCAGTTATTGTGCTTAAAAGGCAGGATGAAATATCACCTTTGGTAGTCAAAACACAAACTGCTAGTCTTTTAAGATCTCAGGCTCTACTTGCAAGATTATATAAAGATGAATTCATACACTACCAAATCCTGTTCAAATTCTATCTAAATTTTCCTGCAGTTTAAGCTAATGAGGGAAATTATTCTTTGATATGTTTCACTTTGATGTTATCATACATCAAACCCTCACTAATTTGCGTTCCACATACTTGTGCATTGTATGAGTGGCCCAAAACTCCCTTCAGCTTCTTCCAGTCTCTTCTTTAAAGACTCAGTATAGAAAATTGCAAGTAGTTGTCATAATAAAAAGACTTCTTTTTTTAGGCTGTGTTCCAGTATGCATACGAACACTACCATACTCACTTGTGGAACACTCCAGCAGAGAGATGTGGATGATGATGAGGAAGAATAACAGGTTATGCACCTGTTATGTTAACCTGTGTATTCCCCAGTATCCCTTTTTTCTGTAGGTGTCCTCTTGATTGTAAACTTCTTGGGGCAGAAATCATCATAACATACATAAGATAGCTAGCACTTAACTAACAAATAACAAAATCACAGGTAATTATAGCCAAACTACAACAGCTAAAATGAATTAATGAAACAGTTGTGGATTAACTACCCTCTGGTTTTCATTATTTATGCACTTTGATGCTAATTTGCAAAATTCTTTAATTCACCATAGCTTTCCCTATCATTAATGTAAATTAACAAAGTTCTACTGTAATGCAGATATTATTATCTTCTGTTGCATAAATGCACACAGTTCTCTAATTAAAACATGCTGTATTTTTAAAAATCAGATTACCAGGTATAATGAAAACAGAAAACATGAACAAAGTACTCAGCTGTTTAGATAAAGACTAGAAGTATGGAGAATGACAGAGGTCATTCTTTTTCTGTTCAATAAAAATTAGTCAAATGAAAGAGAGAAATTTTAGTGAGAAGGTAGGCATAAATGTTGTCTCTTAGAAGCACTGCGTTCATAGCTATCCACTGAAGATCAGACTTCTATGATTCTATGATTAACAAAGCACCAGCCCACTTTTAGACGTATGATAGAGTTGCATGTTACATACACTAGAGTTGTAGAAGTGAAAAAAAGAAAACTAAATAAACATTAATTTATAACTTTTAATATAAAATATATCAATTTACCTCCTTATCAGTCTAGCTGCTCTTTTCTTATAACATACATGATTTTTTTACTCATTGATGACAAATATTACTGTGTAGTTACTCAATAATATAATTTTAAAATAAGAAGTGTTCTAAGACAAAATTTTACATTCACAATAGTAATGGGGAAAGAAATCACATTCACAATAGAAATGTAAGAAACACTAAGATGTGCAATCAAAATATTAATAAGCAATTCTCCTTTTTTCATCCTTTTGTTTCTAGGTTCAATACTTTTCATTTTCAGTGGCTTTCTGAATTTTGGACCTAAGCATATCTTAACAGATGATTTTGCTGTTATATACATGTTGTGGTTTAGCCCCAGCCAGCAACCAAGCAACACACAGCAGCTCACTCACTCCCCCACCCCAGTGGGAAGGGGGAGAATCGGAAGAGCAAAAGGAAGAAAACTTGTGGGTTGAGGTAAGAATAGTTTAATAATTAAAATAAAATAGTAGTGGTGGTAATGATAATGATAAGAATAATGATAATAATAATAATAACAATAATAATAATAATGATGATGATCATGATAATTATAATATAATTAAAAAAAAGAAAATAATGAGACCTGGGGAAAAGAGGGAAAAGGAAAAAACAACCACAAGTGCTGCAACCACCCACCACCCGCTGACTGACACCACCAGTCCCTGAGCTGCAATCGCTGCCTCCCCTGGCCAACTCCCCCCAGTTAATATACTGGGCATGAGATCACATGATATGCAATACCCTTTGGCCAATTCGGATCAGCTCTCTTGGATGTGCCCCCTCCCCTCCTGGCTTCTGGTGCACCTGGCAGAGCATGGGAAGCTGCAAAAGTCCTTGACTAGTGTAAGCACTACCTAGCAACAACTAAAACATCAGTGTGTTATCAACATTATTTTCATACCAAGTCCAAAATGCAACACTATACCAGTTACAGTGAAGACAATTAACTATCCCACCTAAAACCATGACAGTATCTACCCCTTATTCCATATCATTTACATCATGCTCAGGTCCCATCCTGTCCAATACAACCTCAGTAACCACCACCTGCCTTCCCATCCTTTGATAACATACACAGATATCATTTATCATCCCCTCATGATCCACCCCTGTAAAATGTCTGTAGAGGGTCCAAAAATGCCGACTGAGTTCATTTAGTCCATAACTTTTTGCTCCATCTATCATAACAGTCTTTCAAGGCAGGAGAGATGGTCTGTGTGGTGTTGCATTCTTGCATGCTGAAGTCAGTCTTTGTTCCATCAGCACCACAATTTTTTGGGTTCAGTCAAAGTTCATTCTTCATTAATTTGGGAGAATCTTACTATGACAGCATTGATATGGCATATAGCAACCATAGGAGTAATG
>WEKW01017412.1:142197-182853 GCA_013389905.1 Sula dactylatra | reverse complement strand
CTAGTATAATCTTTGAATGTTTAAATGTGAGAGAACTCATTGAGGTTAAATTAACTCTGCATTTGGCACTGGTGAGATTGCTGCTGGAATACTATTTGGTTCTGGTGTCTACACTTCAGATGGGTATTGATGAATTGGAAGGGATTCAGAGAAGAGCCACATGAATGCCTACAGGCCTGGGAAATGTGCCTTGTGAAAGACTCAAGCAACTCTATTTATTTATCAAAGAAGGCTTAGAGGGTGACCTGATTGCAGTCTAAATATATCTGCAGGGGGAAGGGAAAGGGCAGAAGCAATAAATTTGATAAGGCCTTGCAATGTAACAAACAAAGGCGAAACAATGACTGGTAGTTCAAACAAGACAAATTCCAACTAAAAAATGAAGTGTGAATTTGAATACTGAGCAAACTAACCGCTGGAACAACTTGCTAAGGGGTGCAGTAGATTTCCTATCATTGGAAGTTTTAAATTCAACACTGAATTTATCTTTCCTAAGAAGAAAAAAAAAAAAAAAGACAAGAAAAAAGCACTCTGGTTCATGGATTGGGAATCAAAATGAGTACTGTGAAGATATGGGCCTTGCGTTATGCATGTCACATTAGACAATCACTGGGGTCTTTTCTGCCCTTAAAAAAATCTATGAATCTTTTTCTCTATACTGACTTCAGGGGATGAAATTGAGCCAAGATAAATAGAGCCAGAATATAAAGTAAAAGCCTCTAGCAGTGACTTCCATTAATTTCTGGGATGGTCTCCCAAGAGAAGAAGTCTGTGTGTAAGGGCTTACTAGGTTACTTAAAAGGCAGGTGGTAAATATAAAGGAAGAAATATCTCAACATTGAGACAGCAACCAGGGTAATAAACTCAGGCATCTTTTCTTACCCTGTTTTTTATACTGCTGAGCATTTAACTGAGCCACAGCTGGAAATGAAACATAGTGTATTCAAAATTTGCTTTATTCCCCAAAGCTGTCAGTCCCAGCTGTTCATCTGTCCTGTTAGGAGAAAGGAAGCCCACCTTTCCGAGCTCTAGCAGGGACCACTGTTCTCACCACTGTGTTATAGCTTAAATTGAGAACTGAAAGGTAGATTTGGCCAAATACCTCCCTAGCAGAAACATGAGCAGCCATGGAAGAGACACAGGACATTGAGAATTTTTCTCTATCCTCATTTGTTTGAAACCCTTCCCTCTCATTATCCTCCCGGTAACTCTTCACCTCCCACCCTGTCCCAACCTGTTCCTTTTAACATCTTTTTCCATGTGCTGCCAACTCTTACTTTCTGAGAACAGCCTGTCTTTTAGGGGAACATTAAAGCAACAAGTCTGGTTTAGCCTGGTAGAACAATGTCTGAAGTACATTGCTCTCTCTTTATATCTCAATAGGTAAACATTATGGAGGAAGACAGGCTATTGTAGTTCAAAGTTAATATTCCCACAAAAATAAATGGATATAAATTTTCTACAACCAACTTTCTGCAGTGGTCTTGCAGAATCTAGAAGAGGGAAAAGCCTAAATAACTTTAAGATAGATCCTGATGTTTTTATCAGGTGATTACCTGCAGTATCAAAGAACTGGTGTGGCTGAGATTCTTTCAGGTTGTATGTTTCTATGAAACATACTTCCCTTTCTAACTTTGCATTACATATTCCTCTACTTCAAGAGGTCTCTAATGGCTATGTATTTCATTTACAGTATAAATCCGTAAGTCTAATGCTGTCTGTCGTATTTAGAAACTCACTGCTCTCATATTCATGACATGCAAGCATCTGTCACTCAAACCTGTTCATAAATCCAGATTCACTAATAGGACTCCTGCATGTTTCTATTTATCAGGAAGCAGAACGGTGACCCTGGACATGGAGGTAAATGGCAGCAATAATGCAGTTGCAGCTTATAAAGTGGTAAAAATTCTGGTGTACCAAAAAGCTGAAATTTCAAAGTTAATAAAAACTCCCCAAATCCTGCATGTTAAAGACAGTCTTTTGCAGTGAGAGGAAAATTAATTTCTCTAAAAAAACTGAAGAAGAAACAAACATATCTCTTTTCCCAAACCCAGTTCATGACCATAAAGCCTGAAAACATGTTCAGTTTTTATGATCCCCACAATATAAATTGCCAGACATTTGGGTTTCTGTCTGCTTCTTTTTCTCTTGGAGGAAAAAAAAAAAGAACAAAATTATGTGTAAAACTAAAAAGCCATTTTTCTCTGAAAAAAAAACCCCAGTGTTGTTATAATCCTTGTTCAGGCTGTGACAGTTGTTGTCTGAATTTTAGGGATTCTGAATGTTGGTGGCTCCCTCCAAAAGCAATGGGGCACCTGTGAATAACAACTGGGGATTTTACCTGGACTGAGATTTCCAAACGAAAGTTGTTAAGGAAGTGCTGAGCAATATTTGCTGGAAGTCACAAATACTGGTATTTTTTAACCCTGATCTCCTGAGCTCGCTGGGCTCTGCTGGCTTGTGCTCCAGGGGAAGTTACAGTGGTTTTAGTCCTGTACCTAAATGACTGAGGCTACAGTAGTAACTTGCTGTTGATGAGGTTTAATTGAAAGTGCAGGGCTTGCTGCATTAACGCCATGTTCTGAGCGTAAGCAGAGTGCTCACCACAGTCAACTGCATTGTGGGCTGATGCCAGCTCTCCTATCCCAAGCTAAAAAACATGATCTTTATGAAAAACAAGAAAACCCCAATAGCACTGAGTAATACCTCAAGTAGAAATAAAAGGAAAGGCTTATAGTCTTTGTGTGTGTGAATGTTTTTTTTTTTCTCCATTTCAGAGCATGTTTAAGTCACTTCAGTGTGGCAGGTGGGTAGGTCACCTTGTTCGCTAGACCCCAGCATTAGGATTGCATTTGGCTCTAGCTGAGAATCAGTGTGACTCAATACCCATCAGACACTGGTGACACTTAGGTGTGGTCTTGAATATCTTTCCATCCCCTTTCTGGAGAAAAGTGAGGATTTAGATATTAACAAGCCTGCAACAATCAGCTTAGGAACATGGCTGGTTTCAGGCTCCCTGCCCAGGAGCTCTGTTCTGTGGGGATGTACTGGTTTTGTTCCATGGTAAAACTCAGGAGTTTCTGCCCTGTGCAGTTAAAATGTCTGTGATTTACACCATCTCAATGGGGGTGAAGCTCCTCAGGGAGTACGATGTTGCAATGTGGAATGCAGCAATGACAGATATTTTAAAAGTCTGAGCTTTAGCCAATTACTTTTCAAGGACAGGGTATTCTCAACTCACTCCCAGTGTCTCTGCAGCAAGCACATCTCTGACTCATCAAAATCTTCCCAAAGCCAAATTGATTTCTTTTTTTTCTTTCAGTTTGGCCACGGAAGCAAACAAACAAACATGATTTCCCCTGATCCTAGGAGGCAGCTTATGATGGCTGTGTGGCAGCCCCATGCTTTGGAAGGTGACTCTCCTCTGAGGTAGTTTGTCTTCATAACGCCAGGCACCAGCTTTGCAGAGCTTCCCCAGGGCACCCAGGACAGTTAGAGCAGAGCCAGGAAGGATTCCCTTTGATCAGCCACCTCAGGTCTCTTGTTGCTAAGTGTTTTGTGTAATGAACTTCCATCCCTCATGTCCTGGCACATCTAGTGATGTTTTGGGGATAGATCTAAATGTAGCTGCCTCAGATTTAATCCTCATATTTTCTGCAGTGATACAGTGAAAAAGCTGACAGCTTCTGGTAAGCCATACTGTATTTTACCACCCTTCTTGACTACAAAGAAAAGGAAATTAAGGTGTTGATAATATAAGAGTTCCCCAAAGCTATGCACCCTTCTCTTTGTCCTTTTTCACAGGGTATCCCACCAGTCTCCTCAGAAATAGAGACCCATCTCTGAAGATAAATGGTGCTTGCAGAAATACAGAAAACTATGTCTTTTTGGTATTGTTTGACTTTTTGGAAGTTATTCTGTGGTTTAGTCTGGGCCTTGGGCATGTTTAGAGGCAGGTTGCTATCACAGAGCTTAGAAGCAGAGCTGGAGTCTAAAGCTTGTACATAAGAAATATGTGTAAGTCCAGTTCCAAGGATGTGAGACACTTTCAAATCATTCATTACATTTAGATTCATATTTACAATACTCCAAAATATAGTTTACTAAATATTTTCCTTCACACTCAGTCTCTATGCACTATACATAGTACAAAAGACTGTCTGCCTAATCATGTATGATTCTATTTTTAGCTCAGGAAACCTTATGTTTCTATTTTCATGATTATGCCAGCACTGATCACAAATCTGCTTCACGATATGCTTAAAATGATACTATGCTCCAGTTTCTGGACAGTAACAAAATGCTCACAACATCATGGAGGTAAGGATGAGAAGATAGGGATAAGGAAACTAAGGATGGGAAGAGCCATGGAGATAAAATTTTGCTGGTAGTCCTAAAAAGCTGGTCCCTTCCAAACATGGGTGAAGAGTTCTGGTAGTGAGAGGAACCTGCTCTCCCTTTTCCCATCTATTTTCCAGGTGGCAGACTGATAGAGATTTTCATCCTCCAGCTGTAAATCCGAAGTCATATACCAGTGCACACTCACACAAAAATTGCTTAAAAAGAAAATAATAATCCTATTTGCTGGATAATTAACAGTGAGCACTATCATTCTGTGCTTTATATTTTCATTGAAATTCTTTATCTCATAGTAGTATGGACAGAAAATATATTTCAATTATACAGCTATGCATGTCTTTTATATTAGGTGGAAATGTTTTAATAGATGTTTCAGTTATCCATTTATTGATCTTAATGTATTTTTAATATGCTGGCACCGGTCTTTGCTAACTGAGATATATCTGCTTTTCCTTAGCTGAATTCTACAAATTAAAAATAGTTCTTTCTCTCTTCCAATAAGTAGTATAAGGTGGGCTTCTGTCTTGTGGGTAATATCTGCTATGAGCTGCCTTCTAATTCATGAGCTTAATCTGTGCTCACAAAGGGAGATCTGAACGTGAGTAGCAGAATTTTACTATAGACTGCAGGAGAAACAAGATCAGAGAGAAATGTTGGTCTAGGATTTTTTGCTGGGGTGGACCTCCTTTATTGTGGTCTCTATAGGATGCCACAATCCTCTATAGGATCTCTAAGGATCTAGTTGAAGTTCCTTACTTGGGAATGGTTACAACCTATGTTTGGGCTATTTCGAATAACATAACGCTTTTCAGTGTTGTGATTACACATACTTAATTTAGATAGCTGAATGTGGGAGGATTTGCTTCTCATCCCTTCTGACTGCTTTCTGCACCTGTGGGGCCTCACAGATTCCTGATTTCAAATGCTTTGTATCCCAGTAATTCCAGAGGGGTGACCTCTGGGCCAACATACAACTTCCATGAAGCACGCTACATCTGCCTGCTACAAGCATTTCTAGTCAGTTGCAAAAGGATTAAAAATCAGTGAGGAATTTTCTCTTAGCCTTCTGATATAGATGGTGTTGATAAGGACTAAATTCTGCATTATTTTTCAGTGTAGATATTTTGGTCATTTGAGCACTGGGATAGCAGGGAACCTTCATCCTGTGATGGTCTGGCTTACTCCAGCAGTTAGCTTTACATTTCGTGTCTAGTTCTCTCTCTTGGTCAACAGGAATCATAATCCCTGTTTTGTAAAGTGTTTTTAGATAACCGGCTCTGTGAAAGGGCTATGGATTGGTTGCGGTTATTTCCTACGCTAAGGTTCTCAAAGGAAATATCCTTTCTCCTGGTGAAACTAGGAGCTGATTATGTTGAAATACCTTTGAAAAGATCATATTTGATAGTAGGGCTAAGGACATATTTCCAAAAGTCCCAACATGGGACACTAGCAATGAGAACAAAAATGTGATGAGATTTGATGCACAAAAGCAAAATGCAATTAGAAAACTATCCAAAGAAGGTATTAACTTATTCACGCCGGAGACACAAATCACAAGGAACAGTAACAGTAAAGAAAATAGCAAAAGGAAGATGTCTGCATGTCTTCCACTTTCACCTTGGCAGACAGTGAGCAATGAGTGGAGCCAAGGAGGAAATGAAGGAAACTGTAGGTGCAAATGACAAACTCAATATCAGATAAAATACTGGAGATGGTAGAAGTGCTGAGCATGAAGCAGGAGGGTGGTAAAAGACGTGAAAAGTCCTTTGAACAGCACAGCAACCAACTTAGTAGTAACTGTGACAGATTTTTGAGTGTAGTGAATTTGCTTAAGTAGATGGAGATATTGTTTCTTGGTAATGCTTTTCACCCCCTTCTTTTCACTTTCTGGAATAATGAGGACAAAAATTGGAGGGAAAAACTCATCATCACAGAGAAAAGAGATGTCCCTTTTGCAATATCTTTTACCTGCTCAGTTCCAGGCTGGAGGTTGCTGTCAAGTATTTTTGGTCTCTAGTCACGCACCTTTAAACAGGGAATGATGCATCATGAGAGCAGGGCGACTGCAACCATCCTCTGGCCTGTATGACTCGACTGGATAACCACCACACCATTGGGAACTGTGAGCCCATAGTTAGGGGGTAGAATCATCCCTAGGGGGAATCCAGGGAAATGAGAGAGATCCTCCATTTGCAACCCAGACAACTTCCACTCAGGAAGCTGAGGGAAACAGCATCTTTTTCACTCCCACCAACTCAGTACTGATAAGTAGATACACCTGTCATTTATCCTAGCAGTAGTATACTGCAACCGATTTTCTTTCCTAAGCCTGTCACCTCCTAGTTCATACCAGTCTCAGTCTTATGCTGATTATTATCATAGGGCAGATTTTATTCTTCCCCATGCTGATATTTTATGGAGCACTGACATGCTTTGCCACCTCAGTGCAGGACTGGCTCATGAGGCAGGGAGTTAATATCCTCATTTATACTTACACAAAGCTGGGAATACATTTCTCTTCACAGAAATATGCCAGCAGGGTGTAAAAAGGATAATTTTCCCATACCATATAAAAATGATCTTTCATTGTTCTGTGAACTTGGGGTTCTGGATGCAGAATGCAAAAGCATGTTCTTGCAAATTGAATAAAAACAAGCTCCAAAGAACTTGCTCTAGGGAGAAATAAGAGCTAGTGTCCCTTGTATAATTAGTTGACCCACAAGTGCAAGGCAAAAGGTGGGAGCACCAATACATGTATTTATAAAGTAGACTATTTTGTTAGTCAGCTGTCATAGTACTGGTCATAATGAAGCTTACAGAAAGGAAACAGCATGTTGCACTTGGTAATACACTAAATTAAGAACTGAGAAACGTGCAGTCCATTCCTAACTCTTCCAGTTTGTGTGACTTCGGCAAATTTGCTTCCTTTCTTTTAACCTGTGTCCCTCCCCCAGGACTCCCTCTATCTCAGGAAGTTCCTTTGTAAGCTCCACTATCACCAAACACAACACAAAAAATATGCGATTCCACTGATGAACTCTACATTATGCTATGATATACATACTAATACATTTGAAAGGATAATCATGCCTTTGTGTTAATCCTTTTGTAAGAAAAACCTGTAATCTCTTAGAACAGAAAACAGTATAGGCTACTAACTTGTTCCTGCACCAGTCTTTTTTACAGCAGGCCATGGAGCATTAACAAACAGATATATTTCTCATGGTTTTGTGATTAATTTTCCTAAACTTATTAAAAAAAAGTATCTGCATGAGCAGAGGTGAAAGTTTTAAAACTAAAAAACTTTCAGATCTATAAAAATGACATATTTATAATTGAATACTTCTAGGGCACTTGTTCCTTTATTATGTAGGTATTATAAAGATGACATGATATAAAGTCTATATATAGTGATGGAAGCACTTGTGTACGTGTATGTGTCTGTGAGTATGTTAAGCATATTAATACATTTCTAGAGGGTGACAACACTGTGCTGTTAGCTCTCCAGCAATTAGCTACAGGGGGGGCCCTTGAAATTGTGGCAGTGATTCACACAGAGAAGACAGCAACAGCAAGAAATTCCAGGATTCAGTTAATAAAAAACAAACAAACGAAAAATTATTAAAAAAAAAAAATTACAGACTGAGGAAAGAGGTGAAAGAAAGAGCTCAGGAGTACAGAGAGAGACACCAACCAGAGCAGAGAGACCCAGCCTGTTGTGGCATCACACATTTACAGATGGAGCTGGTGGATATCTTCTGCATAAGCTCTGCCCAGATGGAGGGATGAAATAAGGGAAAAAGGGAAACACTCTCACTGTGCCTTGTGGATTTAGGCATGTTAGCTGGTGCTGGAGTGAGGCTCTGAAGAAGGACGCTTCAGATGATACAACAGAAGACCTCCTCCCTGAGGAGGTCTAAAAAAGAAGACAGGAACTCACTGATTGTGGAGAATAATCTTAAAATAAGAAGCACTGGGGGCTGGGGTGGGAGGCAGGCAATGAGATACAAGAAGTGTGGTGATATGTACCTTACTGCTTTCAGAAGGATCCCTTTAGTCAGGGCTGACAAATCACCCACTCTGCAGCCTGGGCAGTTTTATTTGGCATCTTGGAGTACTCACTACGTCATGAAAAAAGCAGGTATCACAGTACATATGATTTTGGGAAGTGAATGTATGCAGACAGAAGAGACTGAAGGTAGTAAGGTTTGTTAACCAAGCTCTGCATCACTACAAGTATTGGTTGCTGGGAATAAGAATGGTACTTAGAAATGCATTTTTGCCTTGGTAACACATATACTTGGCTTTCTTTGGTGCCACAAGTAGCTTCTGTCCGCTGTCTCTTGGGGCCAATGCCAATCTAGTTGTTTTTCAGTTGTACCAGTTTTCCATTCTGGTTCTCCACCTGGCCTCACAAACTCTCATCTGGTACCATGCATGATGTACAGCAGGGGTAAGAGCAAGCAGACAGGCAGTAGAAAGAATATCAAAAGCTGCTTAAGCACTACTGATGCCAACATCTAACCATTGCTGGATGAGAGATTGAAATGGCCTCTTTCGGTACAGTTGGTACCTGCCAGAAGGATTCTCTATTTCTGTGCCACTTAAAAAGCTGTCTTTGCCCAGGATAGGAAGATGTTTTTGATGAGCTCTTCAGAGCTAAAAGAAATAATTTAAAGTGAGGACCCTTCACCTTCTGCAAAGTTATGGATTAACTTCGTATTTTGCCAATACTAGCAACGTCATCCTCTGTATTTTGAAGATCAGTCATTCACTATGAGTTCATCTTAACGTCATTGTCACTTCTACCAGCACCTCCTTACCTTTGGGAGAGTGCTAGAAACCAAACTGCCTACTATTAGCACTTCTTCCAGAAGACCAGACTCTTCTGAATAGAAAATTAGTGTCTATATTTTCCTTTCCAAGACAAATGTATGTCAAACTGGCAACCTAAGAAATAAGTCCATCAAATTCTCACTTAAATCCATGCGTCTGCAGCTAATGATGTTTGGAAGAACGTCACCTTGCTAGAATTGGCACTGTTGACTTTTTCCTTTCTATTGGGAATGGGCTGTATTCTAATTTAAGAACCTCTATAATTTCCTTAGCTGTCATCCCAAATGGTCTTTTTCAAATGTTACAATCCACGTGAACCTCCTATTTTCAGTAAAGGAAGTTCTGAACTCAGGAGTGCTGACTGGAATGGATGAGCAAGAAATCACAAAACACTGAAAAAAACCAAAAACTAAAAGCAAAAAGCAAAGGAAAAGCCCGTGTCATTATACAGCTACAGTAATCTGTGGCACGTGGGGTCTCTTCTAATTGCTAACATAGAAGCTTGTTTATGGATGGACTAGAGATAGCAATTGCTTACTGTCAATGCCTTAGCAATTGTAAAGCTAATCTTACCCCTCCCTAAATGCAAATAATTAACAGCAAGTATCTTCTCTGCCTTTTATCCATCAGTTTATCATTATAGAAACAACTGGTTTATCTAGGCATAGGCACATCTGAGCAGGAAAAATGGGCAATAACTACAGAAATCACAGATGTTCCAAACAGTCTGCACCAGAGGAAGTCTGCAGAGGTTATGCCCCTATTTTTTACAGCATCTCTTAGGACAGTTGAATTCCCGTGGCACAACGCCCATTGTAAGGTCTCTGAAAGTATTATGCTCCTGGGGTAGGATTCAGTTCTATATTAAGACACAAACATTTAGGTGTCTGCATATCCAGATATTCACTGAGTGCCTCTGTAGTCAGTGGAGATGTAGTCACTAAAGGGAGTGGAGTCAAGAGAGCTGTTCAGTTGACTGAATATAGGTGTGAACTTCAGAGGGAGCTGAACACCTTTCTGTACTCAATAGATGTTATTGACTAGATCCCCATCAGCTCTAATGGAAATATAAGCTCTTGGCTCATGTGTCAACCCAGTTCTGTTGGAAGTACAGGCATTTGAAATGTTAGGGTATTCAAGACATCCACATGCAGCTGGTACAAATCCAGACCTGCACCAACTTGGAGAAGCAGCAGGAGTCCAGGAAGGATAGCACAGTGCAGCTGAAATGGCTCCACCTAGTACCAAATTGCACCTCTAATCTGGAACTGAATACCCCGTCTAGGGTTTTACTGTCATGGCCTTTGTGATGGTCCTTGGTTCAAAACACTTGAAATGGTATTCATCCAAATATCTACACTGCAGATGTCTGCCTCTTAAGCTGGGCATCCTCTGCTCCCTCTGGAATCCATGGACAGAAAGGGTACTTTGAGAATATATTTTATACATCCTACTATGAAGGAAAATTTTAAAATTAAATAAATCATAATCTGGAAGTACCTGTTTCTCTCCAGGGTTTATAAACAGAGTCAGTTTAAAACACAAGATGATTTTCATTGCACCAGCTTAATGAAGCATTTGTAACTGCACCCAGTGCCTAGGTTCCCATTAAATCAGCAGCGCTTTTCTAAGTGCAGTCAGTTGTGTGTGATCCATCAATTCATCCACAAATTAAGCGAGGCATCTGCTCGGGATGCAACAAATCATGTACCAAACTCCAGGGGTGATCTGGAACACGTTTCAGTGGTTTAAAAGAGAGAAGAAGGTCTCTCACATTGTACAAACTCTGTTGCATCTTACGAATTTTGTTACACAATGCCTTCTTGAACAACTAATTTGCATGCAGTTCACAGGACGTTTTAACGCTGTTAAGCAGGTGTTAGGAGCCTAAATACTCTGTGCTATGGAGAGCTGAAGGTTGCCTTTCCAAGTCTGTGCCATTAATCACCAAACTGCAATGGCTTAGAGAATGAATCCCTTAACTTAAAGAAGCCACTGGGGTTTACATCCAGCATAAGGAAAACCTCCAGGTCCCTGCCTATCCAGTAAAATATATACAGTTTTCTTTTTCTTTTTTTTTTTTTTTAATTTTTTCTTTGTTTGTTTGTTTTTGGTTGGTTGGTTGGGTTTTTTAGGAACCAAATACTCTGTGGAATCAGAGGCTTCAGGCAGGCATCAAACTGAAAAACAGTTAAGCTTCCAGTCAAAGCACTTAGATCACAAGAGGTTTCCACTGTACACTTTCTTGTGGAGAAAGAAACAAACAAACATTTGTTGAAACATTTCTTGTGGTTCATCAGGGCTGAGCAGGTTAAATGATTACATGTGCATTTCAAAGAGTAATACATGTCTAAGTGGGTCATTACAAGCGACTCATAGAGGAGCATAGGTAGGACGTTGTTGAAGAGGGAGGGCTATCTGTGCCACTTGTGAAGAAAAAGGAAAGGGTTAGACAAGAAGGTGCTGCTGGATTTCTCCTGTAGTTTTTGGATTGCATGGAGGGTTTTCCAGCTTGTCAGGCAGGCTGGGTTCACCAAACACAGAATGCTGCAGTGAGAAACTGCATAGGATGCCTCTGAGAGCAGATCTAAGGTGCTTGCAGCTGCAGGAGCTCTTGCAGAATCCTCTGAAGTCACAGAATTTAGAAAGAAGTGGCCTGTCCCCCCACTGCTTTTGCCTATGGGAAGCAAATATCTAAACCAGCCCAGGTGTGTGGCCATGGGGGAGGAGGAGATGCCTGGTCACTGTCTGCCACATAGAAGCTCTGGGAAGGAAGCAAGACTGGTTTGGAACGTTGCCCAACAGGACACTAGGGACAGAGACAGCACATTAAAAAACACTGGGGGTTTTGGAAGGGGAATGGAAAAAGTGATTTTTTTAAAGGGCTGACTGCTTGCCCCATGAAAAGATTTGATGCTCTCAGCTGACATCCTCATCTTCTAAAAATATGTTCCAATTGGTGACACGTACTTGGACAATTTGCTCTGAAAAGCAGGAAGCATCCTGTGCAATCATGATCCCTGCAAATTAACAGTGACTCAGAATTCATCAGGTGGCCTTCAGTGATAGATATCAATTCCATCCAATCCTGGAGACAGTGTTGTGTCATTTTTTCCTATGCTGCTAATTTAAATTAATGCTTTTTATTGTTGGTTGTCAAACTAATTGAAAAATAAAGTTACATTTAATTTCCCCTCTTTCATTATGGCACTTGGTGAGGAAAAATACAAATTAATTCACAGGTTTAATTGGAGCATAGAAATATTTTGTTTGACTCTGGTTTCAAGAACAAGCATAGAGAGCTTTATAAAAGCACTGGTTGGGTTAGTGATGGTGTTAGTGTAAATTCTCTAATTGTTTGTTCTTTCTATCTGTGGTGAAATTGGTTTTCATTGACAGTTTATCACTTTCTAGGATTCTATAAATATCTGCAGAAAACCAGTCATATTCCTGCAAACAGATATTTTTGCACTACCTCAGCTTCAGTTCTCTATCTGGATTAATTCTCCTCTTCTGTATAAACTTAATCTCACTCTCTCTGACCCACCCACAGAGGGGGAAGAAAGCCTGAGAAAGAGGGCAGGTGTAAGAAGTCAGTGCATGTGCAAATTTAATTGTGTACAAGGAAGAATATCAGTCCTAGAGGCTGATCAATCCATCAGTGCTGGTAAATACCCTCATGGACTTTTATAAAAGATCAAAAATGGACAGCACAGGAATGTCCTTTCTAGCCTTTTTCTAGCTGAGCAGAGAAACAGTTTCACTATTCTCTCCTGCACCTCAAAATGTCATTTTGGTAGACATTATAACGCTGAAGGACACCAGTGGTGTTTGATCTGGTCAGTCACAGACTCCTGGATGCTACGGGGAGCTGCTAAGTACAGTGGAAAAGCCAGTCAAACTGCTTGAAGTAATGAAGGAGCTTCAGACCCTGAAATCACCATCTATAGCATTGGGATGTAGGTAAGTCATAAAAAATTAATTGGAGTGAGGTGTTCTTCCAGCAGAAAGAGTGGAGAAGATATTTCAGGTTAGCAGGGTATAGGGCTTGGGCAAACAGGAAAGCTAAGAAGAGGACTAGCAAGGCAATAGAAAGAGGAAATTTGGGGGGAATAAAATCCATAAAGTGAGAGGCTTTCTGATTTCTGGCAGTTATTTTTGACCAAGGACACTACTTACTTTGGTTTATTGCTACACTGCTCAGGAAAAACAGAGCCTGGGTGCATGCTTTTTAAAATAGACGAGTATACACTGAAGAGAGCACCAGTGTCATATCACTGATGATTTTATTTTTCTCTCAGTGCAAATGAACCTCCAGCACATCAGATAATGGATCACAGTACAAAACACAAAGAAAATAGTTCTTCTGGGTTGAGCAGATTCAGTCACAATAAAGCTATTTTTTCAAGATGCCAAATGCCTTCAAAAGGAGCCCATCCCCTGATCTTCTTGAAGTATTTGAGGCCAGGATTAATATCTATGCTGATATAACCTGAGTGTTCCTACATCCTATTTTTAAAAGTCTTTTTTTAAAGAAAAAATGTGTTTTAGCTATCTTATTTTCAGAAAAAACACCAAACATTATGTCCGACAATAGTGCCTGACCAGATTTCGACAGTCCTGCAATGGAGACATTGCTAATCATTTCCTAGTCTGCAATCCCTGAAAGCCCTTGCACTAGCAGCCACTAGACATACCTGAAATACTAAATTAGCAGATTTCCTCATTTTGTGGTAACCTACATTCTGTTAGCTCTTTCCATTTGTTTCCTTTTTCCCTGAAATAAATTTAGTGCTGGTAAACATCACTGTATCAGACAACTTGACAAAATGCAGATATCTGTTGTGTCTAAACATGACAGGCTCTGCTAATTATACAGGGCTGTGCAGTAATTGTATAAGCAGTTGTAAGTGCAGGCTTAAAAGTTATTGGGTGTGGAAGCACAAAGTGACGTGATGAGACTGTGAGTACTGTTCAATGGGACAGGCAACAAGACATGATGAGGGATATACTCCTTCCTCTTTTAGGATCTGGAGAAGTAAGCGTGATTTCAGAGACTTAAAATTTCTTCTTTCCTTGTTCTAGAAATGCAGAAAAATCTATTGCAGCCCTTAAAGGAAAAGCAGCATATTCCCATCTACTTCAACCAATGGATGAGGAGTCTGCAGGACAGGGAGGGATATATCCAGGAGGAGTTCAAAGTCCCAAATACAATCTCCAGTGCATTTTTAAATGTCCTTCGAAAACAGTTTCTTAGTCCCTTTGGGATTTTTCTCCGCAATCAGGTAATTTTTGTCTCTGGTCAATGAGTTTTGTTGTTACTGGAATGCAAGCCATCAAATCTGTCTGGTCTCTTTTCTCCATAAAAAGTGAGCCTGTGGTTTTCAAAGTGCAAACCATCAGCCTTAAATCACTACTTTGCTAAGAGTCCGCTGGCAAGAACATTCTGGAAAGTTTAGAGGTGAAAATGGCAGCTACCTATAAAGTTATTTTGTGAACTTAAGTTGATATAAGGCAAATAATTCAGGAAAGGATTAGGTACTTACATGAATATGAATAACATCAGCATCTGCACTGGCAAAGAGAAAATTTACAGGGGTTATCAATCCTTATGCTTCAGAGCATGGGGCCATTTCTGGGAAGAAATATTTTCCTGCCTATATAGCCCTCAATCCTCAGAGGTCTCAGTGTATGACACCAGCCTTTAAAGCATCTCTGAGTGCTTTAAAGAATGAAAGAGGCACAACAATACTCAGGCTGAGGTGGGATGAGTTTTTTTAGGAGGCTAGAAAGGCAGAAAGGCTGGCAATTCCCACTGACCTCCACTAGTCCTGAAGCAGGGACTTTACAGTTTGGCTGTTTTTCTAGGAAACACTGAAATGTGAATTGTTGTTGTCAACTGAAGGGCAATAACTCTTTTATCATTGTGATGAGGGTCTCTGCCAGGTTTCCCTCAGAGTTAAATACAGGAAACCTTTTCACTTCCCACCTTTGGCCTGGTGAGCATTTTACTGAGTCACTACTAAATCATGAAGCATTGGGAAGAAAGTCCTCCCTTGCTCCAGCTGTACACACTGCCATCTGAATTACGAGCTCCACATCCAGATACTGGCTCCTTTTAGCCTTCTCTTCCCTCTGCAAGGTTGCACTCCCTGGGGAAACACTCGCTAACAGTTTGCACAACTGTGGTGTTAAATCAGTACAGCAAAATTTATGGAAAGACTAAGAGAAGCAAGTCTGTACTTTATTGACACTCTAAATAGTAATTTTCTATTGCCTTTCTCAGAAGGCAGAGAAGAAGGATTTATCTTGGGTGTAACCCTGCCAAACTATGTAAAGCTGCATTGGAAGTTTGTCCCTTGTGATTTTGTCTCTATTTGACTCAGGGGGTCTTATCTTCAGATTGCTTAATGTAGTTGTTCCCCAACCCAAAGTAGAGCTTTAGGCTCTGGATGTCCAGGTTTCCCAGTAGAAGTATTTCATTGCCAAAAATAGAATCCGACCTCATGCTTGCTAACCCTCATTTGCCTTGATGTCTTGAATGCAATACCCTGGATTTCATCAGAAGATTCCTGTCCAATATGGGATACAGTGAAGCTAAGGGAATTGTTTTGAATTCAAACTCTCTTAAACACAGCATCATATCATGGTGAAGCCACCAGTTGAAATGAAGACTGACAGTTTAATTTATTGAAGTACTGGAAAAGAAAAGACATCTGCCATGATGGCGACTGGCTTCCACAAGCTGATGGTAATAGGCTCTGAGGCCCTTTACAGCTCCTATTTTTTCCCCTAATATATCTGCCATTTTCTATATGAGAAAGTATGTTTTTTACAATCTACAGCATGGCTATTTTGTCTCCCTATCCCTTCTCTGTCTGCCTCTAGCCTTTGCCTTCTATGGATTTTATAATTTTCCCAGTCTAGTCTACCTTGTAAAGGGCAGAAGATTGGATTTGGCCAACAACAAAAACAAAACCTTGGAGAAGTTTGCTCAAAACTTTGTTTTGTTTTGATTTATTTTGTTTTAAATAATTATGTCTTAGTTGAATATGAGCAGGAGAATTCTAAATCATAATTTTAAAATAATAGTAATAATAATAATAATACAGTAATAATTGTTCTCCACACAACATGGCATTTCATAAATGTCTGTTTTCTTCCTGACTCAATGAAAACTTCTGGTATCTTGAATCTGTGACAGAAAATCACCTGAAAGGCAAAAAAAAGGGAATGAAATTTTGTATTGGAAAAATTAACTGGGAATTTCATAAGCAGCAGAGCCATAACAATGAGGTTATCTGTGCATTTGCAGTTGTCATCTCTTCCACCAGAACAGCAGCAGCTCCCTTTACCTACCCTGGTCCACTGCGTGCCTGTGGCTTCCTTGGATCTCTGCCCGCACTGACTTGCCAGGCCTCCTTCCCAGCCAGGGTGTGCAGCAGCTAAGTGTGCCCTGCCCCTCTTCAAATGTAATCGGTCCTTCATATCTCACTTCTCTACCCAGACAGTTCAGTGAAACTTGTAAAATGTCACTGTTCCTGGGACCTACCTCCCTCTTTCAAATGTGGTTAAAATTGGCAGGTGTGTTCAAGAGTAATTAAAGGAGGAATGACGGACAGTTTGACAAGGTACCTTATTTCCTCAGGAAATCAGGCTAAAAAGAAAAGGGGGATTGTCATGTAAAACTGATAAATTTTTCCAAAACAAAAACTTCCTTTGTTCCCTTGAGCATCAAAGATTAGCTAAAGCTGGAGGAATTTTAAATTCCAATTTAAACTTCAGCGCTTGTACTAGTGGTTTACTATTGAATTGTCAATTTTCTTTTTCGTTTTAGATAACTCTGCTTTTGGGCTCTGGTACAATATTTATTTATTCTGTTTTTAAAGGAAAAAAAATGGAACATACAAATTAATGAAAATAAAAAAAGGCTTTCCATGGAGGGAAAAAAAACCATAAACATAATTTCATCCAATATTTGAAGTTTGTTTTTTTAAGGTTTTCCATTAGTGTGGCTTGACAAATGATGGGAAAGTGATTGTTTCCTAATATATAGGATTGTTCCTTCCTGATCAATTCATTATTTGTAGGCCTTTCTATCGGGCTCATTTGTATAGCGTTTTAACTCGTTTAGTGGAAAACTGAAGGTGCAAAGAGAAGTGTCTGAGACAGCCCATGATATATGTGTATAATTCTTCAGGTGGATGTAGCATCCAAAAACAAAGCCACAACAGTCCTCAGACAGAGGGGAGAAGAAAAGACGTTGCTGCTTAAAGGTTTGACTGAGGACAGAAGACCTCAATATCATAGTATATAAAATGCAACAGCCGTTGATGAATTCTCACACTCCCTGACCATGTAAATGCAGAAGTACGGAGGTTGGAAGTTGGTCATGAAGTGCAAGAGAGACAGAATAAAGGAGCTCTTTTCTCCTTTGTCTTCAGTCACAGAGTTTGCAGGATCATCTCTCCCACAACACTTTTGTATCACAGTGCATGTGGGTATTTGACTTACATGCTGGGAATTGAATTGGAGAGCTACAGATGTATAGATTGATCTAAGAAGTAGAGCATCTGTATATTGAGGCTATAACCTTTCATATTCTTTATGGATTGAGAGAACAGGATTTTCATGTACGTTATTTACTGGGTTACGTGCAGAATACTTAAGCAGAGACAGACTGAGGCCAGTACTGCATGAAATTGTACATAGATAAAATTAGACTTTGTGCTAGAACATATCTACCTGAGATTTTCTTCCCCTGTACCAAAACAGTCAAAAGTTTGCATGCAGTACCGGTGAAGTGGGATCTCTCTCAGGAATTCCTCATGAGATTTCTAAGACACTAAGATGAAATCTTCTAAAATGTAGTGTTGAGATGAGATTTTGCAGAATCATAGCCAACAAACACAACATTTTTCCTGCAGCGTAGAACCTTTGAAATGTTTTATTTAGCAATTCTGTGAAACTGGATGCCCAAGGTTTATTTATTTTTTTCTCTCTCTGCATGACTTGCCACAGTATTTTAAAACATTTTATTGTGAAAAAGCAACGTTAGGAAAACATTCTGCTAACACTAAATGTCAAAACTTTTGACCACTTCTTCATTTTACAACTTTTTTTTTGGGTACTGTTCTTTTTAAAGTTTCAGGGATGAAAAAATAGCAAACAGTATCTTGAACTATTTTAATAATGTATGACTGATGACACATAGATCTTTTAGTAGCTCTTTAATTGAATTTTTTTTTAATTAGACCATGACTTCGAATAATATCCCAAATCACAGTTTTAATCTTTACCAAGAGACAATTTCCTCTCCTTGCACTGTTGGTGTCTTTCTGTTGCCAGCAATAAATAAATAAATGCCAGTAACGTACCTTTTTATCATCTTGCAATGGTACACTGAAATTGGAACACCCTAGAGCCATGAAGCTAACTGAGTTAATCAATAGACATTTGCAGAGGGCAGTCAGGTTCCAGCATTTTCTTCTGTGTTTCTTCCCTTCCAAATGGAAATTTATCTATAATCAAGCTGCCTTCAACATAATTTTGTAAGGAAACAGGCAAGTCAAACCCATGCCTGTAGGGTTCTTGATAGAAATTATGATGTGCCTGCTGGGAATCCTGTTACAAAGAAGGAGGAAGGAGAAACTCTTATCTTTTTCTTTCATAATGAGTCCTTATTGGATCATAAGCAAAATTGAATTCAAGATCTTCAACTACAGAATTACAGGTATAATTATTAAGGTGCAAACAGCTGTAAACTCACACATATATCTTACATAGACAAACATTTAGGGAGGTAGAATGCCTTATATTCAAAAATACCCATTTTCACAGCTCCTAACTGCTGTTATCAGAAAAAAGAGTGATAATGCTGAAAAATCAGAGAACCAGGGGAGTCATTAACGTGCATATACTTTATATATCAACATGCATGGTGTGTATGCATTTACATCTATCTATACATATCACATATGCGTGGGGTTTATATGTGTGTGTGTGTGTATATATATATATATGCAAGTATAATGCTCAAAAAAGTAGTGTAGATGTTCTGCTATGGAAATTTAGGAGCCTGTGTATGATTTATATCTCAGATGGACCAAAGAGATTTTCCTGTTCATTTTGACCTCTGTACATCTATATAACTGGGCTCCTACTGGATGGTATCAAAGTGTGTGTCCTTATAAGCTGGTGAAAAATTGTGACTTCTGTGGAAATGCTAATGGCACACATGATGTACAGCACTGGAGATAAAACTTGGGAAGAGAAGACCTTCAAAAGGCAGGGTGAAACGGAGTGGGGAAGAGGAAACACTTGCTATAGATTTGCACTTTGTTTCAGAGTTGAAACATTTTTGAAAGGTCAAACTGGGAGAAAGGACAGGGTCACCAAAGTGAGTTGTGAAATGGTCTTCATCACTGTGCTTTTCATTACATCCATGGGTGGTCATCCAGTTTATATCTGAAGTCTTCACCCACTCTGAACTGAGTGGTAAAACAAACAGTTAATTGCTCAAGTCTCCTTGTAGAGCTGTAAAAAGGGTGACAGTGTTTCTGTCCTCAGGAAGTGAAAAGTAGAAATGTCTTGAAGTAAGAATTACTTGCAGTCAGTACAGTTTGATGTTGAGCTGCAATAATTGCAAAGGCATTCTCAGGAACAGCCAGGTCTAAAGTATTTGTCTGCGCTGCCTTCCCAGGCTCTTTTGGCCATTTTCTGGAGCTAAGTGGCTGCATGACTGTACTGAGTTCAAGTTGCTTTGGTAGCAATATGGGACAGGATCCAGCCACCCTGTTTCAAGGTGACCAAACTCATCTTTTAGAGAGAAAGAACTATTACGGTAATTTTCAACATTTTCCTTGAGAAAACTATTTCCTTGTCCATACTTTCACTTAGAATTGCTGAACTTCCAGGTCTCTACATCTGCGTCCCATCAAGATGGGATCAATATGAGATTGCTTCTGCTGTTTCTGGCCACTGTCAATGAACCAAAGACCTAGCAAATTTCTTTCTTCCTCAGAGTTATTTTTACTCTCTCCTTTTTCAGATAAATAGCAGTGAGGGAAGGGTCTGTAGTGGCAGGAGGACTGTTCTGAGAAGCAGTTGGCAAGGGATTTAAATATTTGTCTGCTCCATGTCCCAGGATATTATCCATGTACTTTCTCCCTGTCCTTACTCAAATTTGCAATGTTCTTGTAGCAGGTGAGGTGTTGCTTTGTGAGTTGCCAGTCCCTGAAATGGCTAAATCAAAATGCTCTGGTGCACTGAATTTTGGCATTATTATTATTCACTAAATCGTGTATCTTCCCCTCATCTGCTCCCTCTTGATATGTCTTGTTATTAAACAGCTGTTGCCCCTGACACCAGATGAATGCAGCCCAGATATCCAGGCAGAGTGAAGCACACCCAGGAACAGAGGTTGCTCCAGAGGCAACCCTCACCAAGCCCATGTCTCCAGACACATTAAAAAGGCTGCATCCAGAGCTGTTTATCAAGAGCCAAAAGTGGCTCCTGAAGTGCTATTGGATATGCTTCTAACTCTGTTAGACTGTAAAGCAGAGAAAGAGCCAAATCCTGGCAGCTGTAGGAGCTGGGATAGCAAAGGCAATACAGGCTAGAGATTAAATCTGATAGCTACACACTAATGAAAAATCCCCTTAGCTTTTCAGTGATTAATGCTCTGGTCTGCAATATTAATTGACCAGTTTGGAGATATTTCTCCAGCCAACAAGGTTCATTCTATCTACTTATGTATATCTCCAAAGCTTGGATCTGATTTTGGGTTGGGGCATTGCTAACTTCCTATAACAAACCCATGGTATTTACAGAACTACTTTATTTCAGTTGGGTCAACCTGTGCCATGCCCAGAGAAGTCCCCTCACCTGGGCAGAAAAAATACTTCATCCTTTAATATTTTTCAGAAAGGAACAATCTGCCATGAACCTAATGGTTGTTCAGTCAGCTCAGGCTCTTTTACTCTATTTCTTTTGATGTTAACTCAGCTCCGCAATGCCTTTTCACTCCGCAACCTAAAGCATGCTTTGCTTAAGAGCTGTGGCTATATTACCGTTTCAGAGCAAGCTATGATGCTTGTGAAAGTTTTTCAGTTATGCTCCAAAGTCCTTTGGGACAGGTAATATTTGTTTATTTAAGCACTTTTCTGATAATGACTTCCTTTTTATGTCTGTGCCTAAAATCACACCTTAACGGGTTTGTGTTGGAATTAGTGGGGAAAGGCCTACACTCAGAGACTATATTCAGTGATTATAAGACAACACAGCTCTGTTGTCAGCGCTATTAATCCTCTGCCTATTTCTTTGACACTGCAGCCCTGCTGGCTGCTTTCCCTTTTTGCATGGTCAGTCACCAGCCACCGAGCTGAGGTGGGCTCACACCTGGAAAACCCTTCCCTTAGACAGAAAAAATCTGAAAATGGAGGAGGAGAGAAAGATGCAGACAAAAATGATCAAATACATTATTTGAACTCAATATTTTGAAATCATCTCCTTATTTTCCATCCTGGGATGCTGTGCACTAATTTTATAGGAACACCCATTGGCATACCCCTGTGGAGAGCTGTGATTAAATGTCTACAGGGCCTGTTTGAGTTCAGAGAAAAACCCCTGCAGAAACTCCCACTGAGTTTATTAAGCTAAGAATCAGGTCTCTCCTATGATAGCTGTGTTACAGCAATTTGACTGTTGACACTTGGGGAATGTAGAGTCAGTACAGTTTGGCCCGTTTTAAAAATAAGATTGCTGTCCTTCGTAAAAAGCTTGTTTGTTGCTTTGCAATTGCTTCTGGCAAAAACTGACAAGTTGGTGGGATTAGTGGGACGGTTTTGGCAAGGTAGCTTGCTTCTTCAGGTTCCCCCACCCCTCATCTGTCAATTTCAGCATGTTTTGCTAAATTGGCAGCATTTAAAAAATAGTAAAAAAAGGGGGAAATCCAGTATTCAGAGGCAGCAGAGCAGAATGCTGAAATGTAATGGCTTTTACTTTTTTGTCAAATGTAAGGTCTATTGTTAAGGGTAAGAACCATAAACAATGACTCCCCAAAAAAGAGGAAGAAAAATAAAAAGGAAAAAGCTTTCATCTTAAACGTACCTGTGCAGTCTTCCAACCTGCAAAACTAAGGGTTAAGTTGTTAATTGGGAATAGCAAAACAAGTCAGCAGAAGAGAAAATCTTTGGCAAAAAACTTCGGTAAGGTCTTCATGGCACTGATTTAAAGTGATACAGGGGCATGGGAGATAATGTTTTGAGACATACGGGCAATTTCCTGGTGAGTGTCCCCAGGTGCTCTAAGGCTGAGTGATCTGGCTGTCTACTACCTCTTTTTGCTTCTCCAGTTTCTCTTGGAATAAATGCAGGCAGGTTTTGCTCAAAAGTTTCATGCTGTTGAATTGGTGTACAACCCTAGAAAGGATGGCCATGCCAGAGTCCTTGAGCTTTGTCAGATCTACAGTTCATCCCTGCAGCTGCACCAGACTATGTATGACACAGGTACCACTCTGGAGGGGTTAGATCTGATGGCTTAGAAGCTGAAGCATGTGGTGGATCCCAAATTAAGTCCTGTAACCAAAGCCTCTAATGCATACCATGACTATGACCCTAATACAAAGATGGCTTTGGGTCCATACTCAGAGGAACCAACTTGCTGGTAAAACAGGTTAGGGAGATCATTCAGTCTGATGGTGCAGGTTTTAGAAGTGGTACCCAGATGCCTCCAGCTTGGTCATTGGTGTAAAACTCCAGCCTGATTTCACCACCTCGTTTCTTTTTCCATCCTGATAACTGGCATATGTTCCGTTTATCTACAATAATAGACAATTTCTTCATCTGTTGCCCTTTCAGTGTGTGACGGCTATAAACCACTGGTCACAAAGCCTGAATGTTTCAGAATCTAGTGACATTTAAGGAAAAAGATTGCCAAGCCCTTGAAAGAAACACACCACTGAAATACACAAAGAAGCAAGCACAACTTCCTTGGTGTTAAAGTGATAAAGAAATTAACAGCACACCAGGTTCCAAAATCCCACTGCTGTTTGGAGATATCTCCTTTTTTTTATTCTTTTTAAAGTCCTCTCTCCACAATGTATAAAGGTAGCTGCAGTTAAAGGGATGGCAAGACGCAGAAAAGATATTGCTTCCCCTGAGTTTTATGAAGCTGATATCAATCTTTTATTTCATAAACTTCAGGCCTGTTATTACCCTAAAAGCATGTTCCACAGCATTTAATGTGACACTGATGAGAATACAAATAAGGGGAAGTGAGGGAGATGGAGGACAGGGAGAGAAGAATCAAATGATGTTAATTGCAAGGACCTGAACAGCACTTCCATATCCGTTGCCATTGAGGAGAGTTTAAAAGGGCCATGAAGCCGCAGAGCATCTGAATTCTGTTTGGGGGCAGTAAATCAATTTAAGCTTCAGTAGTGAGGGAAAAAAATACCATCTGAGGAAGGTGAGAAAAGAAATTTGGGTTATGGAGGCATGAAGGCTTGCGTGTGAGCTAATGAGGCATGCTTTAGCTGAGTGTTGTGTGGAAAGTCAGGGTATAAATGCCCTTGAAATTGGGATGATTTGGAGTGGAAAAAAAAAATTTCAGATTTTCTAAACTTTCACCTGGAAGCATATGAAAAGCTGATTAGTTTTATGTCATGATTATCCAGTGCTTGTCTAGAGTCTAGTAGACATGTGCATAAATTTAAGCAGAGAAATGTTCTTGCTCCTGAGTAGTGAGAAAAGGTTGGATCACTTGTTTTGTTTCTTCTCTGATACATGAATAGCCAACAATTGGCACATTCAAAATAAAGTAATCATTCTTCATACAGGATGTAAGCTACGAAATTCCTTGCTGCAGGACATTGGGGATATGTAGAGTTTGCACAGATTCAAGCAGAGACTAGACAAGCTCAGGAAGGGAAATCCACTGAGAATTACTGCATGTATGTGAACCTTGTTTGGTTTGGGAAGTCCCTGAGCTGCAAACTGCTGGAGGTGGGAGAGTATTCTGAAGAAGTATTACTACATTACTATCCAAGGCTTATATTCCTTCCTTGTCCCCTTTTTTTTTTTTTTTTTGCTTTCAGGCATGTGATCCCTGGTGGCTTTGACTCACTATGTTCATTGTGAAGATTACCAGCCTCAGGAGTGGAATCACCATTATTTTAGGCATGATTAGAGATTATTCTTTGGAGCATTAGAGACCCCATCAGTTTACCCTGCCACATGCACACCCCAAGATGATTTTTGCATACTGCTTGGAAGCAGTCCACATTCTTCCTCGGGAGAGCAGGGCTCACCAATGTCATGATCTTTCTTGAGACCATTCTTTCTTTCATTGCAGTAGATATTTACAGCGAGTCATTGTTCAGTGCTAGGCTGAGCCAAGGCAAAGCGCATTTTTTTGCAGTTACAGAGCTGGACACTTAGATGATGTTCATGAGGCCATGTCCTGGGGGAAAACCAAGGTGGCCCCACTGGAGTCAGCCTTCATCTATCTCAGCTGAAGATCAGATCTATAGTGGTGTTGAAACAGGTGGACTCACCAGACTGCTATAGTGATCACACAGGATATATAATCCAGCTGCAGTGCCACAGGGTAACAAACCGAACATTCAGCTAGCTCATGAAGTCACTCCTTTCCCCAAGCTACATCCTCAAACTTATTGCTGTGAGGAAGTTTATAGGACGGTAGAGAGAGAAGAAAGTAACAAATATGATCTCTGAACTAAATCTGGAGGAGAAGTGGTGGAGTGTGAGCTGGATATGAACTTGAATGCAGTCAGAGCAATAATGTCTTTCTGTTCATTACATTTTTCCAATGTGATGTAACATCAGCTCTTGAGAGAGTAGTTTAGGAATCTGAGAAGTCATTTCAACAGTCTTTTGAGAAATCTCTGTTAGCATTTTGAGAAGTGTTGCTGTGAACAGGATGTAGCTGAAATGGTGAAAAATTACCTGATCCTGCCAGAGGAAACAACGCTGCGGGCGTCCTCTTGACAGCCTTTCCAGACTCCCTAAATGCTCCAAAAATGTATTAATTTTTTGAAAGAATTGTGCCATATATGATATGTATTATCAGTTTTCTGTTCATAATCTTAGCTCAGGTACCCTGTGCCAAATTTGCATACACAAGCATATGAGGGAAAATGATCTCATTTCCAGATTATTCTTCCAAATGAGGATTCAGAATGTGGACATGAAGATTGTATGTAATTTTCCACAGGCATGAAACTTTTCATATAACTCAATGTATCTTTTGATAAGAAAGAAACTATTACAACTCAACATTTGTCAAAACAGCTATAATACTGTTTAGAAACGAGAAAATAGTGATAAAAATTGCAGCAGGTGGAGTATCTATATTTTGAGTTTTGATGAGATGTAAATTTGGCTGAAGTTATTTCAGATTTGTGCAAAAGAAGACTCTCTTGAAATGTCAGTACTTGATGAGAGTTTTGAAGGGCTCTTCAAGTGACACAGTACTCTCCTGTCAACCTGAGAAACTCCAACCCATGCAGCTGTTCCTACATAAGGAATTTCCTTCTGAATACTCAGTGGAGGAAGAAGGGATATCCATTGTCATCTTTTGAAAACGCCAGCATTAACAAGGTAATCTGAAGGCTTAATCCTGCAACTTTTTGGGGTCAAGATCTGCCCCAGCCATGTAATTTACACTGATTTAATGTTGGACAGCTTTCAACTCCTCTGTATATAGGCTAACATCTCTTAACACTTGGATAACTTGGACTATAACTTTTTTTGGGAAGGGACTGTAGTCTTTGCTCAATGCTCAGTTTGGGGCTCCTTAAGGACTTCAAGAAACGCAATAATAAGATAGAAAAAAATGTTACTTCGTGCTGTCCAGGCACACTGTTTGTTTTGAGGGGAGCTATTCCTGAAAAATAAAATAGTCATGGAAAGAGTTTACCCAGTGCCGAAGTGGTACATGGGCAGGCAATGAGTTCCTTCCAGATTTGTGATTATTTGTGGCTTTGGTACATCACATACAGTAGAAAAATATTCCCATGTATCTATGCACTCACATTTAATCCTGTGCTTAGGATGTCAGATTTTTGAACAGCAAAATCCATCAATTCCTGAATAAAAAGAGCCAACCCAACATTATCAAATCCTTCCACAAAAGCCCCAAATGTTTGTTTTTTCCCTGAAAAGCATTCCAACAGTGGAAAACCACTGAAGAATGCCATAATTCATTTTTTTTTCCAAATTCAGGAAGAAACCACCCTGAAATCCTCTACAAAAGCATGTGTTTTCATCATTTCAAGTAAAGGCAGGAAGATCACCAGAAGTGTCCTGGTTGTGCAAAGAAAAGCTATAATGATGGTGTCATTATAGGTCACTGCCTGTCTTTCAATAATGGTCCCATGATACCTTCATGCTATGACAACCCCCAACCTTTGTCATGAGTTTTTTTCCACAGCTGCTTGTGAATATTTTCAGGTACTTTATGAGCAGAGAGAGTTTGTGCTCTGCCTCTCTCTCCTTTAGCAGATGAGGTATTTGTTTGCCTGATGAACTTTCTCCTTTCCTCATCCAGTCTTTGGTCCCTTACATAATCCAGGGAACAGCCTCATTTTCCTTAGAGGTGGCCATGACCTGTAAGCCAGTAGCAGGACAGGGAGAGACAGACCATGATGTAATTATCCCTGCACTTGTGAGAGCAGGAATTGATTTATGCCCTCAGAGCTAATAAAAACCCCACTTGCTAGTGGGATGATTCTGCTAGCACCCAACAGGTGGCAGAACAATTTTCACCTAACTGAAATAGTACGTTTAAAAAAGGACCTTCAGGAAATAGAAACAATTTTATTTTATTACTTAAAATTTGATTCTGCTGAATACTAAAAGACCTATCTAATAGCGATACATTTTTAAAGTAATGAAATATTTACAGCTGGAGCCTTCAGCAGAGGAACAGTACAGTATGTTTATTTTGTAGCTCAGTAAATTATATATATACCAAGAATCAAATTGATGCTTTCAGTTGATCATGCTAATCCAAACAAGCTTTCTTTATGCTTTTTAATCTGGAGAATTTGTTTTCCATTCCCATGCACATAATTATCAAAGCATCTATTAAACACTATAAATAAAGCCAGGCCCTAAAATTTGTCTCCAGACTCTAAATACATAGTATGACTGCAGGGCATATCATTTCTCAGCTGGTGTTTTTGTCACTCTCCCTGGGCCCTTGCTAGACCCTTAAAGGAAAACTGCAGTGAAATCTAAATTAATATTTGCTAAATAAGAAGTATATATTGAAATTTATGCAAAACTGTTGAGAAATATCTGGCAAAATTTCCATCTCTGTACAGTAGTAAAGGGTGCCTGTAACTTTTCATAAGCTTTGCCAAATCCAGGATGGACAAGAGCAGGATTCAGTTTTGACACTTGTTTCCATAACTTGTATACAGGGGAAAGTCCCAATGTGGACTTTCTACAGGCAGATTCCCCTGAGCATTCGGGAGGAGAGGGACAAATTCTATGCAAATACAGTTAATGCTGTTGGCCAGACAAGCTCTGCTGTTGCTTGAACTCAGCGGAGGTCACCCCAGCACAAGTTAATAATTTGAAAAGGGCAACTTGCAAGAGAGAAAAAAAAATTCAGAAAGCTTAGAAGACTTGAAAACTCAGATAACACCTCAGAAACCTGTTAAAAAATAAGGATCTCAATTTATGTGAATGTATGTTTACCTGTATGTGCACATGTTTACGCAGAAATGTGGTAATTCCTCTGCATCCCACCAGCTTCCCTGTTATCGGTATTCATTGCTCTGGGTATGTAACATGAGCTGCAGGATCTAATGCTTGCTGCGTCTCGCTGGAGAGCCAGTAACATGACCCTGAGCTGCCTGATGGATTTGTGCTGAAGGCACATCATTCTGATATAGCCATGCAGCTAGTGATCACTAAGGGGACTTGAAGGTGGCTGGGTGTGATGGTATCATTTTCACCTGTTGTTTGCTGTTGAATCTGGTGAAGCTCAAGTATGCTAAGACATAGGAAGGAAGAGGCATGGACATTATGACATACAGAATAAAAAAGAGAAGTGGAAAGAAAAAGGTGACTCAGTCAGAATGAGACTACATGTTGTCACCAGTCCCACCAGAATCCCAGACCTCTTCTGGGATTTATAGATAAGCATACTTATCGCCAGTATTGCATTGAGATGGTTTTCCTCTCACACTTTCCTCCAGCACTGGAGCAGGGGCAGCCTTTATTAGATGAGCATGCCTTCTGCTTCACCATGAACTGTTGGATCCTCACCACAGATATTTCATAGTCACCCCAGTGGACTCTACGACAAGTTAATTCCCATCAGCCAAAGAAATAGCCTAAGTTGTTATTAGGGTCTTTTTTTAAGAAGTTAAATGAGACAAAATATCACTAGAAAAAGTGCAGAAAGCAAAAAGCTTGGTATTGCTTAGCTAGTTCTTTCCAGCTGGATTGTTCTCTAATGCTGAACGTTAATTGGAAAACAACAGCATTCCTGCCTGCTTTTAGAAAATCAATATGCGTTTTTCTGTCCCCCTCCCCCTATTCAGGTTAATTCATTACTGGGATATTTTTAGACAACTGAATAAATAAAAACAACCCTTTTGCAGTCAAAAATTAATAACTATAACCAGCCAGAAAGACCTCCCCAATGCGGTCCTTTCCCTGCCTTCAGTGTTGCTCACTGTTGTCCATGCCAATCACCTGCCCCAAAGCACTTGTCATCCCTTCCACAAAGCTGGATATGCATCCTACATTCCTTTGAACTGGCACAAGCTGGAGGACCAATGGCTCTGTTTGGCAGGGGCTGAGCTGCTGGACATTTTGCAGCAGCAACAACTTGGCAGCATTGCCTCAGTACACAGATGTTAACGGCAGTTCACCATTCCCTGTCAACCGAGTGAAAGAGCAAGGCAGGAGAAGAGAGGGCCGAACTGGAAATGCAAAGAAGCAACGTCATATTTCACAGAAGATGCCTCACAACCTAAACAAACAATAATTCTAGAAACATTGTTTTGCCTTTTTTTTAATACATAGTCCTGCTCAAATCCCCCTGGATCTAATTAAAACTTTGTTGGCCACCCACCAATCAAGATAATTATGTTGTCTGGCAAAAACAACAGGAACAAAGACAAAATAAGATTGTGCAGAGAGATGCACCTATGTGGCAAAACAAAGCAAAACAAAACGAGAAAACAGTCCAGGCCCCACGCCTTGTTTATTTATTTTTGCCTCTTTTGGAAACTGCAAAAAGAACCAACCTGTACAAAAGATGTTGAGTTTGCACCTCAAAGAGTCCTTCAGCAGATGTTCAAGACAGCAAAATGCCTGGACTGTGTCAATGAGGATTTGAAATCATGACAAGGGAATCTTGCAGGAGACCGAGGCACTATATTAAATATTAAAATGAGCTGGCTGCTGGGAGAGACTGAATCAGAAAAGAAGCTCTTACTGCAGTGAAGGGGCAGATGCTCAAGATGTGTTATACAGAGCAGTCACCACTAATAAACCAGGACTTGCTTAAGTTCCTCCCAAGCACGATCTGAGATCCTGGATTTATTTCTTGTTCTCTCAAGTTCCCTGGATGATAGTTGGCTTACTCCATGACAGCAAACATATGTAAGTTATGCTGCAAACGAACCTGATCCAAATTCCGTTGAAATCAATGAAGAGACTCCCACTGATTGCAATCAGACTGAAATGAACTGAAATGTACACAGAGACCTGGCCAGACTGGAAAATTGAAACCATTTTAAAACAGGATATCAAGGAGTCTTGATAAAAATCTTAAAAATTACTTTGGATTGAACAAAGACAAAAGTGAAGCACATTTAATATCTTTTGAACAAACGTTTTAAACAGAGGAGAAAATCAGAGTGATTCAGACTTGGACTAATACGTGCATTTGAAGGGCTCCAAACCTTGGCAAGCACAGTTTTGGCATAAGTAAAGCACAAACCCTGATTTATTATTAATTACATGAAAGTACATCCAAATGGAGTTCTTCCCCTATGCTCCCTTGATATGAGAATAGATATTAAACACACAGAGCCATCCACATGCAAACACTCCCAAAAATAAATGGAATCCCAGGGAATAGTTGCAATGTAGTCAGCAGAAGCATCACTTATGAGTTCCTTCCACTGCTTCGGCTATTTATTGACCTTTGTGTCTGTACATGCATTAAACAGTCAGACTTATTGTTTTTTCATCACCCTTAGTTCATAAATCTGATTCTTCTAGAAGTAGTCTTTTGACTGAAGGTGAGGGGATTTTTTTTTTTTTCTGAAGGGATTCGTTGAAAACTGAAATTATTTCAATTTATTTTGAAATTATTTCATAGAGCCCCTTTATACATAATATCACATTTAACCCTAAAATAAATTATCACTATCAGGGTCCTGTTTATCAGAAAAAAAATATCTGTGTATGAGTTTTATATGGCTTAATCTTCCAGGTGTTACACCCACAGATGTCCCAGAGAAATTGCTAAGAGTTCTGGGCAAGAAATGAACCCAGTACCAAATTTACAGAAAGAAATTATTTTAAGTTGCAAGGTGTTCTGGCAAATTAATTTCAGGCTGAATGCAACAGTTTGTTCAGCTTGCAAAAAGGTATTTCCTTTTATGTCTATATATATACATGTATATATATTTAAAATATACATATTTTTTAAAATCTTGCAAGCAGGCAAAATTAGCTCCGGAATACCATTTTAAAGCAAAATAAAAAGGGAAACCCCTCCTTTTCAAAAGTGTTCAAATGGATTATTTAAATTTGACTGCTTTGGCTTTGTATTTTGTGTTGAAACACTTCAGATTAGATTCTGAGGCAGTAAAAGCCTTGTCTTCATACTGTCCTCCATAGTTAGGAGGACTAGTCTTTTTTTGTTTCTTTTTTTTGTTTTAAAATGAAGAAAAGAAAACAAAGGAAGAGAGTTGATAATCTCATATAAACCCATGACATCAGGAGCTCGAAATACATTACATGATTCACAATAAAAAGACTGACAGCAGAGAAATACAGATTTAGTTTTTCTCTGGAAAAACTACTACCCACTTTCCACTACCCACTATTTTCCACTACCCACTCCAAATCCTTCCTTCTGATACTCTGGTCAGGAGATCAGAGTTTCTCACCAAACATGAGACTGACATGCTATCTCCAATGAGTACTTCTTCTGCCCTCATTAAAAGGTGTCTCTCTCTCTGTCCCACCAAGCTACAAAATGGTAGACAGATGCCACAGATCTGAGAAGCTGCTGAAGAAGCTATCAGGCTGGAGGGAGAAAAGGTCAGAGGAAGTTTTCCTCTCTTCATCTGCCTTTGTTTCTGGCCAGGTGGATCCTATGAAAGCATTAACCTTCCAAACAGCTGCTGTGATCAGAAAGGTGTCTCTGACTAAGCATTGTAATGCTCAGATGTGGATGTCTGCTGGAAAGTATCACGCTGGTTATCAACTAGCAGAACAATTAATGTGAGTAGCCTCTAACTTGTTTTAGGCAGAATGAGCTGGGTTAATAAAAACAGTTTTAACTGACGCCCAGATCTATCTCTCCTGATATTGTACCATGGGAGTGTGTATATGAAAAGCTCTGCTGGTTGATCTGTGGGTGATGCAGCTGTCTCCGGAAAAGGATTTCTGACCATGACTTGAGAAATAGTGCATCAGTGAAGCAGGCCAGAGTTGCCTCACAGAAATTTCTGCCTGGTCATTTTTTCAGTCCTGAAATAAATACTGTCAATGAGCAAGCTCGCATCTTCAATCAGCCTCAAGGGTTCTTGTTTTTTCATTTTTTTTTAGTTTTCTGGCAGTAAAAAGGTAGGATAGAAGAATAATCTTTTTTTCTCTGTCTTCTCTTTCTTCTAGTTGAAATTTTATCTTCAGCTGTACCTGGAACTTCTACTTTGTCAACACTTCTGGATAAAAGAAATCAAGCAAGGTGCACAAGCAAGGAAACACCATCTGTAATGATGACAAACTATAAACAGCATTCACAGGCCATTAAGTTTGTAATCTTTTTCTCTTCATCATTATTCTCTTACCTCCATTAAACTCTTCCACAACCAAGTGAAGAAGCCAAAGGTGATAGTGGTAGAGTGATAGACAAGAATTTTTATTGTCCTGTCGATACAGATAAACCCAGAGCTGATAGAATGTCAGGTGAACTTCCCCAGTGATTACTAAAGTTCACTAATCTCTGAAAAAGGGAGAAAATAGAAAAGATTTTTATGCCTCTTAAGCTTTTAGGAAGATTTATGTTACTCAAGTATCCTGAATCTATGGAAGATGTTTTGAGTGATATTTATTATTCACAGGAAACTATTATCTGCACTTGATCAGCCTGCTTCAAATTGTAGATTTTCAAGGTTGCAAGACAATCAGAGGCATCCCACAGCCACAATTCTCTTGAGAAACTGGAAAGGCCTGGAAGTTAAGGGAATGAAAATGATTCAATGGACATAACTAAGCAATGTGCAACAGATTTTGATAAGCAGCAAAGACCCTCTGTTGGTGATGGAAAGGAAGGTTTGCACCTCCACCCAAGGAAAAGAAGAGAAAGAAACATGCTGAGAGCCAGATATAGAATAGATACATGCCTGGGGGAACAACAGAGAGAGCAAGGTAAAGCCCAAGTTTTTTAGTGTGACCTAATCTAGGATGTTATAGTGCAACTGTCCCTGACTGTTGTTTGCCAACGGATGCCACCACCAGTAATAGCATTATATTAGACCTAGAACTCCAGTTTACTCCACTCTCAAATAAATGCTGGGAGTCCTGTAGGACTCTGCAAAGATTTGGCAACAATACTTAAGGTGAGATAGAACCCAAGAGGATGAAATTGTCTGAGTCCCCACTGTTAAACTAGTGCTGGAGATACAGGCACCTAATGAAAGGACAACTGGACTGGTCTCCAGAGGAATCTGAATTTCACTCTAGGGTGGTATCTAAGCTCATGCTGAACCTGGGAACCATTCATCATTGAAACAGCTTACTGGCTTTATCTTGGGGAGAGATGGGATTTATTCCTGCCTTTAGCTGTAGACATGTCTTCTTCTTGAGCTTTTTACCTCTCATAGATTCAAATATTCAAAGAAATGTTGGTTGGGAGAGACCAGCCTCCGACTTGAAGCCAGGCTGCCATCATTACTAGATCAGGTTGGCCATAGATTTGTCCTCCTGAGTGAGATTCTACAATCTAAAGAATCTGTCCTGGAGTGACACTATCTTCCTGCATAATCTTTTCCTAATTTTCAGTCTGAACATTTTAAACACCAATTTTGTCTTCTCTTTGTTCTCGCACCTGCCACAACCAAAAAGAGTTTGGCTTCTTCATCTTTGTAACTCCCTCTCAAGCAGTTGTAGGCTGATATTTGATTGCCCCTTAGCCTCCTCTTCTCCAGACTAAACAAGGCCAGCTCTCAATTGTATCCTTGTAGGTTGTGTGCTCACCACCTTGGTAGCCCTCCACTTGGTGATCTTCCTCAGTTTCTCCATGTCCCTCTTGAACTGGAGGCCCACACCAAAACCAGTATTCCATGTTCAGCCTCCCCAGTGTTAAGAAGAAGGAGAATATAATTTCTTCTGTTCTCTTGGTGATGTTTTTCCAAAGGTGAATACGCTGTTTGCCTTATTTGCAAAGAGAGAACATTGTTGGCTACTTGGCCCCCAGTGCAATCCCCAGACCTTTTCCTGTCAGTTGATTCTCAGCCTTTGACACTAGTGGTCCAGCTGACTTTCAAACCTCTTTGACCTGCCCACACTTTCTCAGTTTACCATGAGACTGCTGTGGGAGCCAGTATTACAATAGTCAGCTATTTACTAACAGAAGACAACCTGGTTTTTCAAGCATTATTTGCTTTTGCTAAAACCATTTTCATTTCTCCTGGTTACATTCTTGCCTTTCATGTGGTTGGAAATGTCCACAGTGTACATTTCAGTTACTGATGGCAAAAACCTTCTGAGTATTATGGGGTTGCTTTAAAACAGTCAGGATGAAATGTGACAATTGCTGGGTCATCCCTGTGGTTATCATTCATACTGGTGGTGGTGAATGACTTGCCTATGAGATACACCTCAGGCTTCCTCCTTCTGCCAATGTTTACTTGTTTAAAACTTGTTATAATAAAGCTCATTCTAGTTCTGAGCTCCAGCTCAGTTTTTTCCTTAGCTGCAAGCTCAGAGCACTAGCTGAGTAAGTAGAGTCCTGATATAAATGCAGTCCTTGCAATCCTACTTTACACTCAACTAAACTACTAAACCCAGCAGAATCTAAGACCAGCTTTTCAGGGCAGCTTTCCAGGTTTCTTAGGCTGCAAAAGCTGATCAAGAGAGAATGTCAGCTGGGAATTTCAAGCAGAAGATTTTCTCATCAACTGTCTTCTGTGGCCTGGGGTGCCTTCGGCTCCTAAATCCCATGGTAATCCCTAACAGGGGAGCAGTACTCAGGAGCACAGGGTGACCATGGGTTGATGTCTCCAGATTACAAGGGGAAACAATCACTGGACCAGTGAAATGCAAGGTATGCACAGAGGAGCAGATGTCACTAGAGATGAAATGGGATTAAATCCCAGGATCTACAGGCATAGTGGCAAAGAGGGCTGGATTCAACATCAGTGTGGATGCGGTAGTTGTGCAGGCACATGAGTATTTCTTCAGCACGTGATTGGGAGTACAAGCTTATTTGGCGGGGTCACATGCTCCCTTCCTCCCATGACAAATCCCCCCTTGGTTTATCACTGAAATCATTATGCAAAGCTGGCCCAGGAAGTGTCTGCAGCTGTAAGAGCAGGAAGGAGGTCTGGACCCAAAGAGTAAAATGCAGGGTCTGCGCCATGGGTATGAGGTTTGCCATCTGTGGTGGAGTGGTGTGAAAACCCTCGGGATCCAGAAGTGGAAGTGAAACAGAGCACCCTACATGAGAGACTTTCCAGAGGAGAAAGATCCAGATAACTCCTATCGTCCCCAGAGAGAGCTGCTGGCTGCTAAGCATCACTAGATATTTCAGTATAAACAGTGCTTTAAGAAAAACTGGCACCAGGTACGGGCGCTGAATACCTTCCCGTACTTAGAGGCAATCACAGTGATCGAATCTGCTTGCCACCCAGTTCTCCTTGCCAGATAAATTGTTACCTGAAATCTCCATCTGAGGATTTAGCAAAGCGAAATGACTCTTCAAATTATAAAGTGGCAAAGTCTTGCACTTTTTTTGAGATTACTTTAAACCACAGTCTTTGCAACAGGCTGCAGCAAGAGGGAGTAAAAGAACAAAAAGCCCTTGCTGTTAATATTTATGGCAACTAAAGCAAAATTGCATCACATTTGCAGATGAATGGGAGCCCCTGTTAAAAGCTGCAGCAGCTTAATTTTGGGATGGCACTGATTTGGGGCTTGCTTGTCTAGAATAACAATGGAGAGCTTTCATGTTAATTAATTTAGAGGAATTATTAGTGTTAAAAATAAATAGTTCAATCACCTTTCCAAAAATAATCTGAGTGAAGGAAACAAAATTCAGTGGAAAGAAGATACAGATTTTATTTCAGTTCCAGATTTTTTTCAAATAATTTTTGTGTGCCAAAAGCATTGCCCCTATATGAGGTCCTAGGATTTAGTTCTGATAACACCTTTGTAACAACTATATAAATATTACTACAAAACAAGTCACATAGGCAAATAATTTCTGTTTGTTCAGTGAAATAAAAGGCACTTGGAAATAGTTGTTTTGACGTATATAACTAGTCCCTCTTTCATTTAAAGGATGAAGCATCCAGAACCTATTAAGAAAAAAATGATCTCTTTGTGATGTTTACAGTTTAGAGCCATCGGGTTTTTTTTCCTAAAGGAAACCGCAACAAGCCCTGTTGTATCCTGATTTGTAATTATTTTTTTTCAAACAGAGATTCCTTTTGGAGGAATTATATGTAATGTCAAACTACAGTATTCATCACTCACCGTGGCTTGATAGGAATCAATGGACCAGTGTTCTTCTTGGGCTCCCTTCATTACACAGTCTTTACAGAGAAAACTGGTGATTTAAAATGAGTGTAGTTTCACAAAATCCTGATTATACAAATATTTACTAGAGAGAGATTTTACTGCTTAGCCTAAGACACTTGAGTGCAACATAGACCAGGCTATGTTATGCCCTAGCCCTATATTGAAAACTCAGCTGGTTAAGCCCACCCAATTCTATTTCTTTCTCTCCATCCTCTTTCATTCCTCTTTCTCCCTTTCTACTCCATCAAAGTGCAGGCAATGTTGGCATAGTCCCTGAGGTGCTTCTGTCGTGAAGGCTCCATCGTCAGGCATGTTTCAGAAGACAGGAATCCTGCGGAGCCAGGAGGCATCTCAGGACCACATTTTCACAAGTAGTCCCTGATAGCAAGTGTGAAACAGTCTGGAGGAAAGGATTCCTGCAGATGGTAGATTATCGCAATCGTTGTCATCAGGATTTATGTCCTTGACCAAGTCTATATTTCCGCCTGTCTCTGAACATGCCCGGTCCCAAGTGAAGATTTGTGTACTCAGCCGCATTTCCTTCTGTTCCTGCTTCTCTTCTCAAGGCTATATAAATACTTAGGAAGATGCTTGCTTCGCTGCATCAGCTACCCAGAACTGGTATCTACTCCCTTTGCTAGATTCCTGCTTGTGCTTCCTGACCCCCAAAATGAGAACTTCCTCAAACCCTCTCATGTCTGTGCAGATCTCTGCCTTGGCACTAGTTCCTCCTTGGCGAAGAGGAACACCCCCTGCCACCCTGCCTCTGATTATCCTGGTAAAGGCAGAAGCTGAAGACACCAGCTGAGACCTGAATTTCTCATGTGCTCTCATAGCATCATGTTTTATAGTGTCAATGATTGTCTCCTGTTCCACAGCCCCCAGGGCTTGCTCCTCTCCCCTCCCTCGAGGCAGTATTGGCTGTGTGAAACAGAATAGTGCTCTCCTGATCAGGTAGTGTAGCGGCTCTGTTTGAAAACACATTCACATCAGGGGTTGGGGCTGGAAACATGGTGTAGCATGTGCTATCAAAACGTCGGATCAGGTGTAATCTCAGGTCAGGATACCTGCGAGTGCAGCCTTTCCTTTCTTATGAGCGCAGCCATGGAGTCCCCACACCAGCACACCAGTGCTTCTTTTTGGCTGAGTATATAAATTGAGCCCTCCCCAGTGACAGCATAGGGGCTTACTGTAGTTCCCAACTCAGAAAGCAATCGCTTACATCAAAAGACAGGGGATTATTCTTTTGTGCCAGAGACTCTGGCTTCATATCTCTGATGGCTCAATCATCACATCATCGGTGGCAGAAAGATGGCTGGCAACAAGATTAGACTATGGTGATTTAAAATGTCTCTCTCAGATAAGTGCAGACCATAAGTATTCAAAAGCATACATAATCAGATTGTAAAATTGACTACCACAGCATGCCTCAGACACCGAGAGTATAAATAAGGATTAGACAAATTTAGGGAAGACAGGTCCATCCATAGCTATTAAATGTATGGGATCAGGTACAATTTCTGCTGCTGGAATCTCCTAAGCTGATGATTCCTGGAAATAGTGATCAGGAAAAGGCTCGTACTGTATGTCTCTATCTTATATCCACCCACAACAAGGGAAATGCTGGAAAAAGTGGCTGTGGCCCTCAGGTCAGATCCAGCATTTTCTCTCCATGACTGACTTGTGTGCATTTGCTGAAGAGCTCTGCAGGTGTGGTATACTCACATTGTATAAGGTGTGCTTTACCAGGAAGGTCCACATCGCTCACTGGTCACTCATGACAATCCAGAGATAATCATCTGCCTAAATAAGACAGCTAGATTTTTTTGTCATTAGCCTTAGCCACTTCTTGGCATGCAAATCTCTATTACCATCCCTGGAGACATTTCTTCTGACCTTAATTTCCTTCTTCCAAGATCTCTTCCTGTCTCACCCACTCATCTCTTTGAATTTCATCCCTCTAGATTAAAGCCTCTTTAAGAGACTTATCCTAGGAAGGTGTCACTCTTCAGTGCATCCTTTGGGATAGATCTATCTGGTCAATCTATTGTATAGAAGGCAAAGGATTAGGTTGATAATGAGATAGCTCCGTTCCCAATCCTTCCTGCTTTGTTGATTGCACTGTGACTCAGTTTCCCTCATTTATACAACAAAAGTAAAATTCACTGGCCTTTGTGAAGAGCTTTGGGCTTAGTAAAGGAAAGAAGTTGTTTAAGTGCAAAGTGTTAATTATTATCGCTGACAGGCTGTAACTAATAGTAACCATTTAGCTGGGAGATATAGAAACAGGTATGCAGTTAATTGGTTTACAGTAGATTTAGCTGAGGTCTTGTGGTTACACTGGTGACAATCCATCATTGTTGTAAGCAGCATGAAGTTACGGCCAGCCTCAATTACTGTGTCTCCCTTCGCCTGTGGTCTTGTGCTAATATCCCAAGACACGTCACCAGTGAGCTTTTGAGTGAAATCTTGAGAAGAATGTGGAAAAATCTGTAAACCTCTTTCTGAAATGCACTGCCAAAAAAATGCAAGAAAGTCTTCTATGTTAGGAAGGAAATGTTAAAAACATTAATTAAAAAATAAACTCTCCTGGAAATCAAATGGGAATGAGTGAGAGCAGGCAGATGGGGATGGAATAAAATTCCAGTGGAAAAGCCTTTAATTCCCTCCAGTTTTGAAGTCTGTGGACATTTGCAAGTGCCTGTTAAAGCCTGGACCCCTGTCCTGCTGCGTGGGCAGTCACCAACCATGCTGCAGTAAGGGACCAGTGGCTCCCACGGCCAGCAGAGCCCAATCTCTGCAATCAGGGTTTGGTGATCTCCTCTGGCCACCACTAGTGACTACTCTGTGGGGAAAAGATCTAGTAAGAGGGGAGCACAGCTCCTGGGGGAGAAACTGCTGGTCCTGAAAACCTGAGACAGCTAGAGCAGAAAGGATTTTTTTTTTTTCTGCTGGTAAACCAGCAGTGGGGAGTCTCTCTCTCCTCCTCTCTGGCCACCAACTGTTGTCATTTCATTTCCAAAAACTTGTCCCTGCCTCCATCAGCATTTATGTGACTACTTCTCTGCCATGCCTGAGTGATTTATCTAAGCATCAGCAGCTACTGTAAATGACAGTACAGTACGGCGAAGCAACGGCAGGGGAGAGAACGGAGGGGTAGAAATGCGACTTTCCTCTGTGAAACTAAGCACAGGTTCCTATTCCCAGCAACTCCAGTGCATTTACATCAGTCACAGTGGGAGAGGATGGAAGGGACATTTCAGAGCCCACTCAGACATTTAAGGCTGCTTAATGAATCGAATAAAAATATTTCCTCTGGAAAGACTATACATGTTATGTATGGTTAGATGTATGTATTGCTCCTTCACATTTGCTTCCAGTTCACGTGCGGTGGTTTTAGTATGTTGGGGAGCAGGTTTTAGGGGTTTGAGCTGATGGGAAGCACAGGGCAGTAAGTGATCAGATGGTATGAGTTTAGAAGTTGGGCTAAGTCCTTCTTGGACGGCGTGTGTGTGGGGTGTGTGTGTGAGAGAGACGGGGAGTGAGTAACCAATCCCTCACGAAGCACACGCGGGGTGGCCTGGCGGGAGGAGTGGGATGCAGGAGCGGCGAAGTGAGAGGGAGCAGAGAGAGAGCGAGCGGGAGAGGAGCGAGCGGTGACTTCAACAGAGGCAGCCGGAGAAATCACCAGCCTGGATTTGCTCCTCTATCTCTTCCTCTCTCTCTGATTTCAATTCAGCTCCTCCCCCGTGTGGCTGTGGCTTCGCCTTCCATCAAAAGCTTGATCAGCAACGCCAGTCTTAGGGGGAAAAAAAAAAAGAAAAAAGGAAAAAAGAGAAAAAAAGGAAGAAGTGCAAAAGAAGGAAAAGAAAACAAGGGAAAAAGAAAAGGGGGGGGGGAAGAAAGGAGTCTCCCCTACCCCGCGGCTGCATCTAATACAGCGGAGTCTGAAACTTTATGGAGTTCTCGCTGCGTTTACCCCGCGGCGGGTAAATCGGCAGCACCCTGCTCTCTCCTGCTCTTTCTCCCTCGCACTCATCAGCAGTCAGCAGCGATGGAAAAAGTTGCTGGCTGGTACCCAGCCTGGCACGTTGCTCTCCTGTACTGGACATGGCTTTTCCTCTTCACTTTTGGCTTCATCGGTGCAGAAATAACTTGCAGATCCTGCCATTCCCAGGTGAAGCCGCAGCAGCAACATCCGCAGCAGGGATTACTGATGCATTTGAGGACCGACAGAGGAGAAAAGGAGCAGAGGAGGTTCCCCGGGGAGAAGGGAGGTGAGAGAGGGCAAGGGGCCGGGATGGAGGCGGAGGATGCCGGGCTGCAAGCGACCCTCGCCCTTGCCCCCGCGGGGACGGATGTCAGCGGCTGGGAGACCCGGCGACGGACGAGGGAGCCCGCGAAAGTGGCCGGGGAGAGCCGGCCCCGAGCG
>WEKW01017412.1:88458-141968 GCA_013389905.1 Sula dactylatra | reverse complement strand
GGTGGGGGGTACGATAGGGGGTGGGGGGTGCCGGGTTTTTCTTCTCCGAGGGGGGATGTTGCACCTCCGGGCGCCGGGGATTGGCTTCGCTTAGCAGTGTGCAGTGGGGCAGAAGTGCTTCAAAAGGGCCATTCTTCTGCAGCAAAAAAACTTTCCGTCGCCCGCCTGCAGAGCACAGCCCCCTCCAACCCCCTTCTCCTTCACCCTGGAGGCAGAGAGGGATAAACCGGAGCACAGCCCCCTTCTCCCTCTCTCGGGAGGCAGGGAGGGATAAACCACTGCCACCGCCCGCGGCGGGGCGGGGAAAGGTCGGTCGGGGGGGGGGGATCCCTTCTCGCACCCCGCCTTTCCCCCAGGGTAACCCCCGCCGGCAGCCTGGGAGGCTCAGCAAGGCCTGCGAAAGCCCCTCTGGTGCTGCTCCTCCTCCTCCCAGCCCTGGGGGCCCATGTCAGCCCAAGGGCTCATCCCCAGGCCCTGCTGATCAGGAGGTGCTGGAGGGCTTCAGGACTTCATCTCTGAGGTGCCTCTGTGCAGGGGATAAATCTGCTTTGTGCCTCTTGTCACCCAGGTGTTAAAATGAGACAGTTCTTGTCTCTTCTCTGTAACCTGGACCTTTCTCATGAATAGCAGCAGAATGACTCCGACAGGAGCCAAGCAGAATAAAACCAGCCAGAGAAAGGGATGACTGGTTTCCAGGCTGGAGCAATAGTCGTGGCAGCAAAGTTACCAAGTTAACTGGAGCCCTGTATCCCTCCAGCCTCCGCTGCAGAGGTAACCCGGAGCCAGAGGGCTGAGGCCTGGGAAAGGCAGAGTGAGTTGCCTGGCATGCTTTCTGCCTGCCGTTAACTCTGCTTGTGGACTGGCAGAACTGGGGGGATCCGCGTGTCTGAATGCTCCAACTTCTGTCACTTTGCCTCTTACAGAGAGCAAGCAGAATGCTAATAAGAGAGAAAGGGATGCTGGCACGACATAGTCGTTGCCCATACAACTTCCCAGGAGAAAGGGGGACTGGGGTTCTTCTCCTCTAAGGTGTTGGCAGCTGTAATGCCAGAAGGTTTCTGGCTGCTTGGCAGAAATCCTTGGCCTCCCTTTCAGCTTTTAGTACTAGGAGCCTGGTAACATTCTGAAATAATGGTCTAATCATTATGAATTCCTTTTGGTATAGACTGTATTGAGGTATGTCACAGCCACCCAATTTAGAATTACAGCGGAGTCATAAGCACCTCACTGTGGGGTTCAGCCCTAGTTAACTGGGACATGTTTTTACGGTCTCATCAGGAGCTTTTCAATCAATTAATTGTTATCTCTGTTTTGAAGGACTTTCCTCTTTCTTCACAACTCAGCTAGCCTGTCTCTTACATAGTTGTCCTAACAGAAGCTGCCTTGTAGGAACTCAGGTCTGTTCATACAAATTGAATTGAGGCTGCCACTGGTTTGAAGTGACCCGTTTGCTAAGAAAAAGCTTCTGATACAAAAAGTCATCCAGCAGGCATCAGCTTTCCTGGCCTATCACTGCAATTATATTTCATCTGCACGTTTATCAAGACACATATATTGTTGTTATATAAGTGTTTTATTATACATGTGCTTATGTATACATATACATGTGTATATGTTTCTGCCCACTGTGGTAGTAGGGACTATTAATGCTAGGGACTGATTAGTTTCTGAGTGTCTTGGTGTACAAATGTTTTCAGGGACCTGTGGGGAAATAATTCACAGCTGTCCTTCCCAAAGAGCTGCGGGTTGCATTGCATACGGGGAGATTATGTTCCCACCTTGCTGCTGGGGGCTCTGGCAGTGCTGTGCTACCTTCTGCTGTGATTGCATCCCCCTCACAACACTAAATGAAGCTGGGTCCCAGCAGGACTTGGATGCACAACAGGCTTGTCTGGGCTCAGCTGAAGCAATGGTGCGTGTTCAGTAGGTAGTCCAAAGTGGCACTGACCCAATGTCTTTCTGTGGAGGCTTTGGGCACTCATCTGTGAAGGAGCTGGGAATGGGAGGAGGTTGGCGTGATATGCTTCCTAGGGTGCAATGTATGTAGTTCTGCCTGCACAGGGGATGCAGAGGATCCCATGGTGCCGCTTGCAAGGGATGCTGTGTAACCCCAGTGCCCTGGCTGCACTCCAGCAGCAGTAGCAGGGGGATGCAACACCTCTTCACATTTGCAGTCTAATTTGTTCTGTAAGTGCTGCTGTTGAACAGCTTTTGCCTTTCACCCAGGCACAAGGGCACTATGAAAATTATCATAGTTTGCAGTACCTGTGTGAGTACAGGAAAATCCAAAACAAAGCTCAAGACATTTGAGATCTCTTTAGATGGAAAAGCTGGAAAATTAAAGCATTGTCACCACCAAGTTTTTGTATTGCAATGTACCTGATTCTGCCAGCTTCAGTGTGATTCCCTATATCCTTATTTTGGTAGTGGTTTGGATATAATTGCAATGCTTCTGATGGAGGAGAAGGGACCCCTGAAAGGACTCCTGATTTCTCTAGGGGATTGTTCTTGGTGTTTGCAGCTGCTTTCAGGCTTGGCTGTGATTTCATATTGAGTGTGTACACCATCTAACTGATGGCTTTCTGCTCTGAGGATGAACTTGCTGTATGCTTGGCCACAGGTACAATAAGAAAAATCAACAGTAGTCCAAGTCATCCAGATATAACTCCACCGACATAAATTGTCTTACATCAGGGATTATTTTGGCCCCTCAATTACTTAGGTACTCCCTGGACAGCTTACCCTCCAGCACAATATCTGTAGCTGGACATTTGGAGTATGCCCAGCTCACATCTGTAGGGACACGCTTCACATGTGTACTAATCCCTCCTGTCTACCGTGGCTTTTTCACCGGTGGAGTCAGCAGGAGCTCCCCAGAGGAGAGCATAGGTGTACAGATTCTGGATTGTCAGATGACTGATGAGGATGAAACCCGGAGTGTATCCAGTGTTGTATCAAAATACAGGTGGGCCTCAGGCTTCCTCTGACTCCAGTGGAGGTGAGTGAGGCCACACAAGGCCGTCTGGCATCTCCACAATCCTGAGCTCTTTCAGTCCGCAAAACGGAGAAGAGTGGCTGCAGCTAAATTGGGTGCTGGAAATGGTCTTTGGCTTGTACTAGGTCCCAGACTGTCTGGGAATGACCCAGGAAGGTGTTAACTGGCCCATGCCAGCACCCTGCCTGAAACCATTTTGACAGTATAGTAAGACTATTAAGTCTGTGAATGTACCCTGGTATTGCTTAATTTACTCGCATTAATACATCCTGAGAGTCTTTCCACTGGCCTCTTTAGAAACTGGAGTAAAGGGTTCTATGAGATAAAATCTTTCTTAAATCTCTGCTACAAGACACACAAGTGAGATCTCCTGCCTTTTTGCACCACTGAGAAATTTCATCATCGGTGTGGAAATTGGCAGGTTTTCTAGCTCTCAGAGATATCAAACATGCTTCCTGATGTGGTGTATCCAAACACTATAGATGTGGAGTCCCCGTAGCTCCCTTAATGCTTTGCTATAGAATAGGAGAAAATAGCTAGCAGAGATTTGTGTGTGGAGCTAAAAGAGAGACTTGGTTTTAATGGAGAGAAGCAAATCTCTAGGAGACGTCCATTATGAGCTTTTGAGATACGGATGGTTCTCAAAGCTTACAAGAAACCAAGACTGCTTCTGTCTTAGGCTGGCTTGGAGTGAGATTAGTGCCTTACTTGTTCCTTTGAAAGTACCCTGGAGAAACAGCAAAAAAATTGAAGGAGGTCAGAAGGTAAGGGAGTCTGAGCAAGAGCCTTAGTGTTGTAGCTTGTGCTGTAATGTGGTGCTGTGAAGGAAAGCAAGATGGGTTTCACGTTCACTCAATAAGGCAGTTTACTTCTGCCTTCCTCTGGACAGAGTGCTCTCCTGGGCTAGATGCTGGTGTAGATCACAAAGTGTTTGGCAAAGAATTTGAGCATGTACCCTGCTGTACACCCGGGGATTGTCTTTTACGTGCCCACGGTACCTTTAAACATCTGGTTTCAACTTGTCATTTACATGGCTGGAAAGACAAAGCTGAGCTTCTCCTAGGTCCTCCACAACAGAAGATCCTCAACAGACTGATGGAGATGGAGTGTGGACCAGATGCAAAATAACCATGGCCAGACAGGCTTTATATTCCATTCCATCCACAGTAGAAAATCAATATAACTGATGGGTCCAGTGCAGCCAGGTCATCATTGCTGTTGTCAGGTGATTACACTAGACAACAGGGGAAGAATTAGGTCTCCTATGGGAAAGCTTTTAGGCAAGATGAGACTCTATGTTAGGTATTACTTGCAAGATTTTATTTGATGTTATTGACAGGACAAACTGAGCACAGGTAAGCCAGAATAACAATGCACCTATATATTTCCAAAGCACTGTGTTTCCTCTGGGGCAAAGTAATTGTGAATAACCTGTTGTTGGATTTTCAGCTGAAGTGTTCAAACCTACTTTATAAATAAGAAACTTAAAGAAAGGTACAGGGCTGCAGCAGGTACTGCATTCTACAGCCGTAAGCTGATCAAATTGCATCTTGGAAACAGTTGGGTTCCTTTCAACCCACCCTCCTATTGCCTTCTTTCTTTCTGGATAGCTGTTCCAAGCTTTATTATTCTGGTTGTTGGAAACTTCTGTCTGATTTCTGTGCTAACGTTGCCATTGGGCATTTTAGATTAATTTTTTTTCATTTGTGCATGTGCCTTTTAATTAAAGTTATTTTCCCTCCCTGGCACTTATGCCCCCTGGAATTATTTTACAGTCAGTTATCATATTCTCTTTCAGCCTCTGGTTTGCTAAATCAAGCAAGCACTGTTCTTTCTGTATCCGCTTGTAGAGACAGATTGTGGAAAGTGAACTGTGAATTTCTAGGAGCCAGGTTCCCGAGAGCTTGAATTTGAATCAGATTTTTGCTTTTGATGAACACAATTCCATGCAGATGATAATGAATGTATTCCCTTTTAAAAGTGAGTAAAGGCATCGCAAAAGTATCTTAAATTGCCAGTGTTCTTCTGTTTAGACTACAACAGGGGACCACAATCAAAATGTCACTTTTCACATCTTCTCACTCTGAGACTTCTTTGCTCAGATGTTGTGTTCACGCAACAGGCTGTCCTCCCCTTGCTGGCAGAGCTGTGGCTCCAGTGTAAAACTACCAGGGATGGATGAAGAATCTGCCAACATCATCCCATGAGTGACGGGCATTACACTGTATGACACTATGACAGCCCATTGCTCCCTTCCTCCCATGGCAATTGCATTATTATAAAGGAGGAGTTTTAAGGAAATAAATATATCTGTGGAGCCCAGAGCCAGCTCTGCAGTGAGACCCGTGGTGAGGAATGACCCCCCTCTCAGTCACTTTGCATTCAGATTGGTTCCTAGGGTGCAGGACACATGTCCCAGAAAAGATTCATCTGATCTGATTCATGCCTGCATTAAAATGCTTCAGTGAGACGTAATATGTATTGATTATATATTACAACAATATATAATAGTATTAATAGTATAATGCACCAGATGCTGAGACTGTTTCAGGCTAATCTCTTGCTAGAGCTAATGAGAATATATTTAGGAAGGGCTGAATAAAAAGTGAGGAAACAAAAATTGTGATTTAACCAGAAAAAATCAAGTCAAATTAAAGTAGTGCTAAAAGTCCCTTCTTTCAAATTTTGGTCTTCTGAACTGGATTTGCTACTCTGTAGATCATAAAATACCTTAACATCCATTCTAGATATGAAGCCTACTTTAGAAACAAGCCTTCAGTGAGAGAAAACACTGGAAAATTTCCTGTAACTTTGAGTAGGACTTTATTTCTTTAAAAAGAAAGTTTTGAGGGTTTTTTGGATTTTTTTTATGTGTGATTTCGCAAAAATGACTCAATAGCGATAGTATTTCTTTATTCTGTGTTGCAGTCCATCTCTAGATATGTTTTTTGACTGGCTAATACGTAGGCTTTTCATACACAGAATATAAAACAGGATACGTGGGAAATTGTTAATAAGAATAGCTGTGCACTGAGTGAAAGCAGTGGGTGAAAGAGAATCAGTAAGGACTAGACGAAAGGCTTGCTGTTGTGTGAATCTGGTTTCTGTGAAAGTCGGAGAGGGAGAGGAGGTTCTACCCGGACTGAGAGGTGGAATATGCAAATCCTATCATGAGGGGAGATTAAGGAGAATAATGGAAGAGCTCTGACAGTTGCAACTGGCATTCACACAATATCAAGAGGCTATAAACTGTATAAATCATCAGGGTTATAGTTTTCAGTCTTCTTAATACTGTACTTTATAAGAGAAAAGGGTTTTTCTCCCTTTCCTCCTGCCTTCAAATAAGACTTTTGTATTTCTCTGACCTGGCAATCATGGTGAGGTCTGTCCAGAGGGGAAAGCAAGGAGGTCAGAAGTCCTCAACTTGTTCTGGAGAGGTTAGAGACCGTTCTGACCCATCCTGTTGTGATACAGCTCTACATATGAAAGGCTGCAAGATTAGCATTGGACTTGGACAATCTTGCATCTTCTAGACCTTTCTTACTATGCCAGAGTGAATGCAACCCTCACATTGTGCAGAGCTCCAACAAGGCGAGTGGAACTGCCCCATCAAAGATCTCTTCCCCTAGAAAATACTGTTGTAACTTGGACAGAGCATTTCATAGGTTCACACTGATTTTCTTTTGATCCCAAGGCTCCTGAAAAACAGCCCTGAACAAACCAAAATCTTGAAACGTAACATTTTTTTTATTGTTTTGTTTCAGGCAGCATTTTTTTAATGGACTTCCAATTCTTTTATTCTATATTTAAAAATGATCCAGTGACACAAAACCCTTGATTCAGTGTCCCACACAGAGGTATCTAGTGACATTTGAGATGGCATTGCCTTTAGCTGCTGCTTCACAGGGCAAGGGTGTCCTGTGGGTCCTGCGTCCTACATGACACTCAGGCCTGAGAATGGTAGAGCATCTCCAACTATATTTGGCTATATTTGGGCAACTGATATTATCATAAAAGCTTTGCGTACTGGATCCTGTTCATCCAGAACCAAAGCTACGTTCAGGTTCTTATTTCATAGGAGGAGAAAAAAAATCAGACTGACACAAGACATTTCTTTTCTCTCCTTTTTTTTTTCATATCTGGCCAGCAAACCAAAAAATCAATGACTCCCGCAGCTCTAATTGACATTTGTATGTTAAATGAAAATGGGCCTTGATTCCAATTCAAATGGCAGCATTGGGTGTTAGACTAATTATTTTGGAATTTTAAATGCATATAAAAGTTGATGCAGTAAAATGATTTTTGTGCCACTTGCAATTTTTTTGGCTGTCTCTTAAATCAAACAGCAGTTAACATGAGAGCCCTTAATCCCTAATTCTCAGCGCTGGTAACACAATAACACTTTTACTTGGTACCGCACTTTCTCTCCTTGGGAAACATAAAAGGAAAGTACTTTGAGAAGGAACAGGATATTTTAGGATATGTCCTAAAATGTAATTCCTTTCTTTTAGATGGTCTCTAAGAACTTATTTTAACCTCACATTGTGTCCCTAAATAGGTGAGTGATGTTCTCCCTTGATAGCACACCGGGACTCAAAGCTGCCTCTGAATTTCTCCCCTGCGTACTGCTGTGCCAAGGACACGCTCAGGGCAGGCTGTGCTGAGGTGCCTCTGACATGGGGCGAGTGGCGAGGAGAAGGCTAAGAAAAGAGATGGAGATTTAGGCAGAGATGGGGAAGAAGGTAGGAAGTTGGACCTATTTCTGCTGCTGCGGAGAGATGTCAATGCCGAGTATCCCTGCCATGAACAGCCTGTGTTGGGGAAGGGCCTCCAGTGCTCTCCCCCTGTGCTGTGGTTAGGGGCAGAACTGCTTCTGCAGGGGCAGGAAAGTGAAGGGAGTCACAGGCCTTGTGATTTCTCTTTTTCTGGAGGGAAAGCTCAGAGATAGCCCAGATGAGACAAAGCCCACCTCAAGCAAATGCTGTGCTTCTGGGATGCATGGCTGAGGACTCAGGGCAGGAAGAGGAGACTACAAAGTGTACATGAGGCAGAAAATTACATTATAACAGGAAACACCACCCACCTTCATCCCCAGAGAGGTTGCCCTCATTTGAAAAAAAAAAGAAAAGAAGATTTTTTTCTTTTTCTCGCATAGTATTGCATTCTGTAATGCGGAAGTAGCAAGGTAGGGAAGTTACTCTTGGACTGTCTGGGCTGGCAAAAATACTGGAGTGCATCAGGTACATAAATATATGGCTGGTGTTTAGAGACAGTGTCTGAAATTCTTTCATCAAGACAGTTTTCAGACTGCCACCAGGAATATGTCCCCCATGCTCTGTGTATTGCTTCTTGCTGCCCCTTGGAACCTAAGAGCCCACTTGCAGAGTCTTCCATGCTTTGCACAAATATGTTAAATCAAGAGATGAAGGAGAGGAGATGGAAGGGGATGGTTTGCAGTTGGCATTTCAAGGCAAACATGCTCCCAAGGCATGGAAGGGCTGGGGTTTTTTGGGTGGAGAGTGTTCAGCTACACATGGGAACCTCTTGATCCCGTACAACACCAGGTCCCAACTCAGTGTCAGTGCTCACATCCTATTTGTATTAGGTTTTATATCACCTTTGCTGGTGATTAGTTAAGGACAGCAGTGCCATGAGCTCTTGCAGATCATTTTCATGCAGGTCTTCAGGAGGAAGTGGAAGGTGCTTTAGAAAATCTCAGGCTATTTAGATAACCCAGCAGAGACATCCCATGTCTTTCCCCAAATGTTTCTCTTCCTCCCTCATTCTCACCTCCCCCACTACATTTAAGGCTGAGAAAATAATTCAAGGGAAATATTTTATATAACCAATGTAGGCTTGTTTTTCTCTTCATAAATTGTCCCTGCTCAATTTGTGGTTTTTCTCAGGTGAACATTTTTTGGGGGGTGCAGTAATCATAAAGTTCCCGATTCAGAAATCAGTGGGAAATTTCTCAGTAATGTGGGAATGGACCCCATTTAATCATTTGGGATAGACTTTGCATGGAAGATTTTTATTTTAAATCCAAGGTATATTTTCAGTAGATGAAAGAACTCATACGCTCCCTTTTTGTGTGTGTGACTGGATCAGTAGAAACCTTTAGAAACAGCTTAATATTCCCTGCCTTGGCCGAGAATGTTGCCAGTACCATTCACTGAATATTCTTTGAAGACAGGTCTAGGAGAAGTGAGTTCCACTGAATATTCAAATGAATATTCAAGGACCTTATTTTTTGAAGAATTTACCTATGTGTAAGTGTAAATCTATTTTTTTTTCTGGGTTAAAAATCATACTTGAGATGAAAATCAAGCTCTAGATGTCAAAGAACATGATATGGAAAATTAATTTGCTTTCTGCTGAGTTTTAGTTCAGGTTTCCTAAAAGAAAATTCTTTTCTATAGATGAAAGATAAAAGCTTTAAACTGATCATTATTGGAAACAAAATCAAATTTTGGGAATGGTTATCTGTAAATCAAAGTTAGATTCTTCTTTGATTACATGAAACTTAATAAACTTTTTTTTTAATAGGAGAGGGTAAACAGGTAAATAAAAGATGCGTTAGCAGAACAGCAGATGCATTAAACTTAATACAAAATGCATAGGTCTGTGGTGAAATGTCACTAGTTATAGGAGTTTTGAGGATATTTATTCCCTGAGATGGTATTCTGGCTGAGGATTGCACCATGGGAAGGGACTGCACTACACCACCTCTACTTCATTTGTGCGTGTGTTTCCACTCTTCCCTGAATATGTTAAGCAGGAGAGAGCCTGGGCTAGACATATGAAGAATATAGATCTGGGCTTAGCCTGGATCCAGTGACCTAACATATCTACAGAAGAGCGGCTGAAGTTTAGTAATAATTATTTCTGTTATTGTAACCCAATGAGGCTTTGATGCAGACCTGCAGTCTTTGGGCAGGTGCAGCTATTTCTCCTTTTTTGTTTGATTAAATGATAAATGACCACTTAATTGTGTATCTCCTGGAAAACAAAATAAAGCAAAGCAAACCAAGACATTTTCCAGCTCATGTTTTTGATGAAAAGCTCCAAGTTCAGCGTTGTCTTCCATTTTAATTTCAACTTTCATAAGTTGACATTTGGTCTTTCTTTTTTCTTCAGAAACTCCTCATCCACTCCCAAACAACGAATTTTAAAGTTGTTAAAGGAATAAATGTGGTTGATTCCAGTTGTCTCTAACTGCAGGCTGTGCCCGTGGCTGTGAGCCAGGCAGGAGAGCAGGGCCCTGCCATTCCACCTGTGATGGAGGGAGCTGGACCATGGACACCTACGGGAGCTGGAGCAAGGAACCCAGCTCTGCATTGTGTCACTGTGTCCTTGGCCAGGGTCCTGTCATCTTCTTTTCCTTCACCAAAACACTGGGTTCTGCAATCACTGAAATCCCTGTCTTTCATCATGCTGCAGGCTGGGATCCCATCAGATAGACTTAGCAGCTCCCATGCCTCCCTCTCCCATGGGAACATGAGTTCTTCTTCCTCCCTGCAAACCTTGGTGTGCTCCATTCTCATTCTCATTCTCATTTTCATTCTCGTTCTCCTCCTCCTCACCAGCCACCCACGGGCCCTGTGTGTTGATGCTGTTGCCTGGCGACCACTCTGTGATGGACAGCTTGGAGGGAAGCAATGATTAAACAACCTGAACTGGCTTCTGAAAGCAGTGATTGTTATTGTAATGTGACAAGCAGTGACAGCTGAGACAGCAACACATTTGGAGTGTGATTCCTAAAAAAACTAAAAAACAATAAACACATGAGGAAAGTGCCACACACACCTGTGTGTGTAGGTGTGTGAGTGCTGATGCCTTCCCTTGATGCAGAAGGGCCAGGGAAGACATGTATTTCTGTATTAATGGAAGGCAAACGTAACTCTAATAATTGTCATGATGAACAGGCCAGCCCACGAGCTGATGCAGCTTGCATCGACACTGTCAAACATTTCAGTTACTCTGGCAGGCCAAGGCAGCAGTTAAATGGGATGCTGCAGCTGCAGGTGTTATCAATGGGTGGCTGCAGAGCCAGCAGCCCCTTGCTGACTGCCAGCAGGAATACCCTCTGAACAGAGAGGAACGTGTCGAGGCTTCAGTGTGAAGGTAGTGGTCCTGCTGGATCCACCTGCCATTTCTAATCCTGCCTTCCAGATGGACCAGTAGAGACAAAAGGATGCAGGGTGGACTTAGCACTGACAGGAAACGAAGGTAGCTGTATGACCACAGTGCCCAGTTTAGGGGATTGTGCATCAACTGGGAGGCTCCTGCCCCATTAACCTTCCTTCCAAATCCAGGTGATACCAAATTTTGTTCTTGCAGAACAAATTTGAAAACAAGACCAGATGCACCTTAAAGACTGGGTAAATTAGGACACTAAGAAGAAATGGATCACTACTAGTTGAGAAATCTTAAGAAGTCCCCACTTGTAAACTCAGAGAATGAAAGCTATTTTTCTTTTGAGTGCTTGGAACAGGCCAGTTCTGCAACAACTGGATTGGGGCTCTGTGGATTTAGTCACTAAAGTTTCCTTAAGACAGAGGTTCCTATAGTCTCCTCCCTCTTACACTGTCAAAAACTTCCTGAAAAACTTCTGTAGAAGCATATTGTTTCCCTTTTTCCTCAGCTTCCTTTGACTTCATTCCTTGTAATGCAGCTCAGAATTAGGCCAGGAGCTGGGATTGCAATAGGCTACTTGGATAGCTGAGAAGCTGCTGGACAGGATCACAGCTGAGGTCTGACAAAATTCAGTATCCTCATGATACCTGATACCAGCTTCAAAAGAACATACTTTAAAGGAACATGCTCCTTTAATTGGAGCAACATAGCTAAGTTTTGAAATACTTGGAATACTTTACAAATAAGATAGTCTTAGAACCTGCTATACGTGATTAGTTAGAAGGGAGTTTGGAGAGACTGAATCCTTGAGTAGAAGAAATAAGGGAAATGTACTAGAAAAAGCTAGTTTAGTATCAATAACAACTGTGTAACCAAGCCAAAAATGAACTGAGCATGCCCAGAGACTGAGTTCAACCAGTGGACATGGTGAGGAAGACTATTGACGACCACCAGAAGACTCTGGAAGACCACCGATGAGCATGAATGCGCATGTGTTAAGGACATTTGCATATATTAATGAGTTCAATGAATTGTATGAATATGGTAATAATTTCATAGAAATCTAATGAATATGTATTTTTTTGATTGCATATAACCCCTGTAGTAGAGCAAATTGGCGCGCACACTAGGTGGAACGATCCCTTGTGCGCCTGGTACTGCAATAAAGAATGCCTGCTTTCTAAAACTACAAATTGAGTTTTGGAGGGTTCTTATATTTGCCGACTTACAGTATCACCCAAACTACAAAGATGTGGGCCAGTTTTGCCACCATTTTTCTGAAGCCCAGAAACAGTAGATTTACATCCCTTCCAATTTTTTTTCTCCTTCAAGTATAACAGGCTCTAGGGGACTTAAGTGCTGTCACTGTCCAGGACTCATTATAACGTTAAAGCTTGCCTTTATGATTTTCCCGTGCACACGAGATACAGATACACACAAGATCCAATGGAGCAAATAATATATTCATACTGATTGTTTGTCTGATTTGTGCATGGATTTGGAGGGAGGAAATGAATGTTTCTGGTGCTTCCCACTTGCTTCTCAGTCTCCCCTTTTAGTTTTATCCCAAGTTAGAATTGATTGCATTTCTGCTGTTCTTGTGTCCTGTTTGGGTGCTGGTCCCTTTCAGCCCTCCTCAGGGAAATAGCACTGTCTTAGCAGGTTCATTACGTCTGTATTTTCACCACAAATAACAGTGGGAGTAAGGTACAGCTTCAATGCAGGTGAACATCACTTTTCTCTTAAAGCAGAGTTAACCAAAGATATTCTGATGTTTCTTTGAACTTTTAAAGTGTAGCAAGTATTTCCAGGAAATGTTTGTGCTCTGGATTATCTGCCTATGCTTTGATGGCTGCTCATGTCTTTTTAAAATTGCTGTCAATGTGTGTGCTTAGTACAGCAGAACCGATTTTCTTCAGTGCTGTTCAAGTTCTGAAGGCAGGTTTATCAGTGAGGTATCTGAGTGATGACTTTAAAGGGAAATAAGAAAACGAACCCCAAAGTACTTTACAAAGATCCATCCAAAAAGAGTTAAGAAATCACCAGAGCTCCTGTCAGACTGAAAGAGAAACACACACACACAAAAAGAAGAAAATTTCATTGCCTTAGTTGCTCTGTCCTTTCCATCTCTCCACTGCGTCTGACACCATCTCAGAATGAAGTAGTTGAGGAGGAATGTTGAGTCTGTGTCTGTGCTGCTTTTCTGCTTGTGTAAATCAGGATTCACTTAGATGAAGTCAAGAATTGCTTTGTGGCAAGCAGAAGGAGAATCCATCTCTATTCCTTTCTAACGCTGATGTATTGAAAGACCAGGCGGAAAGAATAATTTCTGAGAAATCTTGTGTTTCACAAGGTGGATTTTGGTGAGAAACAAACCTTTATGAGCAAGTAGGGGAAGGAGATACCTTGAGAAATTTTATGAGGAGTTTTATGAGGAGCAGAGAACATAGTAGAAAGGAATCAACATTTCATTATAAAATGTTACTCAGGAAACCTGTACTTAATCCTCTATATCGAGAGCATTTTGTTTAAATAAGGACATACTGTATCATTAAACAGATGGAGATCTTTGCTGGAGAGAGTTCAGAGAAAAGGAAAGATATTGTAATTTGGTGCTCCTGGTTAAAGATATGGAATTGTGTGGTTGATGTCTGAACTCGGATGATACGATATGAATTATACTTTAACTCATTAGTAAATTTGTCCTTCTAACAAGCTACTCAGATGATCCAGAAGTATGTTATATGGTAGTAGCTGCTAGAAGATGAAAATATTTCATTGTAGAAATACATGGTATAATGAAGTATGGGAAATGAATGCAGTATCACAATAAGGACAAAAGAAGATAGATGACATGCAGTTTTAAATGTTCGCCTTCTGTGTTGAGTTTACAAAGTACAGATGATGTCAGTAAATTGAAAATGCCTCTGAGACACAAAAATCATTGAACACGAGTATTAGAGCCACTTGGGGAAAGAAAGTTGTCAGAAGAATTTTCCATTAGAAAATACAGTTTAGGGAAAATCAGAAAATTTCTTGGGATTATGTAATTTTCAGTGACATTTGCTACACTAAAATATCAACCAAAATTGTCTGCATTCTGATAGCGTCAAAAACTGTAGTAAGAAACATTCCCAGTTGGCTTTTGCTTTGGCACCAAGATTATAACAAGATACTAATGCTATATCATGGACACACCTTTTATACTGAATAAATAAGAATATGTGGACTATACAGGACACTACATGATACATCATCTCAGTCCCAGGAGTTGTAAAAGTTTGTTGATCCTCTGTTGTCTTCCACCTTCCTGTCTCGGAATGGGCCCTATGAACATGCTGCATTCTTTCTCCCTCCTGAAGAGATTTTGTTTCCAGCTGTCTCCTCTTTGCTATGTCTCCTTAGTTGCATGGTGGATGCCACTGAAAGATTTTTGCTTAAGGTAACAAGTTCTTTGGGCATTGAAGCCACTGCAGGGAGGCAAGTCAGTGGGTAGTCTCTACGGCAATAAAATGTTTTCCTTTCTGAGCCAGTACTTGTGGGGATTTCGTCACTGACACCCCTGGAGTGGCAGGAACCACATCTCTACATATGTTTTAATTAATGTTTAATGTTCTGACATTATCAAAAGGAAATGCTTTGGTGCAATTGATTATCAGCTGAAAAATGTTCACTGATACTCATTTTCATGGGAAATTTCATGGTCTTGCCTTTCCTTCTTGGGACAGAAACATCAATCTGTCCGAATCTCTCACAGAACAAATTGTGGCTTCTTACATATTCAGATAGAGAATGTAGCTAGGAAGGTGTTTTTTAAGTGAATCTCACCAATTTTTGCTTTGTGTAAAATGATCCTTATTGGCTGCTATAAAGTTAAGGTGAATGTGACTTGAATATCAAATATTAACATAAAATATTACTTTTTGTTCCTGAAACAGTCTCAGCTTTACTAAGGATAGCTCTGCGGAAAGTCAGAAGTGTGGCAGCTTGGCCATTTCTTAACTAGCCAGAAACTCAAGGGGAGAATAGATTGCAAAAGGAACGTTTGAAAACCCAAAGAGCTATTTTTCACTGTCTGACCCCTTTCACTGCTGAGCAGATTGACAGCTGAGATCCTAAGGTATGCGATTTCCATCCAAGCAGGAGCATCCTAAAGGTGTTAATCGCTGACATTGTTTTAGTGCAGAGCAAAGAGGTGTCTTCTCCCTGATAACTGGAAATCCTGTACAACATTCCTTTTACAGCAATGAAACACTTTAAAGACAAATATTTGACTCCTGGCTCAAAGAACCGATAGTCTCAGTTAGCCATGATCTGGGAGGCAGATACAGCAACTCCACTGCAGAAACAGTTACAAGCAATGTTCTGGATTGCTTTACATAGGAATCGGACAACTTGGTTGCAATGGTCTCTTCCTTAGGCAGGAGGTAGACTAGATAATTGGCTCTTCCTTAAATGTGTGAACAGGCAACAAAAAGCAGCAGAAACATGAGGTTTACAAATGCATCGGTTATGTGATTGCTCAATTCAGCCTAGTGAAGTTTTTTTGTAATTTAGATAATTAACTTATAAAGGAAAATAATAATAGTAATAAAGAAGATACAGACAGGCACAAACACACAAGAGATAGGCATTGATTTTAGGGTGTGATGAGAGGCAGCAGAAGGCAATTTGAAGGAGGTTGAAGGAATCCTTCAGGGTGTAAATTGGCCCTTGAAAGGCAGGGCACCTGCTCTTCCCAGGTGGAAGAAATAAATGATAAAGGAAGAAGAAAAGATATGAAAGGTAAGAGTAGAAGGGTGAGGGTCTTTTGTTGGACTAGCATGAAGTTGTAAGCAGTCTGTTGAAAAACAGTTTTTCTAGTAGGGAAGCTGATCTGTGGTTGTTGCTAAGCTTTGGAAAAAGCTGATGTTGAGTGACCTCAACAACTGAAGAAAAACACTGTGGTCTGAAGTGTTTTCTAGTAGTGAAGAAGTGCTAAGGAAGAAATGTGTCCTAAGCAGGTAGGAAGCCTTTCTGCTGTGGGGGTGTGTTAACTGGAGAATGAGAGAAGGCTTGGCAAAAGAGGGGAGGGGAGGGCTGGAAAGCCGTGTGCTAAGATGCTGCCTGGAAAATGCAGGGAAGGGAGCAGCAAATTGAAGTTGCTGATAGGGTAGAATAGTGTGATGCTGTCAGAAAGCTAGGCTTGTGGGACGTGTCTTGAAAAGTGAAAGAAAAGGCAATGAAAAAAATGGAGACAAGACAAGGTTTGTGGACTGGGGTAATGTAATCAGAACAATTTGTTTTAAGGGTGGTTTTAGCTCCAGAACTGGCTAAAAAGAGACTTTATGAGGGGAAAGAACATATCACTAGTTAAGATGCAGACAGCTGGATTGATTTAATTGAAAAAGAAGAGCATAAGCTTTTTGAGGTGGAGTGTGGTTTTTTCTATTGGGGAGTTTTGATTTCTTAGAATCATAAAATGGTTTGGGTTGGAAGGGGCCTTAAAGATTATCTAGTCCCAACCCCCCTGCCATGGGTAGGGACACCTTCCACTAGACCAGGTTGCTCAAAGCCCCATCCAGCCTGGCCTGGAACACTGGCAGGTATGGGACTTAGGTGATGTAGAAGCACTGCCTAGTAAAGAAAAGGCAGAAAGAGGATAAGAGCCAGGATAAAAGCAAAGAAGCCTGATTATGCACTGCTGAATGTTGTGATGTTGGTGAAACAGCTTGGAGGAAGAGATAAGGAGATAAATTGGCAGATATTAATATTGCTAGCCAAAACTTAATATTTGGTGGGCAGAGACAGCTGCTGGAGGGTGGGATGTAGATGGAAGAGTTTGCCTAAAAGTAGTTTTCCATGCTGTGACTTTCCTTGTACACACTGTGCTATTTGTTCTCAGCATCTCTGAATGAAAGTCATTTCTCTCAGCTACCACCTGTGGAGGTTTGACATGAGACAGCCAGCAAGTTCTGTCTGATGCATCTGGTTTAATTGGATTTCAATGCTTAGAGTCAGAGCTACAATATGTGAACAAGACCCTATTAAGGGATGTAGGTAATCACACAAATTGGTATGGCGACATCTTGCCAGAAGAGATGTATTTTGTTTACCTTCTTGAATTTGGCAGGGAATGGCCTTACTATTTGTAGAGGTACAAGTTCTTATAGCTGGAGAGCTGCTGTCTGGGCTCAGAAAGGAGTGAAATAATTGGGGACTACAAAAGCCTGTAGCCTAGCAGCTTATGTTTTTTAGAAGGATGGTGCAAGCAAAACCAGAGGCCTTTATACCCTCCTGTATCTTTGACAAAAGCTAATACAGACAAGGGATTGCCCTGGTCTCAGTGGGGAATTCTGGTGGTGCATTTTTGCCTTTTGAGCACGCAGCCTTAGAAACAAGCTCTCCTGTGGCTGACGATGCAATTGCAGCAGAATGATTGCAGCCTAGCTTGGATTTGAGGCTTAGACCTGAGGTGTGCAGTATGCTGTTACTGTTGGGCCAAAAAGGGGCAATGTCATCTATACTCTTGGCTTGCAGCAAGTCACCTGAAGCATACCTTTATTTACCTCAGCTCATGCTGGGAGGCATTTAAACTGAATTTTTCAAGATGAGGAGCCCTCATGTGGACAGTTATCACAGATGGGCTAAATGTGTGGCAACTCCTTAAGTTGTACTAGTGTGAGATACTTCATTTAAACCCTCAGATTTTTCCAGCTGAAACTTTTGCATGCCTGCCCACAGAAGCTTGCACTATGGCATTGGTTCTTGATTTGGTTTTTTTGTTTGTTTGTTTGTTTTTTCTTTTTTTTAAGTTGGTGTTGACAGCCTGTGGTAAAGGGTTGATCTTAAACGCGTTGGTATGTTTATAAAAGGCACAAAAAGGTAGCTTCTAGCACCTGGTATCCTGCAGTATTATCATCTCAAGGGGGCTGGGAGTCTCTGGCCTCACCAAGAATCACAACCTCCCTCATCAGCTGCTGATTCCATTTGTCTTCTTTCAAAGATGGTTTCTCCCATTCCTGTTGATTTTTTCTTTTTTTGTCCCCCTTCACTCCAACTTCTTTAACTTGTGAAAGTGCAGCACAGCTTAGCTTGCTTCTCTTGAAGATCTGCCAACACCCACAATAACCCACAAGTATCTTCTTTCTAGCCAGTGTTTAGGCAGAAGACCTTCTGCCTTCATACTGCCTAGGTCCTTCCGGAGAGTAGAAGGGACAGATCATGCGCTACTGTTTATAGTTCTAATTAGAAGATTTTCAAATATGTGCCTTGAGGTCAAAAGGGTTTTTGAATTTTTTGCATTATTTCTATTGTATGAGATGTGAAAGCAAATCTGTAGTTAGATGGACCACTCTTTTTCTTGAACTTTAGCAAGGATGTGTTTAGCTCACACTGTAGTCTAGCACTTGGCATGTTAGTATGCATTGAAAGGCAGTGAGGATGGCCACTTCCATTGGTGAATGATAATGGACAGATGATAGAATCCCAACTGCCCCTTCTTCCACCTGTTACACCAGCACCACAAGGCAAATGGTATCACCAACCCATATGCAAGAAAATGACAAATCTTCCCTTCGCAGAAGGTGATGTAGCTGTCAGTCTAGCAAGGTTAAGGCATAGCATTTCCATGGGCCAAAGCATCATGCAGCCAACAGTGCAGCTACTCCAGATACCTCTGTCACAATAATAATCCGTATACTTATTGCTGACATGCTGGGAGAGCTTATCGTGTAGAACTGCGCTCTGCAGATACAATAGGGCACATTAGCTGCTCTGCTGGCATACCTCTTGGACTACCCTGCAAGTAATTTTCAGAGATCAGTTGATTTGGGTCTTGTTATTTCTCTTCTGGGCTTTGAGTTTTTAGGCTTTCCATTACTTTTTGCAATTAGAAAGATGAGAATGAGAAGCTTTATTTTTTTGTTTGGCTCTGATCATGTTGGAATAAAAGGACCATCCTGATGGAGGTCTGGGATGATATCTTGTGCTGCATTTCCATTGAGGTGCCAGACTTTCCTTGTCATCCTCTTCAGGTGAAGATCTGATTTGTTAAGACAGGACTTAGCACTTGTCTTGCCTTTTAATCCAATTCAACATACCCCTGACTTTTTAAATAAATCTGAAGTGCTCACTTTGGAATAGAAAAACAGTATTTTAAGGTGTGTGGAGAAGTGCTTATTCACAGCTCAGTCCCATTATCAGAAGTAAAATGCTCCAGCAATCCTATCTATTATGCAAAGGTGGGACATCACGAGGACAATACAGAAGTCTTGACAAGACTCTTTCAGTTGATGGTATCCCTCACAACTGAATAGCATTTCCACTAGCGTGTGCATTCGCAGAATGCAGGTTTGTCCACATAGTCGCAGCTAGCTGCAACCTGCCATTGATACCACTTCTGTTCCCTCACACAAAAGGTAAATTGTAGCCAAGTTGAAATATTTTGCTAATTAAAAAACATTAAATGATCTCCATCTACCTTATCCCCAATGAACAATGCAACTGAATTATCATTAAGAGCTTGTACAGAACCTTTGATAATAATGGAGCCATTTGTATTAAATTCAGTCTTAGTTTTCGTATTCCACGAAGTCCCATCATTGTGTTCATTGTACTTTGAAGTCATAGCAAGCTTCCCTCTCCTGCTATTCACCTGATTGATTTCAGCCCCAACACACAGCTCCTAAATTCTTATTAAATTTGTTTCTGAACAAAAGGACTAAAATCAGAGTCTGTTTTAAATGAGAGACATAAGGCAGTTATGGTTCCATTCATTTGCTTGTATCTGTTTGCTGTATCTGGAGAGCTATTGTTATGCATGCAGTTCTGGAAAATAATAATACTAATAAAAATAGTAATTTTCCCAGGGTTTGCTGTCAATAGCAACAATCTGAAGAGAATTCAAGCCTAAGAGAGTAAGTGATGATATTTCAGTTCTGCTAAACTTTAATGCTTTCTAGATGCAAAAAGAGGCTGAAGACAGACAGGAACTAGAGGGATCTGCTCAGTTTCTGAAGCTGGGTCCTCGTGTGGTGTGACTGAGGTCATTCAACTCCACCCCAGACCCCATCAGTGGGGATATGCCAGCTGCTCAATGATGTGTGGCTTAGAGTGCTGCTCTGAAGGGGTGTTAACTTACATGGGAACTCTGCCTCCTCATGGCCCTCCTGTCTTTCTCTTTCCCAGGAAACACTTTTCTGACTTGAGGAAATGCAACATCTTAAGTTGAATCTCTGTCTTGAGCAGGGCTGGAGCAGGAGTTCAAGAGCTTAGAGAGAAGTTTGAGTGAACTCAGTATGTGTGAAAGGGTTTATAAAGCTGCTGGAGGGTTGCCTGTGACTCTAGGGATTGTGTGCGGATGTTGCTGAGTGTACAGTAGGATGTTATTCCTTCCAGATATCACAGATTTGACTGGCTCCTCAGGACTGACCTTCCCCAAAGAAGAAATTAAAAGTCTTGTTGGCACCCAATTTGAGTCAGATTAGGGTCAGCACTGGTGATGAACTTGGCCTTGTAGGAGTTGTGCTTGTCTAGGCTAGGTGGTTGGCCTCACTCTCGGGAAGGTTTTTTCAACCTAGATGAGAAAAAACCTACAGAATCCCAGGTTCAGTGAAAAGTCTGGTTATTTAAAACTTACTGCCTCTGTGTTAGTCTCCTCTAAAAACAGAACAGAAGAGCTGGGCAGGTAGGATTAGTCTCCTTTCTCTGATAAAAGCATATTAATTTTAACACTGGCTAAAATTGCATCTAGTTTTTTCTTGGTAAATGAACCATAAGACACATTGTCAGAAGTGAGCCTTCCATAATGACTGTGGTTAATATTTTAGAGCCATTTTCTCTGTGGATCAGAGCTTAAACTCAAGCATGTAAGAATCAGCAATATATGCTGTACATTAGCTTGATTTCTCTTCATTTGCAGCTCAAGAATATTCTTCCCTTCCTCAATACTAATTTCAGAATACCTCAGAGTTCTGTAGAGCAAGGGATTTGCATCTGATTTCACACCTAGATATATGTGTGTTTACTTTGGGAGAGCTGTCTCATAGGCAGAAGGGAGGTAGGACAGTTCATGTGCTTGTGGGTTTAAGCTGAGGCTTGGGAAATCTCAATTCAGTTACAGGAAGTCTGCAGCAAAGCGGATGTATTTTCCAGGAAATCCTTGTGCCTTGTGGTGACTCAGTTTCCTGAACTGTAGCATGCATATTAAAATCCTCGCCCTGCTTCCCATGGGACCTATGAATCTAAATATCTTCAAAGGCTGTGGAGCACTAAAATACCCTGTTAATAAGATGCAAAAGTAGAGGGGGAGCACTCCTAGTGTTCATTGGTAAAGTACCTACTCTAGTAACACATAATTCTTTCCAAAGGCTCATTTTGGATATTGCTTCTACTCACTTGATTTTTGCTCTCTGAGCATGACAGTCAGCTTTAACAGAGCTCAGCAAGAAGCATTAATTTTAATTTATGGAAGTGTCCACTGAATTAGATAGGGACCATTTCTGCAGCAGTTAGTTCCATGAAGCTCATCTAAGCAATTGCCCCTACTGTCCTGACTTGGTCCTGTCCCTTCCTGGTGCAAGGAAGGGATAAGGATTGTGTTTTGGGAGCAATAGGGAAAGCTGGACCTCAGCAGGGGATGGGGTGGCTGAGGGTGCTGTGGGACCATGCCCATGGGTTGACATGGCTAGTTACATTTCACAGGCTGAGCATTGCCTGTGGGATTGGGAAGAGTCTACTGAGAGGAGGTTATTTTGCACAGTACTTCCAGGAGTGTATTTCTTTTCAGTCTTGGATCTTGCGGAGTACTAAAGAAGTAACCTTACTTGCTGAAGGACAGCTGGTTGACTTGTGCAAATGCAAATTTCTGTGGTATGAGGAATACTGCACATGCGCTGACTGTCTGGGTCTACTGGTCTTCCTCATTTTTCTCCCTCTCTACATTTGTTCTGTACTGCACAGTACAGGGAACACTGGGACCAGCTACAAAGTGCTCAACGCATTCATATGGGGTAGGGAAGACCCGCTGTGTGTGTATCTCAAGACAGTACCCCTTTCTGAAGTGCTAGGCAAAGGATGGCTTTTGTCCCATGTTTTGTTCCTGTGCTGACTGTTTTCTGCAAAGAAGGTCTCTGGCCAGATCCCTCTGGTATTGTCCATGAGTGCTGCTTCATCTGAAGAGAACATGAGTGACTGAATGCAGTTTCCATTTGCTCTGTGCTCCACAGGGATATTTTCTGCCTCATTCCTACTCTTGCTTTCCTGGAAGACAACATTACATTTCAGACCATGACACCTCTGCTATTAAAACTCCATCTGTGTCCGGCTGCCTGGGTTTCCCATTACTTTCTAGGCCTAATGCATAAACCAGTGAATCAGAGTAAACTATATAGTGCTTAAAAATGACTTGACCGTGTCGTTTGTTCTTAACGTCTGCTTTGGCACTGCTTAGGGTCTGGAACAACTGAATAGCCCTTGTGGCTGACAAGCTGTAGTTGAGAAAATACAGCAGGAATATTAAAGTTTTAAGACAGCTTACTTGGTAAGTTGAGACAAATTATGCTGTGGATGTAGGATAATGGCTTGAGCCTAGGATGAGAAGCTGTAGGTCAAATGCAGCAGCTCTGGTGTGCTAAAAAAAAAAATTAAAAATTGTTGGACATAGCCAATGTAATAGTTTCCCTAAGAGCTCTTGAAAGAACTGAAATTGTTAACATTGCAATTATTCTCAATAAAGTAGTTTTTCTTCTACTTGCATATTTTGTGGTCTTGCTTTTTGCCCAAATTGGGGAATTGAATTTCTTAATTATCCAGTTCTCAAGCCCTGATGTAGATTTCTAACACTTTGAGGTATATCTAACCAGATCCTTGTTTATGAAGTTGGGAGGGGGGAACAAACAGGGAAATTTGGAAAATATTTTTAGCTCCAACAGGTCCTTAGTGAAAGTATACTGTTCTACTGATTGATAACCAGCAATGCTAAGCAACTGTCTTCTACAACTTCGGTGTTGTATTCATTCCAGAGGAGTGACAGAAGATGGAAGCTCTTATTACTGCTGTTTTGCCTTGATAAGACAGTACATTTTTTCCCCAAAAGCCTTTACCAGTTTAACACTTTTCACCCTTACTCACATAAGGAAAAGGGTGCTGCAAAGATTCAGGAAAGGTTTTGGGTACTTAACACTTAATGAAAAGAAATAAGAAAGCACCAGCAACACAGCTGGGGTGAGCCATAATTCTCATTTCATATCTTTATTATGGGAATTCCCAGGGCTTCTGCTGGGACTCTGCTCTTCGCTTACTCTGCCCTATTTCACAGCTCTCTCACTGCAGGATTACTAAAAGAAACCCAGCGTTTTTAATTTACGTATATCTGAGAAATTATCAGCACCATCTATTGGGGAAACAGAGGTATTAGTTTCTTCTTTGAATATGCAAAATCCTGTGTTTTCCAGCTTGCTTTTTTGATTTCTACCCATAGTTTAAAGTGAAAATGTGCCTAGACAACCTGCTTGTTTTTTAACTTAGAGCAGCCTGGAGTCTTTTGCTTGGGGGATTGTGCCATGTTTCAAAAGGTACCTTCAAGAAATGCAGTGAACCATTTAAAAGGGGGCAAGCAGACAAAGATTCAAATGTCAAAATGGTACCTTGGCCATGGCAGGTTCTGTCACATCAATAGGACAAGGGCAACAGCCAAGAAACAATTTGCAGCTGAGGAGATAGGCATGTCTACTGCCTTGAGTCAATCTAGACTAGGGTGTCTGAGAAATGTGGGTGAAGAATGGGATATTTGACCTTCTTGATCTTTTAGGACAAAGAATTCTATAGCTTGAAGAAAAGGCAGAGGAATTATCATAGTTAGAAGACTGACTTCAAGGCACATCTCGGGGTTGGAGAGTAGTCATGATCAGAAGTAATTTTAGGACAAGCATAGTTTGATCAGTGCTGACTCCTCCTGATCAGACTAGCGGCCTCCCTAGCATGTTTCAGGAAATTTGCCCATGTAGAGCCTATCGAGACTTACAGTGTGAAGTTATCTCCTAACTCTCACTTATTCTGCTACATTATGAGCTCCTCCTTGTTTCTCCAGTATTCTCACCCATTGCATTTTTGTGCTGTTCCTGTAGCTGTACATCACCAGTGCTTTTGTCTTCCCTGCACTCCTCCTTCAATAGCAAGTCATTTTTTTGCTAGGAGCACTGTGCCTGCAGGTCAAGCTTCAAACCCCGCTATTGATAAGCAATGATACTGCAAGAATACAGTAGGTAATGGTCTCTTAAGTCAACAAGATCTGATCCCTGCTGCTGTGGGAAACACATAGCCCATGCACTGATGGACCAAGATCCGTTTTATTGCTGATTTTAAATGGTTTGCCCTACAATATTTGTTGAACTCTTAAATCTTTCTGATCTCTCCATTGAAAAAAATCTTTCCTTAATGCCCAGCATAATTATATTTAGTTCCTGTTTATCCATTTGCTGTTCTGCCAACACAATCTTTTAATTTTCACTCTGCAGTATTTACACTGCCACCTTCTATTTAGAAACAGAAGTCCTATCATTTTGTAGTCTCTATTTTGCTTGGTAAACAAGCAAAGGTCTTTTATGGCATGGCTACATGACTGCAGCAACTGAATTAGCATTTTAAGAAGTTAAGGTCCCACTGGTAACTCAATCAGTAAAAGTTTAGCTTTTTAAAAATTGGACAATTATTATTCCAGACTTTCTGGATGGCTATTGGAGAGACCTATGCACTTTCTAACATTAATTTCTATTTCAGTAGCTTGCTCTATCAGTGACAGGTAGAAAGATAGCTAGATTTCAGTTACTTAATACTGTAATATTCAGTGACTGTTGACGAATGCCATTCTGAGAGTATGGGAGGATTAAATGTGAAAGGAGGGAGAATAGAGCTGTATTACTTTTGGACATGAGGACTTGTTATAGATATTAAGACCTCTGCAGGTAGCGTAAGCTGGACAGCTTCATCTTTGATCCCATGGGCTAGAGGGAATTGCGGCACTCCTGAAATGCAAACTGCACTGCAGAATTGCTTATGCAATGACAACCTCCGGAGCTCCTTCGCTCCAGTTTTAAGTGATCCCAGTGACAGGTTTCCCCGCATGCTTCCCATGAGAGGTGTGTGCTTGGTCTAATTGATTGACCCATTAGGAACACAAATTTCTCTTGCTATTCAGCCAAAATTTTCCTTCTGCTTAATTTCAGCCCATCACTCCTAGTTATGCCCCCTGTGAGCCTCCCTGAGCTGCCTCTGCTATACTGTAGCTTTATTGAACTTGGCTCCGTACAAGTAATTCTTAACTGACTGAACTTACTACTGGCAGTACCAGGGCAGTGATGGCACTGGGGAGAGCTTGTTTCTTGGCTGCCTTTGATCCACAGGGCTGGAAGAAAGGAATGCAGTGAAAGTGTTTGGTGTTGCTCAGTAAACTTTCTGAATGGCCATATGGAGTGGTGAAAAGTGATTTCTGAGTTTCTCCATGTCTTCAGATATTTGAGTTTGCACAGCTCTGGGGGTGTGTGTGGGATGTTGTGTGCAAAATATCCAGGCCACTGGATGTCAGAGCAGGTGTCCTGAAATCAGAAGCTACCCCATAAGTATTTGGCCTCTGGAAGATCTCTCAAGGGTCATTTCTGGCTTCCTGTAAATCAGTGTGTGAGTGCGTTTTGTGGGGACAAGGGAAGGATAATTTCTGGGGAAGTACTTTTCTGCAACTGTTTGAGGAAATCTGTTGCTGTGTGGGAGAGAGGCATTGTGAGAATTGACCCCCAAACTTCATACCCTATATTTTCATTTCAATGTCTGGTCTAGGTTCCATATTCCAGAAGCACTGAGCATGTTCAAGTCCCCATGAACTGGGGAGGGACACACAGGGACGGTCACCTCTGAACTTGCTCACACCCTGTTTAGATCTGCCTTGTACTGGGTAGATCTCTATCTCTACATAAGCTTTGTGCTGGTGAGTTTATTCTGCTTCTGGGGGTGCCACTCAGCTGAGTGGCCCAGCAGGAAAAGGATTAATGGTGCTGCTGGATTCCAATTTCCATGGACATACCCTTTCTGTGCCTCATCTTACTCCTGGATGCAACAAGATCTATTTCCCAGAGGTACTGGAGTGGAAAGGGAGAGAGTAGTATTTCTCTTGGTGGGATTTAATTTGAAAACCATTTGCAAGACACTTTGGGCAGCCTGCTCATGCTGTTGTGAAAACTGCTTGTACGTACTTCTCTGAGCTCATAGAAAAACAGATCAACAGGATAGTTAGAGGGGCATTATTATTAAGAATTTTAAAACCAAAACCACTGATGAAATTGTTTACCATGTAGGTGAAAGTAGGGAGCACGTGTGCATTTGTAAACACTGGGAAATTTAGCCAGTCTGTGCAAAACCAGCATATTTGTCTGTACGGTTACTTCTCCCGTTGAGTCTGTTGAAACACTAGGACAAAACTGTAGTTCTCCAGCCTTAGGCACTACCCAGTATTTAAAAGCTGAGGTATCAAACTCCCTGTTTTAGGATACAAAGTCCCTGTCACAATGCAAGGAGAAGAGCGAAGTCCAGAAAATTGCAGCAGCCTGCTGCTGAAATTCTAGTGGTCACTCTGAGCCACCCACATACTGCTGTGTGCTCCCAGAGGCTGGCTGTGCAAGTATAGCAATAAATGTGAGCTGTGCACCTTTCCTCTGTGACTGCAGAAGCAAAGCCAAGCCAATTATTTGCTCATCGGAGTGAGGTTATGGTGGCCCTCCTCCCCTCTTCTCTAGCCATTCTTTTGGTTTTTGTATTGTTTTGCTGAGAGTGTAAATGCAGAGATGATTAATTGCCTTGCTGACCTGATTCTGTCTCTATGTGGGATCTGCTTATAACAAAATGCGCCAGCCCAAATGACTAAAGTGTGTCAAAGTGTGGTGATTAAAGAATTATAAAATACTTTCTGAACATCCTATTTTCAACTCATTGTGACTTTGGATAGAAGCCCAGACAAGATGGGGAGAGAGAAAGGTGAAAAATAAAAAAAAAGGGCGGGGGGGAGGAGTAAATTCTGTGAGAGGGACTTCTGCAATATTTTGCTCCCGTTTTATTGAGAAGAGAAGATGGATAACAAACATCAGCGAGACAAAATTGCAGTGATCTGTATAGATTCCCAGGTGGACAAATTTAATGTTAATAAAATATTATAGCCTGCTCTACCACAGAACTATTGTACTGATCATAAAATGAAAGGGCTTTATATATAGGCAGGGGAGTGTGTGTGCTCTTATAATATGGATGGAGGCATCTAATTTTCCACTAATAGATTAAAATCCTGTGTTGGGCTGGAACAGTGAAGAGTTTAACTTTCTGCTAATGCTGTGGATGATTACTGTGGGAGAGGATGCACCTGGCAAACTCTTACTTCACATGCCAGAGCAAATCCATTGGGTCTTGCTGAAATGACCCCTAAGCCACCAGTGCCTTAAACCCAGCAGCTCAGGTGCCCTGTTTGTTTCTGTTGAGGTTGTCAGTAAGCTGTGCACCCCCGTGGTTCTTGTAGGTGTAAGTGTGGCGTGGCACATCAGAGTTGACACTTTAAGTGCTTTCTCCCAGCTGCTCTAGAGTCTGTGGTGGGAACTGAGAAAAACCAAAAAACAACTAAATAGAAATAAACACTTTAGGATGAGAATCTTTTATGTGGTGTTTTTAAAATAAGTTTTTTTGGGGGTTTCTGTAATGCCTGATTTTATGTTATTACAGATGATGCTGAGTGATGGGCTTGGTAATGCTGCCTTGTGCTGGCTTCTTACCCGTAGTCATCTGCCTCTGCTCTGGTGGAAGAGGAGCTGATGCTCCCTCCTGATCCCGGGACACTTTTCTGATGATTGCTTTAGTTTACAGCAAATACCTACTGGTTTTGTGGCCCTAAAATGGTAAAGGAAGAGCAGAGATGAATTTCACCACAATGCAACGCCATCCCCTGCTGTCCTGATCCACACTCTGACTTTGGCCAAATTGCCAGTCAGGTGAAATTAATTAATTCCCTGCTTAGCCCTCCTGTGTACTTCAATGCACTCCTAATCTCCTCAACTTTGTATATTTAACTTATCAGCAACGTAAAAGGGGAGGCAAATTTGTGGTGATGGTATTTAGCCATTAAATTCCCATTGGTTTCATGTTTCATTCTCCAGTGTGATAAAGTGGCATACTGGATATCTACTTTCCTTTAAACTACGTAGAACTGATGAATTGCTGTTTTAGTTATTTTCAGGGATTTAAAAAAAGATTAATATTTTCTTCCAATATTAAATATTTCAGAGGCTAATACTTTTTGGAAGTGTAGATAACATTAACTGCAAAATCATGTTTGTTTTGACACCATTGTATGTTTTAGTCATGTGAAATGAAGAAAACAGTTAAACACTTCTTTCATTTTATTTTGGCTAAAACTCCTGTTTCTTGTTTCAGTTAAGAACCAGTATCATCCTAACCCTGTTATTTTTTCTGGATTTTTGCCCCTACCCTTTTCCAGTTTTTCTACCGCAAATGTTTAAGAAATAGAAAATGCAAAAGTAGTCCCTATTCCCCTTTGTTCTCTGCTCTCCCCATATACTCTAAAGGCTGTTTTGAAATGTAAAGAAACATTCCTTTTTCAAACAAGGTCAAAAGAAAACTCAGTCTAGAAATCAAATAAATCAAAATTCAGTCAGGAAATTTCAATAAACATTTTCAGAGGGTGATTATTTTTCTGATGTGTTTTCCTGGGAAAACAAGCCATAGGTTTTCTGACCAACTCTCATTACTAATAACAAAGGGGACTATCAGAAAGGGATAGTGATATTGATACTTAATTTCCACTATTTTGTTTGTCCTTTGAGTCATAAGATTGATTAATGCTTGATGCCTCCCAGGGCTGGAACTCGGGATGCTTTGGTTCAATTTCCTGTCCCATCATAGTGTTCTTATTTGGGATCAAACAAATTAATTTCTCAAGCTGGGATATATAACCCAGGTTTATCCTGCAGTCAGCACACTGGAGTTCCTTACTCTGCTTCAGGGTTTTGAATCCTATGGAGAGCAGTGCAGCATCTGGCTCTGGCAGAATATATCTTTTTTGGTCCTTTCTCATGAACTAGATTTTACTGCTCGCTGTGCCTGCTTTCATGCTTTGAGTTCACTTTTAATATATGGGTGTCTTTTGTCATGTGTTGTGGACTAAAGAAAGTCAGCTGAGGAAGGACACTGAAGGACTATGTGTATGTGTACACTTGCAGCTTTTCCTAAGCATGAGCTATGGGTTGCAGTGTTGGGGGAGTGGGGAGGGATATTCAGTCCTGTCCATGCCCAGAATTGGTCAGAGTCTAAGAAACTGTTGAAGAGAACCTCAGCAGCAGGGGAAGATCTACACAAGTGTTCAGATTTGAAACAGTAGCTCTCATTACATCCTTCAGGTTTTTTCTGGGCCAGGTAATTTCTATTCTAACAGACCAAGTGATCATGTATTTCAGATGCCTATATGCTGAGGGAACTGATCTGTCTTGGATAGAAACCAAGAATGGAATTAGGGCATAGTTTCATAGTTATGGTTTGGTTCATAGCTTCTTGACCCTGCTGGGCAGCCCCTAGCAAGTTGCTCCACTGGTATCTATTTGTACTGCCAGCTCTTTGAGGCAGCAGCTTTCTGTGGGATGGTTGTGCTTCTTTTGGAGTCTTTGGGTCAGTGATCTGCATGCCTTGTTGATCAGCAGGTAAAAATACAGAGCACATAATACTCTGGTCTGGCTGAATCTTTTCCTTCCTCCCAAGGAAGGCATGACTGCTTCACGTGGCCTCAGTCTGGTATACCAGTCTCCAGGAGCCAGAAGTTGGGTACCACTGCTTTAGATGCTGCTATTAGGCATCTATCATCCCCAATTTTAAAAGTGCTATCCATACACCCCTTTAAAAAGAAGGGGGGCTGTGGTGGGGGATAAGCTCTGTAAAGCCATTATTTTCCCCAAGAAGTAAAGATTAATATTTCTGCATAGTCTCTGTTGTTGTTCAGGCAGCTTTAGAACAGCTGTGCTAAAAGTGAAACAATGGGTTGTCACTTCTAAAATGCTGGTGCTGTAAAGACAAGGGAAGAAAGGAATGGCAGATGTTTATCTCCATGTTTATACCAAGTTTTAGTGCATCAATCACTCAGTGCTATCAAGACTTGTGGAGGAAAGATAATAAGATTTATTGGTGGCTGTTGGGATAACCTACTGGGTGCATAAATATGTTGGTCAAACTCCAGTGAGTCATGGTCTATCAAAATGAAATAGGCAGAAAGGAATGCAGCCCTCTCAGCTATGGAGCAGCTGAGCTGTTTGTGGGAGGTCAGTTCTTCATGAATAACATGAATTGCACGAAGCTCCTGGTGGCTTGTTTGTGGNTTTTTTTTTTTTTTTTTCCCCCCCCCCCCCCCCCCTTCATTGAAGGACTGAGGCAGAAATTAAGAAAGCAGACTTGCAGTGGAGGAGGAGTAAAAGGCAAGGAACAAGATGTGGTTTGCGTGTTTTCCGTCCTCTGGTGTTAAGTCGTCAATGTGACCATGGTAGCTGGACTTGCAGCAAGCTGCTTGGGTGATGCTGGAAAGACAAGTAGGGGTTGTGACAGGGAAAAGGCACAGCTGAAGAACTGAAGTAACCTATAAGCAGTTTAATAATAAGGAAGAAGTTTGACTTGTGATTATTTACTACTCCTTAATTATAAGTAGAAGCAGATGATTCAGAGCATCTTGGGGAAGGGACAGCTGGGTTTTCCCTTGCTTAGTTTTATTTCCTTTGCACTGATTGGCCACTTCTGATGCTGTTGGTGTCATTCTGAAATAAAACACAAGCTATGATCATGACATGTCTGTGTAGTTACTAGTATAAAGGTGTTGATATTCCAGACAATTGATTCTACTTCAAAGTTACCTGTCATTTTTACTGACATACTTGGAGTTTTGCATTTTGTATGATTCAGAGCTGAGTGTGATAAGCACTCATCTAATCACAAAATTGGTCTGGAACCAAGCCGTTACCTCATGATATGCAGCACTCTGGGATTCATGGAAAAACAAATACCAAAGAATGACTTGAGCATCTATGGACCAGGTGGAACAAAGTCAAGGCGGGCTAATGCAGGGACTAGTCCTTGTTACAAGCAGATACAAGTGTGCAGTGCTGCAGGCCCACTCTGGCACTGTAGTAAGCAAAACATGCAACAGTTTCAGCTACGCTAAAATGAAAACCACATATGAAATGGCTTCCCCTTCTGCTGTGTGGATACAAATGCATGCATGCCTACCCATACATGCAGATAAAACTCTGGATCCAAAGAACAGCCAGAATTCCATGAGTTAAGCCACCAGCCTACATACACAATCCAAGAGAGGTCTCTGAGGTTTTATGCTCACACATTTGAGCTTGGACTAGCTGCTTTGCAGTGGAGTGCCCCCAAAAAACATAATTCAGAGTGGAAGGAACCTCAGGAAATCTCCAGTCTAATCTGCTTTAAGCAGGGCCAGTTTGAGGTCCAGCCAGGTGGGTCAGAGCTATTCCCAGTTGCATCTTGAAAACCTCCCCAGACGGCAACTGCATAACTTCTCTGTGGAACCTGTCCCACTGCCTGACTGTCCTCACATGGGGAAATGCTTTTTCCCTTATGTCCAGGCTGAACCTGTTGTGTTTCAACTTATGCCTGTTCCCTCGTCCTCCCAACATGCCCCACTGTGACAAGCCTGCCTCCTCTTCTTGATGAGCTCCCTGTTGCCTCTGGGGGTGACTCTTGAGCCCCCCAAAGCCATCTTCTTTCCAACCTGAGCAGGCCCTGCTCCTGTAGCCTCTCTGCAGAGGTGCTCCAGCCCCCCTGTTCAGACAGCTCTGCCTTGAACTTGCTCCACTTTATCCAAGGCTTCCCTGCACTGGGGGACCTAAAACTGTATGTGGCATCTAACAAGTCCTGAGCAGAAGGACTAATCAGTTCCCTTGATTGCTGGCTGGGCTTCTGTTCCTGTACCCCAGGAGGCTGCCAGCCACCCTTGCTGCCAGGGTGCAGGGCTGGTTTGTGTTTTGCTCGCTGTCTGCCAGAACCCCCATGCCTCCTCCACGAGCTGCTCCACAGGCAGGCAGACCCCAGCCCCTATTGAGATTTTGGGCTCTTGTAACAAGAAGCAGATCATAAACACAGTATAGTTCGTGGTCTTGCTCATGTTACACATGTCCAGAAGATCAGGTTGCCTTCAGGCACCCTGTTGCAGAAGATGAGTTTCTTTGAGCACTTAGCAACTTGCACTTTGAAGCACAAGCATGGTTTAATAAAAAACAAAAGATCCCTCTTAACAGCCCTGAATGACATGTTCTGTGCTTGGAGTCAGTTCCAGTCTTGGGAGTTCTTTATTCACCCCTTTTTCTCTTCTTGAACAGGATGACTTAAAGAACACATCTGATAATCCAGGAGATGTCTCTGAGACTTAAACACCAGCTACTCAATGTGATTGGGTATTTGCTTCAACATAATAAGAAATTTTCCTTTGCATCCACTTGTTGCTGACATTGCTTAGAAGTGACAGCGCATATGCTTGCTTCCTTTTCTCAAAAATGCTTTAAAATTGTATTTCTGATAAGTTAAAAAACAATCTCCCCTTAACTTCTGAATGACTGATCTAGGTGAGGATTGGCTGCAGAGAAACCATCATCCCTCATGCTTAATTGAACCAGTGCATTAGACTGAACAAATTTCACTTCAGTAGTGTGAAAGCTCTGTGGGTGTGTTAACTAGGGTTTATCCAACTGGAGTTTTATTACTTTGTAATTATTTTTTATTTAAGCTGTAATTAAAAGAAAAGCCCTACAAGACAGAGAATGGGCTTCATGTGGTCATTTGTGGGGGTTTTTTTTGTTTGTTTGTTTGTTAACGCTGGCATGCTGCAGTCACCCTGCACAGCATTAGCAATGGGCTCTTCTAATCAGAAGAGCCCCACACTGTCATGGGACCAGATAACCAGATAATGAAACTGATGTGCTCTACTTTGGCTTTGGGTGAATGGACATATCTCTAGCTCCAGATCTGTGTGCAGGATTGGAACCCAGCAGTTCGTTTCTCTGGTGGGCTGCAGAACCTCTATAGCCTCATAGAGCACAAATATTTAAATAGCTCAACAAGAGCCTGTTCGCTACTGTCAGTCATCCCATAGTTTGCCTAGTCCAGCTATAGATGGCTCCATTTTTAGTGACAAATTTATGCAGTCTAATAGAATTAAAATGTGTTTCTTTGCTTTTGTTTTCTGATCTGTTTAATCTTTAAAATTTGTTACACTCCCATATTTACTCCTTACACAGACCCTTTTCTTTCTTTGATTTCATTCTTCAGCTCTTTGTATACCATGCTGTTTTTGCAAAATCTATTATTTAACCATAATGATGTTACCAGCAGTACTATTTTAATAAACAACAGACTTCATGGCTGGAGGTGTGTCCTCCTTATAGTCCTGATTTCTCATGGGGACTGAAATTATTCCATGCAAGACATATCTGATGTTTTAGTTATGCACATCCAGCTTTCCAGGTGCTAGGGGAGGTAGATTGTGACTAACATTTAACATCTTTTACAGCACTGGGATATGTAAAGTTAGGAATGGGAGTATCTGTTTTATTTTTTCATTCTCTTATATTTTAATTTTTGGTCTCAAAGGTGCTATCCACCTACCTCTAGCCAGCTGGGAAGTGATGCTCTGACTTCAGGTAAATCTCAGCTTTGAGTGCTCTGGAGCTCAAGAAAAATCATGGGGCTGGAAAATGAAAAGAAAAACACAATTTGGCAATAAATAGACCTGACAGGATTGAATTATTTAAAATGGAAATGAAGGCCTAATTATCAGGATAGCTGATTGAAAGATGGACAAGCTTTTGTTACCACTTTCCTGGACATCTGCAGGAGGAACTCAGTCTGCTCTGAGCTTTGGGACTGCATCCAAGGCCAGACTCACTGCCCATATGCACCATGAGTCAGAAAGGCTGGCCCTGGAGGTTGCTTTCCAGAGCTTGTGCAGCGGGGAGGCTGAAGCCAGCCTGCCAGGCACTGCCCTCGCAGTCAGAGGGGGTGAGCTGCTGAGTGCCCAACGTTTACAACTTCCTGTAGCTCCTGCACCCAGCTATAAAGCCTAGCCTAGACGTGGCTGTGGTCCTTTGTGCAAAACCAGAGCAGAGGTACAGCTGAGCAAACTTGCTGTGAGATGCAGCAGACTTCAGATTGAGCCAGAGCAGGAGGAGGTTCAGGGTAAGTCAGGACTTGGCAGTTTCATCACAGTGTGCCAACTGCCCTACTGTGCAGATGGGGATATCTGGGTTTTGTGCTGTGGGACTGCTGTGAAGACCTGCAAATGTGAATCAAATTGAGTGCCTTTATTAGTAAGAGGACAAAGACTGGAAAGGCAGGACTTGTGGGTTTCCATGCTGCTCCTCCTGCATGGTCATGGGTAATGCAATTAACTGCTCAGTGTTCCAGTGCAAGCCATCTGTAACATAAGCATCCTGATACTTACGTGCCTCTGAGGGCCATTTACTTAATTAAATTGCTGAGATCTTCAGGTAAGACATAGTTTAAACAAGTAGTTCTGTGTGTAGTAGAAGTAATGGAGCTTGGCTTCCAGTGGCTTTGTCTTGTGGTTCATTGCCATCTCTGATTTAAACTTTCCCCCCTGGGCCAGGACTTCATGAGGGTTTTCTTTCTCTTTCTAATTCTCTCTCCAGGATTCACAGGTGTTCAATAAGAGGTAAGCTTGGCCTTTCCGGTAGAAAAGGCACTCCCAGGGGATGTTTCTTGGATGTCTCTTTTCTGCCCAGCTGCCTGGCTTTTTTAGAGATTTTTCCGTGTTACTGCAGCTGTAAAACTTGGTCCAAGTCAGCCAGTAGGTTCAAGGGGTGCAGCAGTAGGAGAGGCTTGCAGACACATTCACATGCAAACTCACAGGGCAGCTTGCAAAAGCCTCGCTTGCTTTGGAAAGCATGGGGAAACCAGAGCATGATAGGGCAGACCTATGGCTTAGAAGTGGTGGAGGTGGTGAGACAGGCAGTGAAGTTCAAGTGTTTTATCTTGGGCACTGTTAGAAACAGGTGTTGTGATCAAGGCTCCTAAATCACTTGGACACTTTGCTTATCTGCTCCAGTGTGATGCTGTACTAAGGGTACCTGCATCCCTTTCTCCTTTTTAATCATTCCTTTTGCATCTGGACACATTCCTGTAAGGAAAGTGTGGTTTATGGATTTTCCTCGGTGCCTAAGGCCAAAGAGAGCCTGTCAAAACCAGTTAGCTGATCCCAGTCTCTTGTGTTGATAGCTCTGCTGCAGCTCCCCTTGCTGTAATTCCTTCCAGCTGACAGGCTGCCCGATTGGGAAGAGTCTTGTAGGATTTTTTCAGCTGTTCCAGCTTTTGTGCACACTGCCTTCTGGGACTCCCACAAACAGAGTGGAGATAATGCAGATGCACCCTGGCACCCTGTTTAAAATTAGGCTGGTGAATTGACTGCAGGTCTAGGAGAGCAGCTGGGGAATCACTCACTGCAAAAAAGGGTGGCTGAAGAGAGGGCTTGAAATGGGGTTCAGGAGATGGGGAACATATCTGGTGGCCTGTATTTGAATGTGAATGTGTGTGAATACATATATCTCTACACCTGCACCCTTTAGGCAGTACTACTGCTGTTTGTTAAGCTTGTCGTCAAGTCAGCTCAGTTCAGTTCCTCCCTGTTCCAGTCATAGTCTAGCTGAAGCACAGTGAGAAACTCCTCTGAGCTATATTTCTGTTTCCTTGGGTTCTGCTCAGCTGAAGCTGGGAATAAACCAACTGTAGGGTGTAAATGCACAGTAGTATCACTCACTGGTGGAGGAATCCATGGGTGCAGGAATTACACTGCAGATGAAGAGTCTGGCTTTTGGGCTTGCAGCTGCAGAGAAAATGAGCAATGAATAGGCAGTTAATTGAAAGCTAAAGTAGCTGTTTACTGACACTCTAGTCTTGCCTTTTCTCCTATGTGTAATCTGAGTGAGGTCACTCAAAGTCAGCCTCTTTGACCCAACTTATTTCCAATATTTGCTTGTTTTCCCTTTTCCAGCTGAATTTATATGCCATGCTTTTAATTCTTTCTTATCTTTTGATGCCAGCTCCTTGTATTGTTGATCCTCACTGTTGTTAAACTGCTGCTATGCATCTGTGGTGGAAAACTGATTCTTTAACTGAGCCAGTTAAATTCTGCTAATCTTTGCTCAACAAGTAATTGCAACCTTAGAGAGCAGGGATGCAAGAAAGACTACTTGGATAAAGAAGGGTTTACAGGTCTGGGCAAAAGAAGTTTTAAAATTCTTTTGGGATGCCTAGAGTAAAGGTTGAGTCAGGAAAAGAGGTAAATATTTGTGGGATCTCATTGATTGAATGGGGCTACTTAAGTCTGCTTAAATTATTTGCAGGTCTGAGGGGTTCATTCCTTGAAAGAATAATGTGGTTAATAATGCTCCTGCTGGCTGAGTTGCTGACTGGGAGTTTGTACCTGCTCAGCTTTTTTTGTATTGAAATATACTGTCTTATGAATATGTGGTGCCAGTGCTTTCATTTAGAAAATCATATTGGTCAAAAGTGTAGAACAGGAAGGTATTTTACTGAGAAGAAGTTTTCTCATGTGGGAGGTTACAGAAAACAGCACAATAACACTTTAGTATCCTGATTGTGAAGCTGCTGATGGCCTCTGACTCTAAAAGCTTCCTATAAGCTAATGCAGAATGGGATTACCAAGCAGAAGCCCTGACAATTGGTTTGTGTGTGGATAGAGTATTAACAATATCCTAAACACAGCCAGTATAGGGACTGCTTGAGATCAGTTGCCATCAGAGGTGGCTGGCATTTCTTTCGGTAATGTTAAAATAATTAGCAGGATGTGAAAAGTTTTTTTTCCAAAGGGTTTAAAAAATTGGGGGAGAAACTGAAATGAAATGTAGCTTTCTTGCCGCTTACTTAGAAGGTTCGTGCCCTATTCGCAGGTTGTCTGCAGGTAGAAAATGGGGCCAAGAAGAGCCTTCCAACCCAGTTGCCAGAGATGGAGACAAGCAGGGCTGTCTCCACAGAAAGCCATGAGTATATTTAAAAGAAAGGAGGTTGTAGGGCTGAGAGCAAGAAACTGGGGCACTCTGCTTCCATCAGCCTGCTTGGATGCCACTTGTCAGCTTCACTAGGCAGGTATCAGTTTGATTCCACACTGCCCCCCGCCCCCCCCCAGTACAAAAATCCCTTTTAGCTGCACAAGGGAGAGAAGGAAGAGGATCTGAAAATTATCTATGGAAAACTCATTGAAAGAGTGTTTCCACCTGCAAATTATTCTGACACAAAATTCCCAATTAGTTAGTAATTTTCTTCAAATATTTGAAGAGCAGTCAATCACAAAAGTGTCTTAGGAAAGGATTTTTGCTTTAATGAGGCTCAAAGTACACAACAAGGAATGTTAGAACAGCTCTTTAACTGCTTAATACCTGGACACCATGCTAATGAACACTCAGAAATGCCAGAAACACAGCGTAGACTTGCATGAATATTTTATTCTATTTACATTGAAGAAGTGTCCAGGACTTAAAACAAGGACCCAGTGTGGTACATGCCAGACAGGGGTGGTTTATGCTTGGAAGATACTCATTGTTGCAAGTAAAGCCATGAAGGATGTAAAGGGAAGCGAGCTGGGAGCTAATGTGGGCAGGGTCACCAAGGTGTGCTGGGAACATTGCCCTGGCTGTTGAGCCTGAGGAATCCTGAGTGATGCCCCAGGTAAGGGCAGAGGTGAGACAAAGGGTCAAGATGCTCACAAAAATGCTGGAAACCTGACAGCAAAGCAAGACAGAGATGGGCTATTTAGAGTAGTTTTAAAAAAGGATCCAGAGATGTTTATGGCAGCAATTTCATTGCTTGGAAACATGGACTTCTAATATCTCTGTGTAATATATGCAGTTGCATCTCCAGGGAATTAAAGCAGCAAGAATTATTTGGATTGCCTGCATATATTTGTATTACTGTTCAGAAGCTGAATCTCCTTTTGTTTGTGTTGTTTTGATTAATTTCCTGGATTGAAGCTGCACATGAAAAATGTTTCAAGCTTTTAATGGGCAGGCTTTTATTTGGTAGAAGCATTTTGCAATTGGTTATTAAATCCCTTTGCTGTCTTAGAGCTGAGCCTCCCTTTGGCTCTGTAAACTGGACAGCTGGATTGGAGAGTGCCAGATTGCCCACCAANGGGGGGGGGGGGGGGGGGGGGGGGGGGTTTCCTTGTAAATGAACTGAGTAACTTGGCAGAAAACTTTCCCTTCTGACTTGCTTGCAATACCTCTGCCTTGGAAGCAGCAGAAACAGCTTTGTATTAATTTAAATTTGGTTATACTTGGAGCAGGAATAACTGCATTTGGCAGTGTTATTTATGTCAGAGGAATAACCAGAAGCCTCAGAACAGGTCTCCATTGTGCTCAGAGCTGTACATCTACCTGGGAGTTTTTTCCTCCCACTTCAGTAGCCTTTAGATTTGTCTGGTTCTGTTAATGTAACTGCTGAACTCAGCTTCATGCAGGGATTCTGGTTTGGAAATGGACATGTGAGCTGGTGGTGCTGGGGAGATGTAGCCCCAGTCTGCACTCCAGGGTGATGCAGGTTATCTGCAGATAATTTGGTCATTGAGTTTAATTGCTCCATGCTGTGAATGAGATTGCTATGAGCCTTTGTCTCAGAAGAGCCTTGCATTTTCACTTTGCAGGGAAGGAAGCTAGGAGAGGTCAGATCTGTGCCAGTGCCTGACTCCTTTCTAGGCAAATCAGTTTTTTCCATCTGGTAAATTGTCTTATCTTCCAAGTTACCTTAATCAGAGGGTGGTTACCCTATAAAACAGTGGACTTCTGGCAGTGAGAAGCAGATGCTGGCAAGTATGTCTGTCCTAAGAAGTTCCTTGTGGAGCAGAGATTGCCCAGGCTGGCAGTCTCTGTGTGGTTCAGTGGTTTACCTGCTTGGGTCTGCTTGCAGGGATGAGTCCTGCACTTCATCCTGGAGAGGAAAAGAGCACTCAGAGGCTGGTCTAGAGCTGCACTGTGGCCCAAAGGGCACTGCTGCATACCTGTGTGCACTGCTGTGCTAGGGGTCAGCAGGGAGTGTGGAGCTTGGACTGCCCTGACTGCCCCATGTTTCTCAGACGCTGCTTGTGAGCTTGGTCTTGCTATGCTGCTGAGTCTTTCCCACACTGTTCCTTTCAGCTGCGTCCTGAGTGGGACCCCTTTCAGCAGGTTTAACCATCCTGCAGGGAAGTCTTGTGATGGGCTGAATTTGACTCTGCCAGACCTCAGCCTCATGCATTTCAACAGAACTGCTGTTATCTGGACAGCTGGGATCTGCTGATCTGCTCCAACTGGAGCAGCTAATCTTATTGTGGGGAAAAAGGCCACAGGTGTGCCCTAGAAGCTTGTCATAAAGCAGTAGCTTTTAATAAAAGTCTGGCCTTGTCATGGACTTTTGATTACCAGGTGGCCCACCACTCTGTCATGTATTCATCATGTAGCTGTCATGTGGGGCCTTGCACATAAGGAAGGGAAATATTTTGGAGAGCTTATAGGTATCTAGTGGAATGTGGTATCAGGCAAATGTCTGGCCAGCTTTCATTTTCTTTATTGTGCCAGCTTGAGAGAGAGAGACTAGAATGGCTCATCCTGTCCAAGATGGGGGGAAATGAAGTGCTCTGTTCTGTTATTAAAATAAGTCCTCCTGGGAATGTGAAGTGATGCAGCATTTTCTTAAGATGGGCACTTCTGGACACAGTATACAAAATAATTAAAACCTCAGCCAGATAAATTAAAAACCAAGCCACTAATTATTTACCAATGTTCTAATAAAGAAAGGAAGGTCAGTTGTGAGGAAGTCAAGACCACTCACAGTAAAGCTTCTGCTGCACTGTAATTGGTAGAAGAAATGTCCCATACCTCAAAACCACTTTTTTCTTCTGGAGAATATGCTTTCTTCTCAATGATTCCAACTGGATGGAGCGTTACTGTAGTGCTCAGAGGACCTAGGTTACAGTTATGCAGGTCTGATGACAGAAGACAAGCTGGTTTGTCTTTGTCTCTCACTTTAACATCTACGGCAAAAGGCCATGACCCAACCTTTTGAAGTATGTTGGGACTCCCAGTGAAAAGCTGTGTTTAGGAACAGAACAGGGTGCTTATTTACTGTGTATCTTCATATTAACTTAGTATTTGTAAAACCACTCAGCTTGGTCAGCCTGGTCCTATTCAGGGACTGAATTGTACTCTTGGGAGAGGACCACTGCTAAGGTCCAGCAGGGCCAGTATTGGCCCCCATGGCCTTGTACCTCAGGAGGCATCTTCATACAGATACCACCACTGTGACAGTCTCAGCAGGGTTAGAGGCTCATTGGGAACCCCTGCAGGTATGTGCTTTCCAGAAGCTGGTTTTGAGCGTTCAGTCGTCCACCAGATATTCACCCATAAAGATGGTTCCTGCAAGGGACGTGGGAAGGAGAAGAGTGGTTTAAGCAAGCATCAGTGGAGCAGCAGCCAGGTTACTTGGCTTGAGGCCTCATACTGCAGGGAGCTCTGCTGTTAAGAGGCTGTGGAAGACATCAACATATGGGCTACAATAGGCAACATTAAGTCTGTGCCTCTGGATAGCCATGCAAATTTAATAAAAGTGCTGGCTATCCCTAGCCTAAAGAGTAGGATTTGGGGCTTTGGTTTGAAAAATCTGCCATGTCCCCTTGAGTTCCAGCGCTTCCAAATCAAAACCTTGCTCGTTCAAACTAAACCCTCAAATTGTTGATCCTAAGCTGCTACAAATTGCACCTCTGTTGTTGGGGAGCTGACTTGGCTCTGGCAGATTTGGCCTTAGTTTTGGATTCTGTTCATGCGTGTGCAGCATTAACAGCTTGAATTGATGGAATAGCTGTCTTGCAAATCCTATATCCAAAGCATGTAATGTGGTCCTACAGCAGCATTTGTGCTTGGTGGTGTTTTTTTTTTTTTTAACCTGGAAAGTACAACCTACTTCACAAAATGTTACCAACAAAACAACTGCTCAGAAAATTGGCCTATAAATATCACCTACTGAATGTGACAAGGCATCTGCAGATGCTGTCTGTGATATGTACACCTTTCCTGCCTAAAACAGGACTTCAGCTTGCTGCATGTGAGCTGCTGTAGCCATTTAAGAGGAAGGTTGGCAATAAAACAGGGGCAGTCTGTACAGTGGGAACACAATCTCCAGAGACTCACGGCCTGGTTATGCCTTGCCACGGGCCTTTGGGTTGTAAATATCATGACACAGAATGACCAAAATAAATTTTGCAACTGAAAGGAGCTGTGGCCCAGGTGTGTGCAGAAGGCAAGGGGATTATTAAGGGGATGTGCAGGGGGGTGATCTGCAGAAGGAAGAGGAAAGGGGATGTTTGGACAGGGGGAACAAAAAGGTCTGGAAGAATGAGCAGAGTGGGTGAAACTTGAAAGAAAAGGAGGGATCCAAACACTGAGATTTATACCAATTAATAGAGGTTGTTTCCACTGTACCTCAAGGATTGGCTGGTAGGGTTTTAAGCTCCTTAGGGGGGTATTCAGATTAGACAACTGGAACAATTCCTTCAGGCGATGAAAATCCACAGTCCAGGCAACCTGTCCCAGAGGGCTTGCATTCAGATGAGATCAAGAAAAGCAGTGCGGCGTGGGGAAAGCGATGTACCCAGGTTACCAGCAGAGTCGCAAGCAGTCCCTCACTCCCTGGCTCTCCCATTCTGCACGCAGTCCACCCTGCTTGTGAGGCAACTGTTTGAATTCACTGTAGCACCAAATGCTTTTTCTCAATTATGGAAAAAAAAAAAAAATCTATTTTGCTATTTAAAATGAAAATAACAGTCTTGCTTCTGAGGGTGTTCAAGCATTCATTTTCTGAAGCTACAAGCAGCCCATCTGTTTAAAAACAGAATGAACCCCCCACTTTTTTTTTTTTTAAAGTGGAAACCAAATAGCACTGCAGTACACATCCAGCAGTACTTCCATAGTAAAGGGAAACTCAGTGTGAGGTGCTGAATAATGCTAAAATGGCAAATAAGTGAGCTGACAACAGTAAGCCCAGAGAATGCATCACATGTTGGACTCCGTCTTACTGGAGAAGGACTTACTAGGTGGGGAAGTGTGCAAAAAGGTATTTGGGCATATTTCAGCAGTGCTGCTTAGTAAATGGTTTTGAACCAGGTCTGCCTGACTGTCGGAGCTGTAGGGAACTCAGCACAGCAATGGAAGGACCCTGTCTGGATGTTTGACAAAGCCATTTTTAACTGTGTTTTGTTCTTTTAGTGTATATGAAAAGTGCTAACTTTCCAAAGATAATTGTAGTGCTTAATAAAAAAAGGGGGGAAACACCCAAATCTAGCTAGAAATAAATGCCCTCAAAATTCAAATTTTTGATAAAAATGGTTCAATTTGAAAGGATGCCAAAATGCCTCTTGAGCTTTGTAGTTCTTCTGCCTTAAGGTCCCCTTCTTCTGAGGTCTGCAGTGCTCACCCCTAGGATGGGCTTGTGAGCTGCATCCTTTTTGCACTGTACATGACTTCACCTCCTATCCATTATCAACTTTCCACCAACCTTACATGGCGTTAACCTCGTTATGGCACTTAGCTGTTACGCCTTATGAAGTGACCAGCATTTTTAAAGTCAGTTACCTCTTTTGCCACAATGCTTATGTCAGGTATTACCAACAGCTGCTCTTCCACAAATGCATCTGAAGTTTGAGTGAGGAACAAACATCTTTTGTAATCCAGTCCTTATTGAAGAGTATAAACTTTACTGTTGATGCTGATGGCAAGATTGTTTTCCCCTTGCTAGTCTGAAAGTATGGCACAGAAAGAAGTTACTGCTTTCTCAAAGAGCCTGATTCAAACCTCACAAAGATTATTGGAATGGTGCTCGTCTTCTAAGGAGCTTTAGATCAGGCCTTCATTAGGTTAAGAGACTGGATTAAGAGACTCATTGCTGAGTCTGCTTCTCACTTTAAACTCTTTCTTGATATACAATACAAAGTTCTCCACGCTTCTATTTGTTAAGGATATGGACCCAGCCCAGGCTATTCCTTAAATTTATCATTGGCAATGTGTTCTAAGTTCTTGGTGGAAGGTCTAAATTATCTTTGATTATGGTAAGATTTTTTTTTTTCAGCTTTAATTAAATATGTATGTAAGTTCTTTAGTAATTATTCCTTGGAAGAATTAGAATGGAGAAACATTTCTTATGAAATGTATAAGGGATTCAGTCTTGGCAGAGACAGGATTGATCGAAGCAAACTGGGACAAAAATTAGTTTTATCACTTGATAATAAAAAGTTTTGTCTAATTTTCAGTTATACTTACTGTGTTCTTAGGTGCTGCTGAATTAAGTGTTGCTGAATGAAATATTCACACAAAGCACTTGGGTTTCACAGAGCTTCTCAGTAAATTCTGGTGCACAAAAGGCCCCTGTTTGGATTTGTTCTTTGTGCTGTGATTGTGGTCTAGGCTTTGTGCCCCAGGCTCTGCAGATACCAGAGTTAGACCCCCTCTTCCAGGAGTGGGCAGTGTTTGGGGTCGGGAGGAAGGGAAGCAAAGATGCACCTTCAGTGTTGCATTTTTTGGCAAGAGAATGAGTTCATGCAGGGTTGTGGGTAGTCATAGCTAGATTGCAATGAGTATCTAATTAGGCTAATCGTTATTATCCTTCCCTGTAGTGTGGGTAACATAAAGGCAGTACTGTCGTCTTTCTTGGAGTGGGAGGTGGAACAGAAGGTACAGGGAAACTAGATGGACTAAGCTTTGACAGGAAAGCTTATAGCCAAGTAGAGAATTGAGGCAAGTTTTCCAGAATATGTAGTCTGTGACTTCAACAACAGGACTCTTTTTATTGTTTCTCTGTGTCTTCCATTCTCTTTTTCTGTCTTCTGAAAAGGTTTGTGTGTTGCACCTATTTTAGTAATCCAATGGGAGGTTGTTTTTTCCTGTTTTTAAGTCTACCATGTTAAGTAAGGCTGCTTCTGCTGGCCTTAGATTGCATTCTAGCTTGGCATAGAACAGTGTTCATGGCGAAAAGTAATTAATGACTCCACACAGCTCCCTAAAAAGCATGAAGTAAATGTAATTGTCCTCATTATGTTGATTACAAAGCTAAAAGTATATTAAAACTTTCTAGTTGAGGTAATGAGGTCTTAATATGACTCTGTGCAGTTAGGTGCTGAAGTAAGAGTTAACCTTGTAAGAGACGTTTCTTGCTAACATCAGTGGGAATTGGGAATTCTTCTCAAACTTAGTTTGTGTATATTGACATTTCATTGACACTACTCTTGCTGCAATGTTGATATTGCTGAATTGTCCAAGGCTGTGAGAAAGGCAAGTTGAGATCAAATCCAGAAGAGTCTGTTTTCTTGTCCTGTGCTGAGGTCTTGCTCTTTCTTGGCCTCAAAAAATTTTATTGAACTTCAAGTACTGTTGTTGCTAGACCAAACTGTATATTCAAGCTGCTTGTCTTCCACTGATGTGCAACCGGTTTCAAGTTTCATGTAGTGTGGGAGATGCTGGCTGAAGCAGTAATCCTTGAACAGGGAAACATCTCAAGTGTAACTACCAGATATAAATATCCAGCAATGACTGTGCAATGCAAAAGTGCTGACATTTTTTGTTTAGAAATATTTCATTTACTATTTAATATCAGTCTGCATTTAACTGGAATATGTAAGATTTAGCTAGCTACGGGTTGGACATGGAGTCTGTTACAGATATTCTGCCAACAGACATGTGAGAGCCCCCTTTGGAGCTCCTTGTCTTTCTGCGTTGAGTGTAATGGGAGTCTGTGCAATGACTTTAGACTGGACAGTGAGCATTTAGAGAACTAAAATTATCTCAGATTAATTCTGTCTTAAGAAACAAGTAGCATCTAGTGTGGAAAATAAGTAGTGACTTCTACACTCCAAATGACCCAAGATCTCTTAGAGATTGTATCCACACAGATCTTCCCTGAACTGCTGGCACAATCCTTGGAGTCAGACTGTTGCCAGTGATTCTGTTAACCCTGAATTTTTGCATGCTGTTTTATTTGTTCCTGAATTTAAAGAGTAGGGGAGACTTCTTTCTTAAAATCTGCATGTGTGATTTCCATCATGTAGATACCGTTTTTCTGTGTGGCAGTTTGATGTGGAAACTGAGGATAATGTTTTCAGACTTGCACAAAAAGCTCATGAACACTTAAAAGCCTGTGCAGTCTGCAGACCTATTCTTGCCACATCTCTCTTGACAGGTGAGATGTACTTCCTTTTAGACCAGCTGTTTCAAAGGTTTTTATTCATGTAGTGGATAGCTGAGGAAAATCAACTGCTTGAAAGACAGAAAGAGTTTGACTTCACTCTTTGATCAGGAAGAGAAAGGGCCATTCAATCACCATCGTATCTAGATCCTTGGAGATCCTTCTGTAACAGAGTCCAACTTAAATCACCCACTTACACGCAGAGCTGGAAGAGAGGGGTCATCAAAGATCTACCACCTTACTGAGTTTTTCTGTTCCTACTCTCATTATTGAGGCTGACAGCAGTCCAGAAGCAGGTTATACATTTTCAGGGTAGGGATGGTACTTTTCCAGCATCCCATAACACTGCCATGTAAAGGTAAATATTAAAGATATTTGAAATAGAGTTGGCACTTGTTATGAATAAGCAGTTCTGCTCATGTTTTAAAAGTAAATCCATGCTTAGGCTGACCTGTGATAGACTTGCCTGATATTTAATAAAAAATTCCTTTCTGCTGAAAAACTGGAGCTGTCATAAACCTTGTCACAAACATCAAAGACTTCTTTTTAAAAAAAAAAAAAAAAGGCAGCACAAACTTGCTGTTTACTCTGTCAGAACATGGTTACCTAGGAAAATTTGCCCCAGGTAAGGTAATTTTTAATGCAGTACTAATCACAGACTTAAAATATTCCTTGTATTTAAAAAACAAATTGATATCTGAAGCATGCAACTGTATACTTATAAAAATTAACTTACGACATCTTCTTTCTAAATAACGTTTTTTATTTTAAAAAAACAGCCTTCACTGCCTGGAATAAAAATCCTGTATCTGCTAGTCAGGACTTAATGGTAAATTAAACCTGGCATTGGGTCAAAAAATATCACCCTGGACTAGTAAATATTTCAAATTCAGGCTCTTTTATTTCTAGAGGTAGTAATTGGAAGGCATCCGTACTAGTGTAGCATGGTTTCATAGATGTATTGTAATGAGATATACAAGTAAAATATACCCCTATGCTGAGCTGTAATGACATCCACAGGGAGTTTCTTGCTTTAGCTGTATTGATTTGTAAACTTAATTATAATGACATATGATAAATGCATAGAGGAGGTCTTGGAGTGCTGTTTATGTAGCCAAGGGTATGGAGACACCACAGGACACACCTATCCCATTAAAAAACCTCAGACTTTATGTTATATAAATCACATAGTAACAATTTGCAGGTGAAGGACACGTGGCCGCTTGGTGAATGCATTGCAAACTATCTGAAAAAGCTGGTCTGCTCAAATTGTAGAAAAGGTGAATGGAGATCAGCTTGGGGAAGGCACATGACAAGTGTTTTGCCTAGAAATAATTGATGTGCCAACTGAGTGCTCCAGTCTCCGGTGCTGCTCTGTCTGCTGAGTTCTAAAGCAGAGCAATAAGTACTGTGGAAGAGCTTTCAGCGGTTGCAGGGGAACCGTTTTAAGCAAAGCAGTATCTTTTTCCCTGCCTGTCAACCTCAATTCACTTTGAGTACTTCGAAGAGCAAATTAAATTCACTGTCTCTAAATTCCCCTTCTGTAGCAAGGGTCAGGAGGGGTTTTGGGAATTCATATTCGTGTTTGTTTTAATTGCCAAAACGTCTTCTGTACAAATCTGTTCGTGGGAGGTGAGGAAAAGGTGGATGAGGCGGTGATGTCCATGTGAATTGAAGTTCACCATGTTGTAGCTCTTAGTGTTACAACCAAAAGCTTAGTGAAAAAACGCATCAGAACTGATGGGCCATTTTGACTCAAAGAATTTTCTGAACCTTCAGATTTTTTTCAGATATACTGGAAGACTAGTGCCTTTTCCCTGCACCTAGTAAAACATAATTATGGCAAAACCAGACACCTTTACCTTATGATCACAAACATGTCTTTTCACCTGAGTACTGAAAACTAGGCCACCGATATTGAGCTCAGAGTAATTGCTTTTGTTAAGAGATTCTCTTGAGTGTGCAGAAAATATCTCGGAAAAGGGGGCATTGTTTTGGGAAACTATCTTCTTTCAAGGTATCATGAAAACAAGAAAGTCTACATTTGTCATTTCCTATTGAAATAACTCACTTAGGTTGCTAATGGGATTTGTTTTCAAATGTGTTTTAACAGACTTCTCTAAAGCATCTCCTTCCGACTTAAATACTGCTCCAAAGCCTTGTTTGCTGGTGTGACAGTAAGCTGACAGGCCAATAGAAAACAAAGGGTTTATCTGGCATGGATTATGTGAGGGGCATTTCATGGCATACATTGTTGTGTGTGAGGAGGAAATATATCCTGAACAGGCTTCATATTTTCATTGATTAGTTTTGTTGGTCTCAGAGGCAGGTAGTAGCATAAAAGAACTGCTGTATATTAAAATGCCTGTAGCAGTATTGCACTTTCGAGCAGTATTTGAGGCACAGCTTTTGCTTTGTAGACTGGATTAGGGTGTCTCTTTTGCAAACTGCATTATGCCAACAAAATGTTTACCAAGCGGAGAAGTGCTGGGGGAGAACGTTTTTCCATTCTGGTTTAGAAATTTGGATCTGCAATTTAATTTTTCAAAAGCAAAGACAGCAAGCACAGAAGGAAGCATCTCGAAGCTGTGTGACTCTCAGGAGCTATGAGCACTTGCCCTGTGCAAGCCTAGTCTTTTTCAGGTCTTAACGAGATGGGTAGCCAGGATCACTGAAGACTTCTGAATCTTGAACTATGCAAACGCAGATTATTCTAGCGCTTGTTTTTTTTCTTGGGGGGAAAAAAAAACCAAACTAAACAAAAAACAAAGCCCCAACACCAAACCAAGGGGCAAACAAATCAAACAGTCCTGCTCATATCAAATGAGGCAATAGTACAGCTTGCAAGGCACTCTCTTCCTGGAATACAGGGTCTGAATTCATACCAGCTAGCAGCAGTATCTTTTTGCTGACACTAATATAAATAAAGCAGTACCACTAGAGCTCTTGAGATTCCAAGGGTTTGACCAGCAGAGTTGAGGGGGGGGAAGGGATAATGTGTCTGACATAGAAGGAATTGAATCAAAGGTCTTTATATCCAGAATTTCCAGCCCGAAACATACATAGGTTTTCATAAAAGTATCAGATCCAGTGTGTTTGTTATCAGAGGCAAACTATAATACAGCATCCTCTTAGTGAGATCCCATTAGCCAGATCTCAGTGTATCTGGGTTTTCTTTCCAAACATCTTTGACTTTCCCTGTTGGGTTCCCCCCCACCCCCTCCACTGACAGTTCTCTCCACCAATTCTGTAATTACTGTCTATCATTTTAAGTGATGGGCTAAGGGCCAATATTTAAGGTCAGGGCCATGAACATCTGGCTTCCCTTGAGAGTACAACTGGTTGAGTAGGAAAAATATTGATTCACTGAGTAGATCAACCAAAAAGAAGGAAATTTTTCAAATGCTTTTGACCTAATAGCATCCAACTGTCTCTACTTGAGGCAAGTTAATGAAGGGGTAAATCATATCTTGTATGAATCATGCATCAAAATATAAAATAAGAAACTGAAAAAGCGGCCCAGAGGCTAGCTGCAGTGCTGAGAGTGTGTCTTAGTGAGGGATTAGACTAGTTTTATGGAAAATTTGTAGATTTACAGAAAATGCAGAAGTGAGTGAATTTGAGCCCTTATTGAGACTGGAAACTGATTCGCTTCTATGGCTATTTTAGTGCATCTGCATCTTAAATAGGAGCATATAAGTGAAAGCAGAATTCACTGTATCACCTAAAAATGTATGTTTTAATTCTCATAAAGGGAGAATCTGTAACTTATTCTTCCCTCAAATGGTATCTTTTAATTTAGAAAAATATTGTCACAGTTCATTTCCAATTATTTCTTCCTTTTCCCATATGTGTAACTCTGAGCAACTATGCCTTTCCTCATTGAGTAACAGCAAAAATTACAAAGCATTTAAAACTTCCCAAGCTACTCAAAGAATATTGCAGATGTTGAAAAAAGCATTCCACCCTGCCTTTTAAAAAACAAAACCAAAGATGGTTCCATCATGCTGCTAGTGACTGGCATTTAAGAAGGTCCCAAGTGAGTTCAAGTGCCCATCTCCCATCTGGTGGAAATCCTAGTCTGGAGTCTGCTGGCGTTTATCTGAAACCCTTTGTTCTGTATTTGTGTCCCTGGTCTGAATGAATGATGTGGAAATGTCAAAGCAGCTTTTTGTATGATGAACAGTAATAGGGAGAGAAGCAAAATAGTGATCCAAAAAGACCTTTATATGTATTGGCTGAGTTTAACTTTCTTGGCAAATCTTAGCTACAAATAACAGAAACAACCTGCACTGCAGAAGGAAAAAAGTGCCATGCGAGAAATGTCCTAATCTGCTGAGTTATCTGCTTTTATCTTTTAACATGAATAATTTATGCTCAGGAAGCTGGTTTCACTGGAACAGCCTAGTGGTCAGGCACTGGAACAGGCTGCCCAGAGAGGTGTTGGAGTCACCATCCCTGGAGGTGTTCAAAAAAAGCATAGACGTGGCACTTTGGGACATGGTTTAGGAGACATGGTGGTGTTGGGTCAATGGTTGGAGTTGATGATCTTAGAGGTGTTTTCCAACCTTAATGATTCTATGATTCACTGTGACAGACAAGCATTTGTTGAGAAAGCCCAGTGTTGGTGTTTTCAGAGCTGAGTGCTTCCTGTTGCCATTTTAGAGAAGAAATAGGTGGAAAATGGAGAAAAGCTCAGGCTTTTTTGTAAGGGAGTGTAACAGAAATGCTCCTACCTCCTTTGATTTTTTTATTATTTTGTTTTAAACTCTGTTAAGAAGCTTATGAAATGCTGCTGACTATCGGAATGCTATTGCTGTTCACACTTAACCATTTCAAGATAGATGAGCAAAAAAGTGTTAGTCTGGAAGGGTTAGAAATAAACACTAATCTTGTTCTTCACATACACTGAGTGGTTTTATCATTTTCAGTTTTATCTCTTGGTACCTTTTTATCTTCTGTTGTCTGTCCTCTTGCATTCACAGCACATCAGCTCTTTAAACGAGCTAGTGTGGAGCAGACAAAGAGGTCCAAGGCCAAACCTTAGTCTTCAGCTTGGATGGAAAAGGGAATAATTAAATGCTGAAAAGCTGATGCAGTCAGGTGCACTGGAAATGAGGGCAAAAGGGTAATGAACAAAGTGAGGGCAGTTTTGACAAACCTCTCTAGGAGAAGCTTCTGACAGTCAAAGCCACTTGCCAATGTGGCATGGCTGTGCTTTTACACACCACTGACTGAGGGGAATGGTCAAAAAATCTTGAGCAAGCCTTCATCCAATTGTCTTTGTCTGCTCAGGTTGGATGTTGCATGGGAGAGAATGCGAGCCCTTACCTTAAAAGGCGATGTATAAAATCCTGGTTTTCTGCCTCATAGAGGCAGATGAGTTAGAGGGTTTTGTGCATTATTTCACTCGTGCTTCTGGAGGATGAGCGTGCAACATAAATATTTTAACATTTTGAATGGCTCCTGTTATATGGTCAGGCAGTACAGAAGGAAGCTAAGCCATGGTTAGGATGGGATTTTCAGTAGCTGTGTGTGTAGGGGAAAACAGACATGGGCTGTGACACAAAACCTGTTGCAGATAATGTTTCTGAAATTATACCAGATTTGGGCTACCAGCTTAAGGGCAGCGCTGCCATTCGGAGGGGACCTATGCAGGTTTGAGGAGTGGGCCAACAGCAAAATGGATTGAAATTGAGTGAGGGCAAATGTGAAGTCCTGAGCCTGGGATGGAGTCAACCCCTGTAGCATTATGAGCTGGGGACAAATGGACTGAGAAGCAGATCTGCTGTGAAGCACCCGGGCGTCTTGGTAGACAGTGAGCTGAATGTAAGCCAGCCATATGCCCTGGTAATGAGGATGGCTAACAGCATCCTGGGCTGTATTAACAGGAGCACAGTCAGCAGATCCAGGGAGGTGGGTACCCTCCACTATTCAGAAATCAGATATTGAGGTCAGCTGGAGTATTCAGAAGGGGAGTACTAGAGGAAGAGCTCAAAGTGATATGTTTTTAAACATTTAGCCTTGACCATTGTGAAGGGCCACTTCCATTATCTTGGTTGAAGTGCTTTGGTAGAGAAAATAGAGATGAAGAATGGGTGCAAGACTGGGTGCAGCTGGCAGAGGCCCCCCTAGATGCTAGATTAGGATAATCTGCTGGCTGGGCTGCAGAGCCATCAAGGGAAAGAGGAGCTGCTATAGGAGGGATCAGGCAAGTTAAGAGAATCACTGGCTGGTAGCTGGCCGTGGTAGACACCGGGTAGTATGACTGTATACAGCTGTGACCCCCCTGCATCTGGATATGCAGAGATGGGCCTCTACAGTACCATACTGGAGGCAGTTACGTGATTTTTTTGTCAAAAGCAGGAGTTTCAACAGAAATTCAAGTGGAAAGTCGTTCCTAATTGGCTAAGTGTGCATACTGAGTCAAAAGTGCCCTAGAGCAAAGCTGGCATCTTGCTGTCCTGGCAGTTTTAGGACCACACATGCTAACCAAGCCAGCCTGAGGATGTGGTGAGGCTGGGGATGTATCTGGCTTGGTGGAGGTAGGTTCAGCTCCAAATCTATCACCTGTCCCCACTCCTTGGTGACAAGCACTGACCCATTTGTGAGCATACATGAGTGACACAGCCATGGTTTTGCCTGTGGTTCTGGACATTAGGTTTGTGACTGCTGTAATCCAACCTTCTCCTCCCCGCCCTTAGATGAAAGAGATGAGGTGATTTTTGTTCTAAAATTAAATAGCTTTTTTCCACTGAGAGCACATCACGAAGGAAAAAGAACAAGAGTTCCGTTTTCCGTCTCCCTTAAAGGATGCCAAACATGGACTGAATTTCTTAGGGAGTCTGCAGCATTGCCACTCTGTCATCTTGATACCCTCACCATCTTCATCACCAACACCTGATGTACAAATGTGGAAAGCAGAGCTTGGGTTTGTAGTGACTATTTACTGGCTTTTTTTTTTTTCTTCTCTTCCCTGCTCTGGGAAGGGAAAACATGTCTGTCTCTTTTTTTTTTTTTTTTTTTTTTTTTTTTTTTTTTTTTTTTCCCCAGAGGTGCCCCACAAAGTGGAGTAGGTCACATACCTCCTGGTCATAACACCTCACAGAGGTGCCTGAGCAAATGTAAAAGGAGCTGTACATACTGAGTAGGAGAAAGAAAATCAGCTCAAGATTTTTGTGACCGTCCATATTGGTTTGAGGGTCATTTGGACTCTGATGCTAATTCCTCACAATGTCTTTGGGCAGCAGGGAGGTTGCTTGGAAGAGAGGGCAGAATCATATGTACTTGATTAGGCTTGTCTCTATATCTCTCTTCCTAGTGTAGTGAAGGGGAGAGGTTGAAGGGAGATCCCCAACTGCTGAAAATCTTGAAGGGTTTAGACTAGCTGGATTAAGACATGCTAGTGTTTGCAAACAACCAAAGGACCAGGCTAGCTAGCACTTGCTAACCAGTCATTTCTGACTCACTGGCATGAAAAAGGTCAGGTTATAGGTAAATCTGTAGGGCAGCTTTTGTCATGACTGGAATTCATCTCCCTAGATCCAAAGAAGGATGATGTAACAACACAATTTACATCATCATACACTGTCAGCATGAGTGTTAAAAATGAAACTAGCCAAAGCCCTTATGGCATAGGTCTTAAAATATTTAATCTATAACAACAGAGAGCAAATGTGGAAGGACTAGTAATAAGCAAGGAAATTAAATTTCTGAAAAGGATTTAGCAGTTTGCCGGCATCAATATGTTACAGACACAACTCCTGTAAGAGCACAGCTGTCTAGCTATTGAGGTATGCCTACTGCAGTGCCAGGCAGAGGCACCTGGAGGTAATATGCCCTTTGTAACATGATACTGAAATTACACTAAAAGGGTTAATTAACTCAAGGGTAGTAATGCAGAAGGGCTACTTACATTCCAGGGTCTTGGTTATCTTCTTTTCGCCTGAGGCCGTTTGGGGGTATCGGCTAATTCAGGCAGAGTGGGTTCAGATACCTCTGTGTCATTGCACATTGCCCTTAGCAGTTGTCAGCTTTCCGGGAAGAACAAACAATGTGTAAT
>WEKW01017412.1:63071-88448 GCA_013389905.1 Sula dactylatra | reverse complement strand
TTTTTTTTTCTTTTTTTTTTTTTTTTTTTTTTTTTTTTTTTTTTTTTTTTTTTTTAACGTGCTGATTTCACTGGCTGCTGTTATAAGGGAGTGAAACAGCAATCTCTTGGATTTTGCCTCTTCAAATTCAGGACAGACAGCAAGCTGCCTCTTTAGTGGGAGATGTTTTGTCTCTGCCAGTTACTTCCCGGCTGGAAAGGGTATCCAGCAAGGAGTTACCTTTGCTCATATTGTGTATTATTGGGTATTTATTTTAATATTTTTTGTGTGGTAATGGACTGTTTCTTCATACAGATTTATGGTTTCTTGGGAAAAGCAAAAATCATATTGGCCATTTAGGTAGTTAAATTGGAAACAAGTTTAACAGTATGGCTAAGTAAGCATTGGAGCATGTTATCTAAGGATACGGTAGACTCACTATCTCATCAAGCCTTTGTTGAGATTGGGACTTCTCTACAAGAGATTTTCCAGTGCAAAGGAGCTGTTGGGTTTAATGTGAGAGTCTGAAGGATACTCTTCGGTCTGCATTATAGAAAAAGGCAGATACCACCATTATAGTAACTTCAAAGTTTGTGGGTCTGATTAAATTGCAGTGGTTCAGTAGACAGTGAGAATCTCAGTTTCCTGTGTGTCCAGTGCTCGTACAATTGAGAGTTTGGCTAAGGGACTATGGAGGTTTCTTGAACAAACAGCTCTTGTCTAACATTATTTCATTTTTTAGATAAGAGCTAAAAGGTTTATATGTGCTTTTGCAATTTCTTTCTCTCTTGTGCCTCTCAAATGTAAACTGCTATGCTTTTCCTTCTCCATCTTTGCTATGGTGGTCTGTTCCTCCTGGATAACTTCCCTGAGTGGCTCTTGCTGTCTTATAACATCATCACCATGTCACTATGTTGCATTTTGACAACAGATGTGATTGTGGAGGCGGAAAGGTGTGAGCTTGGGAAGGATGCAGTAGGTTAGAGAGAGAGATACAGGGCAGAGGGGATGTCAAAGAAGTGTAATAAAATATGAAGCTTCAAAATGATATGTTGTTTTCTGCCTTCAGATTTTGCATGTACTTGAACCAGAGGTTTAGTGATTTTTGCTAATTTATGGGCTTCTGAAGGGGAATAAGGACACCAGTTGGAACTGAATTGGTGGCCTTTGAGCTCTAGCGCTACTGAACAGTGAACAGTTGCTTCATTCTCTATTTTTATTACATTATTTTTCATCCCTTAAAACCTTAGTTAATGTTTTAAAAAAAAGAAAAAAAAAAAAAAAAATCAGTTCTTTGGGCTGATGTTTTCCTGTAATTTCTGACTGGAAGTACCAACCAGGAGGCAAAGATGTTATGTTGCACAAAACATTAAAAATATCTGAAAAACCTATTTCTTATGTATAGTTTAATTAAGACAAGTATAGATATTTTCATGACTGGAAATAATGAAGAGCTCACTGCTTTGGAAAAGATACGACAATTTAAAACTTTTAAATTTCTCTCTGTAACAAATACGGAATTGTAGAAAAGTAGAGCTGGAAGAGATCACGAGAGATCATGTAGCTCACCCCTGCCCTGTGGCAAGGACAACTCAACATGAACTGTTTCTGACAGAATTGCATCCAGCCTCTTCTTCAAGATGTCCAGGCTACTGAGAATAGATGCTCCACAGAAAGTCTAAATAACCTATTCTCATGCTTCATTGCTATTGCTGTAAGGAAAGTTTCTGTTAATATCTAGCTTGCATTCTCTTTGTAGGTATTAAAGGCTAAGATGCCTGTTGTGCCCACCACAAACCTGGAGATCAGTTTGTTCCCTCTTTGAAACAGCCCTGCTCAAACCTGTCCTAGGCAGGATTAGGATAATGCATTAGGATGGTTTTAAACACGTTAAACACTTGTACATTTTTTTGTGAGGTCTTAAATTCACAACCTTAAAAAGATGTAGTATGGGAGAGGAAACAAAATCACCAAGAAATGAGCTGGCTTGTATAGCTCAACAAAGCCAAAAGTAGAGACCAGCCCTCCTGACTCCAGATTTCATTCCTTGCCTGTTTCACAGGTCTGTCTTCCTTACCTAAGAAGTACTGAGGCATGCATGAGGGACGCTTGTCATTTAAAGCAAACTATTTTAGGAACAGTCTATTGGTCAGTTTTGAATCCAGGTGATGGTTGTTCTACGCAAGCCAGATTGCATGAGATTTGAGCAAGCACTCTTTGCTGCAATAATTCATATGGAAGGAAGCATGTAGCCTATATATGGTGAAGAGAAGCACTGAAAAGAGATGCTGCTAAAGACTTAAAAGCTGTCTCTGAAATCCCATCATTTTTTATTGCATAATTAAGCACTATTGCTGACACATCATCCCTTATGATTCCCTTTAAGTTGGTGCATCTGGCCGGGTGTTGCACAAGAGCTCAGTTTTCTTCTCCCTGTACAACACAGTTTTGATTAATTAATCATTGCTTCTGTTTGAATAATACATTAAAGATGCACTTCAATGTTCTAGGAAAAAAGTAAAATAAAAAAATGACACACAGAAAAGGAAATACTGCTCTGGCTTGGGAAAGGACATGCTCTTCAAATGGCAAGACAGTTGTAAAGGTAAATGTGTCATCGGTCAGCCTGTATTTTTCTTCTTGCTTGCTTATTTTCTGTGCATTTGACTTGGTGACAGTCACTTGCATCAGCAGGCTGTTATGTCACAAAAATGTGAACTTTAATACCATAATATTAAAGATTGATACGGTTCTGATCAATAAACTTTTAGAGTCAGTGTTTTGCTCTATTTAAAAAAAAATAGAAGGAATTATGAAACTTGCATATTGTTGGCTGCTGTCCACGATTATTTATGGCTTCAAAATACTTGCTTCATGCTGATATGACCATGACAAGCTGGGTAGTTGTCTTCCTAAAAATCCTACTATGGTTTCAAAAGTGCAGGGTTTGTGTTTGCTCAGCACTGAACCTGCTGCTTCTTAGCAGCTATTGCTGGACACATGTTTATGTAGGGATCTTAATTCTACCCTGTGCCATATCCTCCACAATCTGGAGGTGATGAGGCAAAGCTTCTGAAAGCACAGAGCAAAATTGCTTTGTATCTGAAGGCCAGGCTTTCCTGGCATTGTGCTCTTTTCCCAATATCTAACCATGATAAGGGTTTTCCAAGGATGACATCATACAGCAGGTGCTATCATACTGCATGCAGTCTTTAATATTGGATGTGAACTCTTGGGCTGGGATTTTTCAGAAATGCTTGGGATTGGCCTAAGCTTGCCCTCAAATGATTTGAGCTTTCTGGGGTGGCTCAGTGTTTTCTGTAGAAAACCAGAGAAGCAGCACGTTGATGTTGGGTCTGGCATGTTGTGCGTATGTGGTAAATATGGCTCTCTGCAATCCTGTTGTATTGACACTTTTTAAAGAAGTCTTAGTAGCATTAAGGGCAGAAGAGGTAACACTGTGCTGAGTGCTGAAATGAGAGCTAATGCCTGGGTAATGCTGATCGCTGAAGAGCTGGGATTGTGGGAAGAGCTCGCTTACAAAAGCCTGGCTATGCAAGCTGAGGCGACCTCTGTACCTAACCTCAAAGCTAAGTGTTCTCTTCTCCCTAAGGGAAGGACTATGGGGAAATCAGGACCCAATGCAAAAGTAATGCTACTGTTCCTGTGTGTCTCAAGTGGTGACAGCAGCGTGGTGCAGGACATGGCTGTGGGCCTGATTTGTATCTGCCCTCCTAGGTGACTGAGCAGGAGAGGTTTCCAATCTTTGCATAGGCCCACTCCTGCTGTCGGATGTGACACTCTGCCAAAAGCCTCTACTCTGAAAGCCAACAAAGTCAAGCCCAAATGACCACTGTGATCTCACTAGATGGAGTGGAGGCATTGCTGGATTTTACCCATAGAGGCTCTGGCAAGAGATTTCCTCCCCCTCTGCTGCCCCCTTTAATCCATTTTCAAGACTAGTAATGCCTCATGTTTATCCAGCAGGCCCACGTGAAAAGGTCAGTTTTATTTCTTTGACCTTTTTCAGCTCAGTGAACATTGGCAGCTGGAGGTCCTTGCTGTAGACATGTCAGCTGCAATGAAATGGTATTGCAGGTAATGACATGCATACAGAGCATCTCTGACCTCTGATGTTGTTTGCCCATCAACACAGTAGTCATCCCAAAATCTTAGCTACTGCAAAAGCATCAAGACTGATTTGCTTTCAGAAAACTTGTGAGTGGGTTTTCTTTCCCTTTCCCCTTGGCATTCTTTCTGTTTTTCCCCTTTTTGATTTAAGATCTTAAATATTCATAATCTTAAAATTATAGGTGTACTGGTTACTGCTGGTGTGTAGCCTTGGATTTTATCCCTGATGTGTTACTGCCAGTTTGTTAGGTTATAAGGACTTTTCTTTTTCCTCACAATGTTTTCCTTGCTTAATTTCTTTCTTAACTTTTTCTCTGAACTGGGAGACCAACCTGCAAGGGCTAATGTTTTGGTAAGGGTGGAGGAGAAAGAGAAAAAGAACAAGGTACCTGCTGAAACTTGGATTGTGGCCTTATAACTAGCATCAACCAGAACCAATTATTGAAATTAATGCTGTGAAAGTACAGAGGCAGCGTGAGCACCATCAGTAGTGGAGTTTTGTCCCACTTCTGTTTCAGAAGTTAGGCTCTAGCATCCCTGGTCCCTCTTTGGACCTTCTTTTCTAAGATGGAAGTTAAACTGGTACGTGTGTCTCTGATGCCAAGCTTAATCCATGGCCATGTATTACAATCAGCCACTGCTGCAAATCCTGTAGTCCCATCAGCGGGATGCTCATGGGAACTGCTAAAAAGCAAGTTTTCATGTTGCATTCAGATTGCAAGTGCTTCTCGGTGGAGTGATAGCTACACAATTCCCACTAGACAGGTGACGTTTTTCTACCCATTCTGTGCAAAGCTGAACCTCAGTTACTACCTTTGATTTCTGATGAACATGAATATCTTTACTGACTGAATTATATCCAGTGTTCAATCTGCAGAGGGTTTTTCATCTTCTGGAATGTAGTGAAGAATTTGTTTTGATAAATTTTGACAAAATTTTGACAAATTTTATAGCTAGATTAGTACCGTAAAAAATGTAGGAGTCGGTGTGTCTCTGGGTGAAAGCCTCTGCTCTGTATCAAATTAACGATCTGTTACTAAACTTTCAAAAGGCACAATAGCATTAGAAGTAATTTCTGGGTAATGATTTCAAAACTCCTGGGTACTTTGTAAGTGCTTTTGTCCCTTGTTAATACCTCATTTTGACTGTTGCATTTTTAATATTTGGATTAAGACAGTGACATGCTCTGATCACTTCTGTCGAATGTGTGAACATCTGGTTTTGTTGTGGTTTAGTGTTGTTTGCTGTTGGCTGGGGATGAAAGGAGAGTTCAAATGGTTTGAAGTTGGCTTTTTTTTGTTTTTCAAAGTTGCCTTTGTTCATAAGCTACAACCCAGGAACTGAGCAGCAATTCTAATTGTGACTGACAAGCAATGATGGGAAGGAGGAAAACATGAGTGATGATATGTTAGCTGCACTAGCTCAGCAGGGAGAGCAAAAAAAAAAAAAATCTTATGATCACTCCTTAAAATTGTTGATGCTATACCTAATGGAGAGATGAGGTTGCAAAAAGAAGGTACTTTATTATGCACTGAGCAATGTGAGTACGCTGTGTGCAGATTACAAGCCTGCTGCTTGCCCAGAAACGGAAAAATATTTGGCATCTGCAGCCTGGTGACCCAAGGGCGAGAACATGGGTTCTCTGACCTGAGCCAGCTCAAAGTGGTAAAACGTAAAGCCCCTGTGCCTATGGATTATTGAAACCTGAACAGAAGCCAACATCTTTTTAACAGGTCACAGTTTGCAGGCTTCCTCCCTTGTCCCTCCTCTCTTCTTTGAATATTTTGGGATTTCATATAGTAACTTGATGGTTATTATCTTGTGCCATTAAACAATAATGTCAAGGAAAGGCTGTTCCACCCTGTGTATTTAATGATATATGTTTGATGAATAGCTGGCAAGCATCAGTGTCTGGGGAGAACTTGGAAAGCTCGGGGTGCAGAAGTGGGTGATTAAATAATCTGAAAGTATGTACAATTGATTGCTTGCTCTGGGAATGAAGTACTTTCGCAAGCCTGACAAATGTTTTTTCATGCAATGTGCTGTATGCAGCTGGCTAAAGGTTTCTTTAACTACTGCCCACATCTCAGGCTTGTTGGAGGGACTGTGCTGTCAGCTCTGGAGAATGGAGAGATCAGTCTCTGTTACACTTGCTCTGAACAAATACGCTTTTAAATGAAAACACCTCTTCTGTGTTAGAAGTTAGGCAAGAAAAATCTGCTCTGCTGTAAAAGCTAGTGCCTGAGCTCCTGCTGGGCAGAGAGGAATGAGCCAGAAAATGTCTTAAATGTTTTTGTAAGAATGGATGATTTTTCCCTCTAGGAGTGCCTCTCTTACCATTGTCCAGAGAAGGTATCAGGATGACCAACTGTAGTTTAACTTAATTTCCAAGCGATGAAGCCTACACTTAGTGAATAACAACCTTCCTGGTCATATAATAATTTCACTTGAAAGCTGGACTGAAGGAGAGGAAATGGTAAGTACACTATCTCCCTAAGTCTTGAAGCTGGGGGTTTGGTGTCAGAGTCCTGCACAATGCAGAGTCTAGTGTCTGCACGCTCAATCTGTCAATTGCTCCTCATCAAGGAGGTTGCTTCTGTGGCCTGTTTGCTAAAAGTCATGTTGGTCTCGGGTTGTTTTCCTCTCATGCTTAAGGAGATTCTGACTTAACATTGTATATGTGTTTCAGCTTACTTAGGAAATTCTTAGCACTGAGATGATATTCAATCTGTGTCAATGTTCACAAAAAACCCTCCTTCCACTCTGCACGTGTCGTTGCACCATCCGCTGCTGAAGTGACGTAGCAATGCTGCTGCTCCTAAGAGTCATGAGTCTACAGTACAACAAGCACAGAACCTGGGGGAAGAATAGGATAAGCATGTTGGTGGTGTTATATAGGGATGAATTTGGTCTGCCTAGGCCATGTTAAAACAAAGGGAGCAATTTGCAGAGGCAAACAGCAATTACCTCTATGGGAATACGACCAGGGCATCAAGATTAACATTAATGAAAAAATGCAATAGGATGGATCTTTAATGATTCTTGGCGTTAGGACCTTGGCTTTACATCTGACCTGAAAGGTAACAATTCCTGAAGCATGACGCAAGGTGGCTTTGCTTCAGTGTTAGATGAAAAAATACTGCCCTGTTATTTTGTAAATAAAAAATTCTGCTGGCTACCCCTACACTGCATAGTACTGGAAGGGTACACAGAGTGAATTACTGCTGTACCTTCTTTGACATATTCTAGTCCCAGCAGAGAGCAGGACATATGTGGTGCCTTTGCTCTGTCCTGGGCTCACAGTTGTGCTGTGTTTTTATGGCCGTATTCCCTACGGGCCTGTTTCTAAATGATGTAACATGGTGAGACCTGGTCACACTTGTACTTGCAGATGTGTAATTCATTAGCCTTTGTCTGTCCATGTTCAGTGGCTGCAGAGATGACTTTTGCCACCATATCATCAGTATAAAACCTGATTTGCTCCCACTGTCTACAGGTCATAGAGATGCACCAGTTACACTCCACCGTACTGGAATCCTGCTATTGCAAGTTCCCAGCTCTCTGTGGGGAAAACCAAACTTGCTAAGGAGCTTATTTTTCACACAGGGAAGTTCTCATTTAATATCCTTAAGAAGGTAGTGTGTAGAAGAGCGTCAGCTTCTCTAAGCATTGGACTGCAAAACCTCGTCTACTGAAAGCTTCCTTGGACTTGATCAATTCATTTGTAACCTCTCTAAACATGAATATATATGTTGCTTACCTGATTAGCCTGTTTTACCGCACTTCAAAAGCCTTGATAAAACTGGTCAATGCAATAAATACCTAATGAGCACTGAGCCTCCTTTCTTGACAAAAAATTAAATAAAGCATAGCACAACCTCTAGGTAATGCTTTCAGTCAATCAGCATAAATCCTTTTGCTGCAAAAATGAAGCCTGAGATGTTAAAATGCAGTGGCTTTGGATGTGTTACGCTGATTATGTTATTTCTTCTCCCCCATAGTAATAAGGACAAACACAAATCACTGTCATTTCTCTTTCAGTTTAAATACAGTCTGCTGGTAGGTTCCATCCTCTTCTAATTTGTGGTATTTGCAGTGTTGCTATTTTAATATTTTAAAGGAATGTGGCCTGCTGGCACTGCGTTTATTGGACTATATCACTTTCACGAGGTGCTGTCAGTGATGGACACTCCAAAAAGGAAGCCTTTTATTTGCTTGTGGTCCTGTTGTCATTCCTTAACTCTCACACCCCCACAGCCGCTTACACAAGTCATCTTGATACTAGCAGGTTTATTCCTGAAACACATATTTAGAGGATTAATACACTGGAGTGTCATGAGAGCAGAGGGTGCTGTCTTGATAATTGCTGTAGGAAAATATTTAAGAGAATGCTGAACAATACTGTTGGAGAATGAAGAGGATACCTTAATGTTCATCATCCCTCTTATTCTTCATACGGCTAGGAATGACCACTACGGTGCAGAATATCTAGAGGCAATAAAGGATTCTCAGCATGGTTCATGATAGGTGATGCATATTATCTCCTGTTTCCTGTATTGACCTTCCCTGATCGTTGCAACATGCACTGATGCATTTCCGTCTTTCACAGCCTCTCAGGCTTATGGATGATTTATTGAAAACCAGTATGTGCTACAATTAAATCACCATAAAAATGGCTGTGATCATTCCTGCTGGTGATCTGAAGGATCTATTGAGTTGGTCCAGCTCTTAAGAACTCTAGCAGTGAGAATAAAGTATTTGGTTTTGAGCAGAGGATTATATCCCATGCTTGATTTGCTTGTGTTTTTCTAAATTCTTATTTTAGGGTGCTTGCAGCACACTGGCTCAATCCTTGATATTCCTGTGACAACAGCAAAAACGTGGAAGATTTTAGACACATCCCTCTCAGGTTTGAGTGCAGCCTCGGCCTGTTCCCCTGCAGCCACCTGTACATTCTCAGTGGCACAAGCAGCAGTAAAAAACTCTGCATTTCCACTGAATGTGATTGAATCAGACCTTTGTGAAAGCAATGAAGTCATCCTTTGAATTTTTTCATGTCTAATAATGACTGTGAACAACTTGTTTTTCATAAGCACAGAATTTGGCCCCTCTTTCTTTTCTTCAGACCCTACTGCAAATTCATTTTTAACATCCCTCTTCTTTTGCTGAATTTTAACTAAAATTAAAAAATGTTTTCTCAAATAGGTCCTGTTTCAGTGTAGGAGCCTCTTAAAGATTGCAGGTAATGTCTTGAGTTTTACTCAACGTCGTAATATATGGACTATGAATGTCAAATTCTTCAAATCTTCAAACCTATGTGTAATATCAGAATTAATTTTGTAAGGCTTTTTCTGGTAGCTTTTGGGTGTTTCCAAGACTAATCCAACCTACTGCAATATGACTAATTAAAAAAAATTAGATTTCCAAGTAAAGCTGGAAGAAAATACTTATCTTTTCCTGAATTTTTCCACCAAGAATGGTGTTGATCTGGCAACTTCCAAGGTTTCTCAGGTTCGTCTAAGTTTCACCAAATTATTATAAAACCCACACATCAGCAAAATGAAAAGCTCTATCTTCAAAAACAAACAAACAAAAAGTAATGTTTGAATATGAGGGGAAAAATTTGTTTCAGGTGGGCAAATTACTTTTTTCCTCACAAAATTTCTGCCTCAGTAAAATACATGGAAAAAAAGAGAGGGAATGTCACTGGGTTTTGCATTGATTTAACAAGGTTGTTTTTCACATACACAAGTATAAATTTATATAAATGTTTTTATATTCATATACACATAGATATATAACTGTCTAGAAAATCTAGTAATTTTGCAGGTCAAGAGCCAAGCGTATCTGTCTCTAAGAAAAGTATCATCCATAGGCTGGCATGGGGTTTTGTTTATTCTTCTGATTGCACTGAAATTAGCAGTAGGAAAAATGGTAGGTGGTTTGGGGTTTTTTTTTTTTGTGTGTGTGCTTTGCGCTTTTCCTGGAGAATCATCCTGGTTAATAGGGATGAAACATAAGTGCAAAATCTTTCTTTGCGTAACAGAGAAAGTAAAGGGAGAATAAAAACCTGTCACATAAGTTGTAGTCTAATGTTGATTCTATTTACTGTACAACAGCTTGTCTCTATTCAGGTAAAAGTATACCTTTAGGCAGCCTTTCCTTTAGCTGGGGCAATCTGCTTGTCTGGGTCAGTAATGCAAAGGCTGTCATTATTTGTACTGACCATTCTGATGCCATCTTAAACAGGTTCTGAAATTCCCATCCCAATCCTTAAGACTGCAGTTCAAACAAAAACGTCAATTTTAAAGTATGTATTTTATGCATTGGTGTCTTATTTGCTTAGTTTTGTGCCAGTCTTTGACAAACACCGGGGATGTTTGAGTAACTGTTTCCGTGTTGCACGACACATCTTTCTTGCTATTAATATTGTGACATCTATTATCTTTGTGATTAAAACCCATGACAAATTGCAAAGCAGTGCATTGTATAAAAAGAGTAGCCTTTCTTCCTCCCTAATGGATATAAAAGTAGTGCCCCAATTCATTATGTAGGTAATGGCTTTTGGGCCTGGTGACTTGGCCAGCATAATAATCCTTACCAACCCGGTTGTCTTTGTCAATGATGCATTTAAAATTTACAAGAATTAATCTTCTGGATTCTTATAAGCCACTTCTCTTGAAGGCTACCATCTGCCAGGGGCTGGATGCTCAGTTCTTCCTCAAGGAAGGGCAGACTTTTTAGTCAGGGAAACAGTTCTAGTCAAGATTTACCGAAGATTTCCTTAAAATAACATTCTAACTGTGTTGGGTGATTTTGAAGACCTCTTTCCCAAAGCCAAAGCTAGTGTGTCAAGAGTTGAGTGTGGTCTCCAGCCATGATGGAGAAAGGAAAAACAACCCAAAGGCTTGTGACTATTGTACTCCTTTTTTGGGGTCTGTCAACAAATAACTTTGAAGGAATGTGGGTTTTTTTGGCCAGTCTTTGGAAGACATGACAGGAGCAGGAGAACAAGTGTCATTCTCTCACTCCTGAAGGATTCTGGCAGAGGTGGAGTCCTGCAACATGTGCCTTGTTATCTGAACTCTCTGGCATATGTGTTCAGAGTAAACACGTTTACTTCTAGTAAACAAGCAGGTCACCAGAAGACGTTATGGTTATTATCAAGCTATGGTTATTAGTGAGCTAATGCCTAGCAGCTATCCTGACAACAGCAAAGCGGGGTTGCTCCCACAGTAAAAGAAACTGAATTGTTAGTACAACACATGGGGATAATTTGCATCAAAGGCTTGGAGAACTGGACTTGTTGGGGGAGGAATAAGTAGAGAAAAAAACCATGCTAATGAAAACCTCCCCAATGGTGGTCTGCAGACAGTTTGATATCTGACAGTAAGCAGTAAGGATACCAGCACTATGACACCTACTGAAAGGGTTAACGCGGAGTAGGATTTCCTGCTGGAGGAAGAGATGATCATTTAAGGACTTGCATGCCCTTGATGTTCTCACAAATAAATCAGGTTTGAACCACTGTTCCAGTTTTTGATACTGTCCTTGGAAGAGGTTGTCATACAGTTGCTTAGGAGGGAGCATTATGTTTATGACTACAGCATCCAAAGTCCTTTCATGGAATGAGTTCCCCGGAGATCCTAATCGTACAAAGCTAATATTGCTTAGCTAGTGATAATGTCACACTGCCAAGCTGAGTTACGTGGATTGCTGCAGCAAATGCCCAACTGATTAATTTTAATTCAATGTAAATAGAAATGGTGTCAAGGTTCTGTTGTAAATAAGAAATGGCTCTACATGTGAAGGCATTAGTTGGGGGACTGATGAGCCAAGACGACATGACCACCACATTCCTCAGTTACATCTGACAGTATTGCTGAGGTAATGAGTGATTTACAGCTCAGTTATGAAATAGTGCAGCAAGCTCCGAGAAGACCTGAACCGAAGGGATTTCTCTCTAGAGGTGTGGGTGTAAAAAAGAGAGAGAGGAGAGGTCACAATGAAGAGGAAAAGCAGTGATACAGGAGTATGAAGTGAGGTTCCTGAGGTGGATGGAAAAACTTAGTGGCAGAGTCAGTGTCAGCACTGAAGGCTCTGCCTTCCTCTAGTGATTTCAGAGACGGCTTGGGGTAGTTTATATCCTGACACCACCCAGACCTAGAAAATAAAGTTTAGTGCTGCTGCCTTTAACTGATGAGGGAGCTGAGACAGGCTGAGGGAAGCACCACCCTGAAGGGAGCAGGGGGCCTGTTCCTGCGAAGCAGTCTTGTCTCTGTAATTGAGATGGTTCACAGTTTATGGAGGCAGAACCCAGGCATGGCACTCCTCTGCTGGGATGCTCTGCTGTGGGTGCCTTGCTTGGATTTGTTTATGGGGATTAATTCTCCTGTTGAATTAGCCCATCAGCAAAATTATTTCCTGTAACCCCAGAGTACGGAGAGAAACAATTAGCTGCAGGTTTATATTGTTGATGAAATGAACTAACAAACTACTGCTATTCCTGTAGGAAGGAAGTTAGGCTTGTTTATAATTTACCCCCCAAAAAGGAAAAAAATCCAAATGTAAATGTAAATGAAGTGAATCACTTAAGCTCCTGTCATGTTGCCCGTTCAAACCTACTTACTGTGGGCAGATCTGTCTTTATCATCAGAACCTGGATGCTCACTTCGGACTCAGTCCACAGATTTTCCTTTTCGCCTTTCAGGCTATATGTAAAGAGTCAATCACATCGCAGCCAATAAATGACTCCAAGTTGCAGTAGGTAATGTTTTTTTTCTTTTTCCAGAACATTCTGAGAAACTGTGAAGTGAATATTCATGAGAATACTAAAAGTAGGCAAGTGAGAAGATGGACCTGTTTATGTTTGAGGAAGAAACTGTTGCCTTGCTTTCATCATATTGACTTCTAGTAATTTGCATAGTGGAGTGAAATAATTTAATTATGTGGGTTATATGAAGAAAAGATGGCTGTCTGGCTAGAATGCTGGGTTGGAGTTACGAGTGCTATGTTCTGTGCTGTACCCCTTGTTTGACCTGGGCAAGTCATTCTCCTTTAGTTTTTTCCCTTATGCTAAATAGGGATAGTAATTACCCACTTCACAGAAGAGGGCATGTGGCTGAAATTAATTAATGTTTATAATATACTTCTTTTCCCAGATGAGGTTTGTAGCGCTGTTGCTGAGTATAGTTGTTTCTGGGTTTTGGCCTGTGTGTGAGCATGTGGCATGCAAAGGCTGGCTCTAGCAGAAAGGGTAGTAAGATGCAGTTTTAAGAATAGAAGTCCTTGGCATTTATAAAAATGTAATTAATCACTAAAGATTTAAAGTATTAATGTAGCTGGTACTGGTTTTGCTACTGCAATATAACTGCTCTGTGGAAAGCAAGAAGGTAAAATAACAAGGCAGAAGGCTTATGGTGTTTTTTAATGGGAGGGGTAAAAATATCGGCCCTCAAGGATAGCCGTTGGAGGAAGGATATCTTTAGAACACTGAACACAGCTCATCTGAAACCTTCTGGATCTGAGTGACTGAAAAAATCTCATCTCCTGAGTGACTTCAGTACTAACTTGTTGGAAGGAACTGAAATCCTGATTGAGCCTTGAATGCTTATTTTACATCATTTTAGTAAGTGGAAGATGTTATAAATCATATCAATAGGCATGCTAAAAGTCATATTAATAGGTATGCAACAAATACTTAATACATCTTGGTGTAATGGCCAGAGGATTATTTTTTTTTAGCTGCATTTCTGTACCAGCTATAATCTCTGCCAAATTATTTTCTATCAATTACACAAATCCAGTGAAACCTAATAAAATGCTCCAGTCTTCAGATTGTTTGCTGGAAAACAGATTTATGCAAATCTGTTCAAGAGTGAGGTCTTGGTGAAAAACATATTGCGGTGAATGAGTTGCCTTATGACATCAAATAAAAATTCTTGGTGCAAGGGGCCCACTGACAACAAACCTGCATAGGCAGTTGTGCATTGCAACCAGGAATACTCAGTTTTAGCAGCAGGTTAAGTTAAGCAGAGGCCTAAATCTTGCCAGTGTGAGGGAAATTGCCCTTGGAATTAAGCATATTTTATGCAGTTTGCCAGATTGGGAAGATACAAGGGAGATGTTCAGTGTAAAGAATGTGTTTAAGTGCTTTGCTGAATCCAGGCCATAATGGCCGAGATCTTCACCCTTCATTGATATGATGGGTAGCATCTACCAGGTGAATTACTACTCTCCTTGAGATACTAAGCTTTTGAGCCAGCGTTAACTGTAACACAGTTTTTCAGACGGGTACTCTAGCATTTTCTGTTGAGTCCCTTTGATGCTGTCAGTGAATCTTGCTAAATTCGTCTACGCAAGGAGGGCTCCATAGAACTTTTTTTTTTCGTATCCTGGAGTGGTTTTTTATTTTCTAATAACTTCTCCCTGAATTTTGACTCTCTTTAGCAGCGTGCCTGCATTTTAACAAATGATCTTAAAGAGCTCCCTTCCATCTTCTCCCAGCACTTAATTACAATGTGTAAATATGCACACAGCCCTATTACTGATGTTAATCCTAATGCTGATAAAGCCAGACAGGACAGAATAGAAATGAATTGGAATAAGGATAAGAACAGGTCTTTCATTAGCCCAACTAAAAGTAATCACAGATCTCTTGCTGCTAATATACATCTTCCAGATAGAGTACTAATTACTTCTGGTAGTGCTGTGCTCCATCACAGAGATAACTTTATTGTAATCCTGCAGTGATCTAATGTTTTCCAGTTGCTGCTTTTTCCCCTTTCTCTCCTTGATAATGTGACCTTACAGATTTTGAGCCTTCAAACTGTACCTTGTAGTGTGAAGGCTGAGGAGATCTGACAAACTTTTTTTATTTGGGTTTTTCCCCTTCAAAGTTTTCATTCAGTGTTTGCCATAAACTTGGATGTTACATGTGCCCAGGGTGATGTTTTATAAAACATCTGATATGGTTGCAAATGTGTCATTGATAGATAAATTATCTACTCCTTTCTGCTTGAGGAACCAGAAGTGCTTCCATATGTTTTGTGGCTAGTCTTTTGAAACTGTGGTACCTAAAATTAAGCTCTGAATTCCAAAGTTAGGGCCAGACTCTCATCCCCTGAATTCTTTTCAAAGGATACTAGACTCCATAAATAAAACCTGTTATGTAGTTCTAACTGGTAGAATCAAATTCTGCTTGAAATGATTAAGTGAGTTGCTGGGACACAGCCCATGGGAACCTGTGGTGGTTGTCTGATTTCTTGTGTGGTGGGTTTTGGTTGTTGTTTGGTTGGTTTTTTGGGTTGTTTTTTGTTGTGTTTTTTTTTGTTTGTTTTGTTGTTTTTTTTTTAAAGCAGTGAGAGTTCCACCTAGAGGTCCAACTGTATGGGTAACTGATATTTTTGTTTAGTCATCTTAAAGGCAAACAACAGGGAGAAGGGCATTGTATGGGTTGACTGAGAAAGACAATTAGGGACATTAAAAGGCTGAAATGTTCTTCCCTCAATATACTTGATATCCAGTTAAAATCTTTTGTTCAAGATGGATCACCAGACTTAGCATGAAGTATTCATCTTCGTGCTAATTAGCAAAACTGAAGGAGTTTTCAAGGCAAAGAAGTCATTCTTATTACAAAAAAAACCCACTTAATATGTGCGATTTACATGGAATCCCTCCTATATTTTTTGTATTTTTTGAATACAAAAAACCCAAACAGTTCAACTGAAAATGAATCAGTGAAATAACTTCTTGTCACTGCATGCTTCGTCCAAAAAATAATGTCAGTGAAAAACTTGCCAGCTTGTACTGATAGCCCAGTTCAGAGTCCTTTAGAATACATCTCTCAGGCAGCGTTAGTTTAGAAATACCAGAGGTAACCACATGAGCAAGCGTAGCTGTATGGTATAGAGCTATAAGCTGTGTGGACGCGCACATCCCAGTACCATGTCATGTGTATGTCTTGTCCCATCACCGCCGGCTGGTCACCTTCATACCACACCAGTTTCTGACTAAGGAGATATTGTGGGCTTTGAGAGTCTGACAGGTCCTTTTGGCTTTGAGGGTATTGTATGATGTGCCAGATCCAGTCAGCACGGTTTTGCCACTTTCTCCCTGGGTAATACACGTGATCGTATAATTTTTCCTTCTCGAGATGTTAATTCCCACCTCTGTTGCTAAAGGAGTTGTTACGCTGTTACTGAGAAACACTGTCATTTTGAGTAATGTATTTTTGCCTGCATATAAAAGCCCTTTCTGTGAGTTTGTGTGAATGATTTCTATAAGTACTTGTGTGTGTGCAGATGAAGAAATTTGCCAGAACAGGAGGCTGAAGACTATGTGCTGAGATGTAGTGTGTGAAGATCTCCCAGAGACTGACAAGGTCCAGAGATGAGTGGTCCATTCTTATTTACAGCTTAATAAAAGGTGTGGAAGTAAATAATAGTGATTTGGTGTGCCAGCTTGATGCTGTATTGGGGAAAAAACAATTAGTTTATAACAGCTTGACTTTTTTTTTAATGCCTATGACCTGTTTAGCGTTGCTTTCTGTGTGAATGTGGTCTTGTGTGCTTGCATAAGACTCTTACTGTTTTATGGACCTGTCTTCCTTTTCTGGCTGCAACAAAATATTTTCTTGTCGTCTCATGAAAGCACAGAAGGGCTTTGTTGCATGACTGCTGCTTGGTCATAGCATCTCACTGAGTCTTGGCTGCTTGCTTTAAATAAAGTGTTGCCTAGTATTTTATTCTTGTTCCAAATCAAAACAAACAATTTGGAGGGATTTGTGTCTAGTTTGTAAACAATTTATTTCAATTACGGTTTATCACAGTGCTTACAAAACTTGTACACTGGAATGCAATTTAATGAATTATTAAAGACATCACTCTTATTCTATGATAAACATGAACCTGTAAGTATCAAGTACTGAAAGAAAAATCGTAAAAACTGACTTGTATTTTAACTAACACCAAGAATTTAATATGAAATTTTATCCCTGCAGTTAGCTTCTGTATTATAGTGGTTGTAAAAACTCAGAGGAAATATTTTTGAAATTGTATGGGATTTTAAACTCACTTATTTACATTGCACTACATTAAAATTTCTTGAGATTGTCTATTTCAGTTATTATGAAAAACTTCATTACTTTTCCCGTAACGCACTTACAAATTGTGCTGCTTCCCTGCTCGCAAGGGTGATAATAATATCAGTGGGTAAGGTGTGAGCTTGGAAAGAAACAGATGCGCAGAAAATAAAAAGCTGGTTACTGAGAGACATCTGTTCAACAGAGCTACGTAACTACAGAGATGTAGTTTTCTAGTGTGAGACCTGGGGATGATTCAGCTGTAAGGCAGGGGGTTGGAACATCTGGCCTGAGATTTCTAGTTCACAGTGAAGCTTCTCAGCTGCTTACCATGGGCAAGTCAATTATGCCCAATAACTAAGGGCAATTAGATAATGTGCTACTTTGCACTGTGGTGTCTAATAGAAAACTGGGAGCAGATGGCAGATGCATGTCTGTTTTGTAAGCAGTGGGCTGAGTAGGCAGCTCTATGATGTCCCCTCCTGCATCTTCATGCAGGCAGCACCCCAAAACAGCACCGTTCCCACACAGCTTTTACATGAAATAGCTAAAGGTTATAGGACACTTTCTACTGCTCAGTGCATGTAAGACTCATGAAGTAGAACCCAAGCTAAGTACTGCTAATGTGCACATGAAAATATATTTGGCCATAGAGATGATACAGATGCAACTGTCTTCCTCTGAGAATATAAAGTTAAGGCCCCTTCTGAGAACCATAGGCTTGCGTTTTAACCACTATTGCATTTCAAACTAAGGATTCGATAGAATCTCCCACGAGACTCATAATGCATTGCTGGCTAATGGAAAAAAATTCATCTATCCATCTTAATGTGCGAATGATGAGGCTCAGGTAATGACAGCACCCTGTTTGGAGAGCATGACAGAAACTGGAGATTTGAAGTGCAACCTTACAGTGTTAAGAATTCATTTTTTTGTATGGCTGATTTTTATTTCCATTGCTTTGATTTTTAGACTACAAGGTTGCCTAAAAATGAGATGAGAAATGACTTAGCCTTCTTGTGCTGTGTTACTCCAATGGCCCTGTGAATGATGCTACAGGTCTGAAGATGGTTTGGTTCCTACGGACAGCTGCATTCTCAAAAGTAGCTTTGGGAAGAAAAGGGGGCTCTGGCACTGCTATACAGCTTCTGAGGTGATTTCAGTCTAAACCAGGGAGAAAAATTACTTTTGATGTCTGATTTTAGGACTGTGGTAAGTCTTGTGTCTGCTTTCCAGGCCAATAGCTAATAAATGTCAGTGTTATAGCCAGTGAAAATATCATGGAATGAAACACAAAGAAACAGTCCACAAATACAGTTTTTCTGTTTGATGTTGCTGCCCCCTGTTTTCCTTGAACACCAGCACTTAGAAACTCTTCATCTCGCTATCTTTTGCATGATGCCTGAAGAGCTCAAAGTCACCTAGGAGATGTGATATGCTGAGTTCTTATTCATTTTATATTTTTACGTGGACATCTCCATCCTTTTGTTTTCAGATATCTAAAACTGTATCCTTTCAATAAAGGGAGAGGGGAAAGACTGTTTGACTAGGTTTTATATTTTTTTTTGTTCTTTCTTTTCTTTGAGAAACAAATTTCTGGGACTTTGTTCCTTCGTTCCTTTAGAAAGAAAGACAACAGCTGCCAATAGAAGGTGATTCATAAGTGCAAATAACAGGCTTGCAGAAGCTAGATTTGCACAGAAAAGAAATGACACTGTTTAACAGTTGGAATGTAAGGTGAACCTATTTGTTTCATGTAGCCTGCTTTATTTCTTTAGTACCCTGCATAAAATGAGATTTTGTCCTGTAAGTAGAAAGCAAAGGAAAATAACATGATTTCTGATTTAACAGATTAAGGTGAGGTGGAAAAACCCAGTGCTCCAGTTACAAATGTTTTTAGTTGCCTAATTCACCAAGACACAGTGGGAACCAGGAACTGAAATCCTATAGAGGGTCTGGGTCTCTGTTACTGTGGCGGTTGGAATAACTAATGATAACTTGGAAAAGAGGACTGTTTGAAATGTTAAGTATTACACAGCTCACAGGAGAACTGATTATGAACTCCTTGCTGCAGGGGATTTCACTGTGTGTTTTCATGTTTTATTGGTTTGGGCTTTTATCTGGAGGGGGGAAGGGAAGGATGGAATGGTTCTAAAGAAAATGGATAAGTGGAGAAAACAGCTGTTTGGAGATTTTTAAAGCTGTTGAATAATTCAATTTGATTTTCTTTGGGAATAGTGAATGAGACTGTGCCTTTTTAATGTAAAAATAGACAAGTTCAGTTGCGCTTGAACAGTGCACTTGAAGGGAGTTTAGATTGCTTATTTCTATTCTAGCCAAATCACCAGCATTTAAAAGCAATTTAAGAACCTGCAGACATAATAGTCTATTTGTTTAAGAAGAAAAAAAAGAAAGACATTAAATATGGCATTTTGTTTAATAAGTGGAAAGTATTTTATTTAATTGAAGAGCAGTTGCCCTCAATCTAGAGACTGCTGATAGGGTACCTGCATAACTGAAGCTATAAGTTTATGCTAAAAGTCCTTTGCATGTGTAGATAGGTTTTTATATTGTACTTGTAAAATACTCTCTAAATGTGTATGGCTATGTTGACAAGACAGGGATTTGCACTGCTGTGATGGAAGTAGTGCTGCTGTCCCTTGACCAGGCTTGACCAACATAATCAATATAGCTGTTAAGTGCTTCCTTGGGGATGTCTGTCCATGCCAGGGTCACATCGCTGGTCAGTGTAGGCAGGCAAGCAGCAAGATAAACGTATCTGAGACTCTGGATTAGAGCTCAAGCTAAACTGAGAAAAATATTTTTCACTGCTAATTTTCCATCAAAATTCAGAAGATGTATATGTTTTTGATTTGCAGCTAAAAAACCCCAACAAACTGTTTTGAGTTGTAACACTTGAATTTTTTGAAAGCTTTTCTCCTGCCTGTTGTTTGCATTGGGGTTTTTTTTATTTTCCTTTGGTGGCTTTCCTTTCTCCTCCTGCTCTGTTTTCCTGTATTTCACTTCTACTAGGTAATATAGGAAAGAGTTTCTGAAGGGCAAAGCACAGTGAGTAAAACTTTTCTATTTCCTGTGAGTAGTGAGACTGTCATTTGATATGAGATACAGATTTTTGTTTCATACCATCTTGACCTTCTGCCCCTCCCTTCCAAAAAAAAAGAAGAAACCCACCCCAAAAAACTACTGAAATCTTTACTGTGAATTGCTGGCTGTACATATGGAAGGAGAAGCTGTATTAATCAGCTTTGCTAGTCATCTAGAATTGAAGCAATAGTTTGCTCCTGTACTAATGCAAAGCACTGGTCACCATAAGGCTAGGTCCTATTGCTATCTATACACCACTTTTTTTCAAAGTACTTGAAGGCTGAACTTAGAACATTGGTCCTCAGGAAATGAAAAAGAAAGTGAATTTGTTGTCCAGCAAAACAGCAGAATCTCTGAAATGAACACACATCACCAGAAAACCCATGGTCTCCTGCCCTACCTGCCTACCAGTCTTTCAATATCAGCCACTAAAAGCTTTAGGGCCAGATTAAAAAAATAGTAATAACTGAAAATGCAGATCCCAGCGTAAACAATGTGCTTGTGCAGTGTCATGTCTAATTTGTGCATGGAATTAGTGTAATTGCCAGTGCAAGCTGGGTAATTGGGTGTGGAAATTACGACCATGATTTCCTCATCTGCAGAAACTACAATGAAAATTGGTTGTGCTTTATTTACTTAAAGTGGCGTTTTCCACAATAGCTTATCCTTTGGTGCGGATGAACTCAGTGGGACCGATCACTCTTTGCTGGGGCAGCAGGTGGTTTCAGAAGTCCAAGGATAGTGAGCACAGTGGGTCTGGAGAAAACAACTGAATATTGGAGAGATTTTTCCCTGAACAGTCACTGCTGTTCAGCTAGGAGCTGCTCTGTTCCTTCCTCGATTTTTTTTTTTGCACACATCCTCCCAATTAAGAGAGAGAAAGGTGTTTTCTTGAGTAACTCCAGCTTGTGTAACTTTTCACCTGTGAATGATGTTGGCAGTTTAATGCTTCCTATTAAAGTGGAATGAAGACAAGCATTGGTGTGTTGCTCTCTCACCCTGCAGTTCTTACAGAGACTAATCCTCTGGGAAGGAACATGGCAGGGGTTTGCCGAGGCACTGATGGTGATTACCAGGGGTTTCCGGGGTGCAGTGGCATGAGGCTGCTTGTTTGTGCCATCCCATGTTTCCAGTGCTGCTGCGGCCAGCCAGGCTGAGCTATGCTTTGTGCAGCCGACAGCAAGGACTGCATTCAATTTGTGCCTGCCTTTCTGCCAGGCATAGAGTTCCTTGTCACTTTACTAGTTTGACATGAGCAATTGCTTTGCTTTCTGCACACAGAGGTAGGAACGAACAGGGAAAACTGGGAGGAAACAAACAACAAAAAAGTCTTTGGCTCTGTCTTTGACTCCAGGGTGTCTGCCTTTTCCTAGCAAGATTGGTATCGGTGAACCAGAGTTATTGCCTCTTCATCTGTTTCTTAGCAAAATGTTGTGGTTCATTTCATGCTGATATTTTTCTGCACCTTTGCAAACTGTGCTAGAAATTTAACGTGGAGATAACACTAAATAACGTGTTTTCTCTGTGAAGGAAATTAAAGCCAAAGGACCTGAGTTCTTTGGTCGGGAAATAATGTGACATTTTCTCTTTCAGCCTGGTTTTGCTTTAATCATCTTCTGAAATGCTGAACATTCTTTTTTCTATTGAAGAAGAAACTGATTTAAAAAGAATAAGCGTAAGACAGTTTTTATGGAAAGATTTTACTGGTTTAACAACATGTCAGTCAGTTACAGCTGAGTAGTCTTTAACAGTTAGATGCATTTGTGCGGTAATAATCACATTTAAAATGATTGGAAGCTCATTACTTAAAGCTGAATTTTATTTTGGGTTGTCACAAGTAAATCTGTAGAGCTGATACCTTTTTATGCTGGCTGCAACTTACCCCAGAAAAAGGAGAGGCCACTGTCTGGTAATGCTGTGACTTGGTATTACATCTTCACTATTCAAAAAAATCATAATGACAGCTCTTAGGTTCATGAGACTTTTTCCAGATGAAAGATGTATATGTTTGTCTCTGCTTCATGGGATTATTTTTTTCTCATAGTTTCTATCTTTTTAACACAAATGGGAAACACAAACGTTTTTGTTTCATAAAATTGCATATAAGGCCCTGCTGTAGTGTCAGGCAACTCTTTTTAGTACAGCAAATATTGCAAGACCTGTGATAATATTAAGGGAGCCTTCTCACAGTGAAGGTACATAACAGGGTTGCTTCCCACTCACCCTGCACTATCAGTATGTGTTTTCTGCGAGCACAGTGTAAATAGCATCAGTGGTGTCCTTTGCAAATTAGGAAGTAGCTTCCATTAGTTTTCCTGACAAATTTAATTTTACTAAGTTCAGTACTAACAATTTATTTATTTGTTTCAGTTTGGGGGGTAGATTTCAAACATAGGTATTAAACTTTCTCTGTAGTGGAAAAAAAAAATACGGGAAAGCCCTTGGAGAGCTGAGCTTCCTGCAGCTTATAAACTTTTTTCGGGTCTCCTGGGCTTAGTGCAGTTTGTGGGGTGGAAGAGTTGCAGCCCTTGGGCATGTCATCTCTTTCATTTGGGCTTTACCAGTTGTGTGTGTTTCTTAATGAGGCAAATCTTTCGGTGAAGAATTGAAGGCAATAATTCATGATGTTCTGCTGCTTTCCACTGGCTAAAGATCTGGTCCTCAGAGTGCATTACCCTGGTTATAGCAATTTCTCAGAATGTCTTGCCTTCCCTGAATGATATCCCCAACTGGTGGAAATTATTGGTGCTCCACTGGAAACCTATAGAGTGATACCAGTTTGTTGGCTACCCCTTTAATTTCTTTGGGGAATATACACTGCTAGTGGTGCTTACAGTACAACACTGAGCTACTTGATTAACAGCAAGCCAAGGGTAAAGGCTAATAATACTTTCCCTACTGAGCTTTATGGAACAGGCAGCTGAGGATAAAGGTAGTAGGTGACATGATGAGAATATTTTTCTTTCAAAAGACCTATTTATTCAGTTGCTTGGGTAGCTCCAAGGCAGAAATATGGAAATACCATTCTCCCTCAGAACAGGTGTTGAGGAAGCAGAAGAGATGGTGGGAAAAAAGTGTATGTGCTTCCCTGGAGGCACATGTGTCAAATGTAAAATGTAAGTCAAAGAGAATGGAATATAAAGCTTCATCCCATACCTGTGTCTTACTAAATGGCTGACTCTAAGTGTAAGACAAATTAGTTTAGTAGATGGGTCAGTGAACTGGTGACAGGGCTGAGAGTTTCTGTTAGAAATAATTCAGGAGGATTCTCTGCTATAATAAATGAATCCATAATATTTCTCTAGTGGTTTTGGGGGCTAATGGCTGCAGGTGAGAGAGGTATATGAAAGCAGTGTCCAGCTTTGGGACAAAATGCGAATCTCTAAAACCCCTTCTTAATCGAGGCCAAGGGCAAATTGGTTTGCTATAGGAATAAGGTTGAGTGGAAAAATCAGTGGACTAAAATTTGGCAATGCAATGCTGCACAATCAGAAATGTGGTATAAGTGGGAGAGAGATGGTTATTTGGCTGTAGGTCTGCATTCAGAAAGAGTGGTTTTTTGATAGGAGTATCTGAGGGTGGGGAAATTATTTTCAAGCTGTTGAGTGCTTCTGAAATTAAATCTCTAAACTAATGCTCTAGTGCTCCCAGATTATCTGTGATTTGCCAGAGCTTCAAGTGTCTGGATCCCTTGTCAGACTTTAAGGGATGAATCTTTCCTATAGAGCTTGGGAATCAATATTTCTGTTGTAGGAGGGAACTCGTACGATGTTAACATGCTGTGGAAGAAGACCCACAAATCCTGACATCCCAAACTTTTCAGTCTAAAGTGTTTTTATTACAGAGTCTGAACTCCTCAGAAGAGCTCAAAATATGTTTTCTCCAGCTTTCACTGTTGCATTGATACAGCTGATGAAACAAGACACTTCTCTGCAGTGTGTTGAGAGGAATGGGACCTTTTTCTATGCACTCTTCAGGCAGGGTGGTTAATTTTGTTGATAAGCACTAATAGTAATTTTTTTAAAGTGATAGGAATTTTTCAAAATGACAGTTAATACACTGCTTTCTATTTTTAACAACTATAATAAAGGATATGGCAAAACTAACAGGGAGATTAGGATGTGTGGGCTAGTTCTAGGATCAAGATGATACACTCATAAGGAAATCCTTCTTGCACCTCTGTGTTGGTCTGCTTTTGTTTAATGTAAGAGCTGGTGATTTGGCCCAAAGCACAGCTAAAGGAGTTGAAGGAAGTGATGGAGAGACAGACAAAGGAGCTTACACTTTTTTAGAGATCAAAGATATTCTCAAAAGTGGAAATGAACAAACCACTGCTGTTTCTTATCATCATGTCTGGAAGACCAAAAGGACATATGATTCTACAGGAAGATTTTAATCATCGCTGTCCCACCTGGAAGACAGCGCTGGTCAGATGTCATAAAAAGTAGTCAGTGATTTGGGTGCTATGGTTCTGATAACAGACTTCCACCCAGTAGCCTTTTGTTCTTGGTTTTGCCCTCTGCTGAGAGAGGAAGTCAGGAACTGACTTGGCTTTTTCACTCCAAAAAAGACCACATGAAAACTGCAAACTTAAATAGTTTATATATAGTAAAATGAGAATATCTCCCCCTATATCCAGCTTGTCAGCGAATGAGGAAGAGAAGGAGGAGAACTGAAGAAGGTCACCAGTCACTTGAGACTACTGTGCCTCTCCTACACTTTCTGCCAAAGCCTTGAGGATATAGGCAGAAGGCAGCTTAGGTTTGTTATCCTTTAGATAATAGGATCTTAGTCATGCATTTTAGTGTGTTAATAAGATTTTTGTGTGTTGGTTTGTAATATGCTTTGACTTCCCCCTCATTTTGAGTTAGCTTCCTGATAAAGTGTGCTGGGGGAAAGAGGAGATATGAGGTGCAAGTTGCCATCCTGCCCCTTCATTTTAAGAGATGAACCCTCTGCAGGAGATAGGCATGCACCTTTCTTTTTTTTTATAACTAGGAGGCAGCTAAAATCTAGCAAGTTCCCTTCCTGACAGATAGCAAGGACCTCAGGTCAGAATGTCTTGTAATTACAAAGTCTTG
>WEKW01017412.1:31248-62874 GCA_013389905.1 Sula dactylatra | reverse complement strand
GTACTGCTGAAAGTATCTCAGGCCTAATACCTTCCCTAAAGGATATTTAATGTTAATATGGCTTGACTTATAGAGTAGTTATAAATAGTATGGCTCATTAAAAGATGGAATCATTCATTTCTGTTGGAATCCTTCCCAAATGCATGGGAATGTGAGCTGAATGTGCTTTGAAACCCTGTGGAGGTAAATATGAGATATACTCTTTGTATAAGGAGGGAGTAGTTTAATACAAACAGATGTCTTTGCACTTCAGTCAGTGGTGAGTCTGCAGCTGGTGCAGATAACTCATCAACTGGCCCATGTGCAGCTGATTTGATCTTTTGACTGGAGGCTCAGTAACATGTTTTCTGTCCTGCATGGTTCTAACACTCTTCAGCTTCTTCTATGTGTATATGGCTGCGCTCTAAATAAGATCAGGAGAATGAGAATAATCTAACAATTTTGTCTGGAGGAAGTTTCCCAAATCAGGTGGTTATATCTCTCCATCACAGTACTGATTTCAGGCTTCTCGGATGACGGACTATGAATCCTATCTTGTGACCAGGGACACTTGCATTATTTTGACATAGTAGACACATTTTTGGTCTTTCTATGGGGATATGACCATGCAGATCCGTTTTAAGGTTTGTGTGGTCTGCTTCTTGAGCAAGTTTGCATCAGTGCTGCAGGTCAGCAGAGGTTTTAGTTTCCCAAAGTGTTGTTTTGCCAGCACTAATTTCATGAGAATCCTGGGTGGGAATGCAGCAAGGGATCCCACTCAGTGGGTGCAGCTTTCCAAGGTGCAAACTTTATACATTTTGTTATTATATTAATGCTTGTGCTTGTTACTAGGATTGCCCTGGCTGGCTGTCAGAGTTGATAACCCCAATGGGACCTGGTTCATCTTTAGCTGGTGGCTATAAAATGGATGGGGGATGGAGGGAAAGAGAAAAAGAAACAAGCTGTAATGAATGTTTTAATGACGGATGTTGGGGGTTTTTTTTGGTATGTGTTTTGTTGTTTTTTTTTTTCCCCCCAAAAAAAAGATCTGGGGGGAGGATCTTACTTTGAATATATCTTGCTTCCTTTAACAAGTTGGTTTTGACTAAGTCCCCCTTTCTTTGCTAAAATGCAACAGTTTTCATTCTGACAGCATCAACCTGTTCTACAGAATGTAGGGCCCCAGTGAGAATAGACCTTTAACAGGAATTTATATCCCAAGTCTGAAATGTGCACTTTATATCTGTTATGATCCCTGCGTGCCTTTTAAGGGATTACTTACATCTTACCATCCTAAGTTTCTTTCCATAAACAAATGAAACCTTTGAGCCTGAGGTTCAAGGAATATGCCCAGATGAAACTTGTGTTAACAGCTCTTAGGGGAGAAAGAGATAAGGTGGGGAAGTGAAGAATTGATGACCTATTAACAATTTCAATTTCCCACCTTGAATTATTGACAACATGTGACATTACAACCTTACAAATTACTGTCTATAAATGGCTCAGAAAATATGACCTTTGCATTACAATTGGTCTCAAGATGCCTTCCAGCTTATTACAAACAGCTGCTGCTGGCATATTTTGTTGCAGCTGGAGTGGGTGAAAGAATGCAAGGAACTGAAGAACTTCTATTGTATAATCAGACAAATCTCAGATGACAATGTGTAAAAAAAATTTCAGTGATGGCTGAAAAGTCTCTCTTTTGGGACTGGCCTCACTTCTCTGTAGTTTTGGGGTAACCTAATTTTCAGTAATAAACACATCCAATTAGTTAAGGTTAGTTGACCTTATGTTCTGCCCTGTCTCTTTCTAGAGCAAGTGGTGATTCTGTTCATAGATGCTAGAAAGCCCTTCATTACTCACATTCCTCCCACTTCCTTGACTGTGGTGACCAGGAGGTACAAGCTGAATGGATGGTTTGTCTCATTTGTTCATGGCAAACCAAGTGCACTAAATTCTTGCTTTGTTTTGACGTTCATGTGATTAACAAACAAACTAAAGTGAGTGTTCTGCTGAATTTGGCCCTGAGATTTCTGCTGATTTGGGAGAAGCTGAGAACACAAGGACTTGATTTTGCATCATTTCTTCTTAGCTCTATTGAGGAGTAACAAGTGACCAAATTAATGTTGGCAGTCAGAGAGCTCATAAGACACTTTCTGGAACCCTGGGCCTGAGCCAAATTAATTTCTAATTTAACTCCATTAACAAAGGGTTGCCATAAGATGAGATCTACCATGTTTGTCTACGGAGTGATGCATTTTATTGTCATTTCTTAGTGTAAGATGCGTAGGGAGTGCTAGAAGAGTGTTTTCAGGGGAACTGGTATTTGAAAGAATAGATGTCTCCAACACTGTAACAAAAGACTCTACAGAATAAAAATCATCTCTGCACCAAGCTTGTTTGTTTTCTCAGTTTCTGGGAAACATACCTTGTGTCTGTTAGCATAGGGTTGTTCATCACTGACTGAAGATCAGTCAAAGTATATGTTCCCATCTGTGTTGACGCAAAAAGACAGTAGGAGTACAGAAAGGGGAATAGAAAGCTTGAATTTGACTCGTGCCTTGTTAAAGCTAGACAGGGTGGAAGCTGTGATTTAAAGTTAGAGCAGGTCAGGACCTTATGAAGTCTTATCTCTCCATGCATTAGAGGACAGGGAAGAATGATTTCAAGAGTGAAGACCCAGGAGTTTACTATAGTAAGTATTCCCTCCCTGCCTTCTGTAACAAACTCTCTTAAACTCTGCATGCTTGATGTGTGTAATAAAAACCAACCTACATCACAGAGCTGTTTTTAGGAGTGATCAATTAATGTTTTCAGGGCACTGCTGGGACCTAAAGATGAAAGGCACTTATGGTCATAAGTTTCACTCCCCCTGCTGCCCCAGGATGAGAGTTTTACTTTAAAGATTTAATTTCTTCCCTGGGGTGAGAGGGAGGCAGTCTATTATTCAAGGACATCATCCTTATCTCTGATGTAGTTGCCTTGTGGCCATGCAACATCACTCAGTAATTCTGTCAAGTAGTACCTTTTGCTTGTGACAAGTGCTAAACAGTGATTTATTACTTGAATACACATTGCTTTCATGAAAGTGATTTGTTTAAACAACAGTAAAGTGCTAAATAAATTATTCATTGCATGCTAATTTTTCACTTTTGTATTCTTTAGTGAGCTCCAGAATAAGCAATCTGGGTATTGTATATATCACATGAATCCCAGGTTTTTTGGCTGTGTGTATCCCCCCACCCGCACATGGTTCCTTTCCCAAGGAAAGACCTCTAATTTCAGCCTTTTTCAAGTTTGTTGCCTTTTGTGATATTTTTCCTCTTCATTCTTTTTTCAGACAGAGTTGGGTGAATTATGTTCAGGTGGAGGCTTGGATTACTGCTTTGGGAAATAATGTGTGTGTTTGGAGTTTATGGGTATTTCTAAATCCTTCAGAAACTTGTGGGTCTTAACCGGGAAGGCACCACCATAAATATAGCTTGCAAAGTATGGCTGAGTGGCATGTTTCCATAAAGTCTCTTCTTGCATGCTCCCTCTTTTTCTGAGTGTGTTGTATGCTGCTCTCTTTTTAGCTGCCAGTGGCTATGCTGGAGTGCTAGTTTGCAGGTAAGATCAAGAGTCTGAGAAATCCCACAAAAGCACGTTCGTTACTTGTAGACATGCAGGCTTTCCAAATTTGCTTAGAAATCGCTTCTCAGCACTTAAGGTCTTTGTCCCTTGGCAAAGTCCAGAGCCTCCTGAATGTCTCTGTTTCAATAGCAAGACCGAGAGCAGGCCAGGCGCAGAACAGCTTAGCGCTTTTCTCCAGTTTGACCCTTTTACCCTTTCTGGGTGTCTACTCTAAATCACTGGCAGTAACTGTGTGTTTAAGCAGGAGTTGCTGATTGACTGAATATAATAGGGTGTAAGAGAAGAAATTTCCTTTCAAGTAGTTTCAGGCTTCACCCTCCTCTTAATTCCGAAATAATCCCCCAAAGGCCTATGTGGGTATTCAGTGAAATGACTAAATAGAAGACTGCATTTCCCTCTTGAAACAGGCACAGAGTTCTCATGCTAATGGCTTTTAACCATCAATGCCATTATACTGTGTAATCGATTCTCTCTATACCAACTTTTGTCTTCTGAAATGAAACCTTGTCTTTTTCTTAACTATTTGCCCTTTTATTAAAACATTTCAAGATGACAGGCAATTTTTTCCCTTGTTTTTGTCCTCCTTCCCCTCTTTCCTGCCTGCTTGTGCCACTGGAAGAAAATCTATTATTACGTTTACTTCAGAACCTGAATCTCTGCTTTTTTTCCTTTAGTAACTTACTCCCTGGAATTTCCTTTTAATCCTTTTAATTTATTGGGTTTTTGGGGTTTTTTTGGGTTTTTTTTTTTTAGTTCATTAATCACATGTGGAGCTGCTCAGAAATATTTTCATGAAATAAATTCTCACTGAATGAAAGGAGAACTGGTGAAAATGGATTTCAATGTTGGTAAAAGGGCTTAAAGCAGGGAATTAATTCCACTTTATAAGTTATTCAGTATGTCAGTGGCTAAGGTGTTTTTCTGGAATGTGGTAGGCTTAGGTTTGGGTCTCTCTCAGAGCCAGGAGAAGCGGTAACTTAGTGTCTTGACCATTGGGCTTTAGCTATTACAGAAACACAATTTCCTTCTTTCTGCTTTGGTGGTGGTAGTATTTTAAATTCTTATTAGACCATAACAAATTTCTGTTTCATTCTGATGACAAGCATGAAGACTGGGGCTATCTTTAAAAGATCTGAGGGACAGAGATGCCTCACTTTGCCTCCCTTTATTATAATTCATATTGTTGTCTCCTCTAAAAGTTGTCATCATGCCAGCGATCCCAGTAAGCTGAATATAATAGAAACTGCCATGCATCATGCTCTACTGATTGAATTATACAAGGCTAAGAAAGGAAATACTAGTTTTCATATCTGGCAAACATTTTCTTGCTTACAGGTGGTTTTTATAGATGTCAATAATGTGAATAACTATAAACAGATTTAGACAAATTCATGAGGGCTAAAGCTATCTATGATAGCTATAAGAACAGAAGAATTGTCATACTTGGCCATATTCCCTCTCCAACAGTGACTAAAATTGCATGCCTGGGAAGATTTGCACAAACATTGTGCTAGATATATTTTTATTTATTTAATTGACCTCAGTGCACATCTTTTCCCTTAACTTCTCCTGTCTTCCCTTGAACTAACATTAAGTTCTCAGTATCTGCAAAATACAGTGGGAAGGAATTTCCCAGCTCATGTATATGTAGTATTTTGAACCTCCCAGTTTCACTTGCTGTCCTAGGTCTTGTGTACTGAAAGAGAGTGAATAATCAATTCAGGACACTCGTGACTTTACAGATGTCTTTCATATCTGCTTTGTTGTCTCTTTCTTCAACTGAGAGTTGGAGTAATTTTGCAGTAAAAAAAGAACATTCCACATCTTTGATCATCCTTGTTTGCTTTCTCCTATCCTTTTATTATTAGGCACAACAGTGGCAATAGTTTTTGAATTAGGAAGAGTATGATCTGATTGCTGAAAGTTAATAAGGGTAAGAATCACCCTGTACATGGACAATTTTTAACGCTTTCTCTCTAAACTATCGCCTCCTGTCACAGATGAGATAATGGGTAATATCAGAACTTTTTTCTGTCCATTGAAGGATGCAGAAAAATGAAGGGGTTTTTACTTTACTGATTCTTCATAACAAAGACTGTGGTGAAATGGGGAGTTGGTAGTCTAGCTGTGTAACCACGTGGCTGTCCTCAGTCATCGTATTTTTCTTTCTTCCTTTGCCTGGTGATGTGTTTATATAAGAAAGCCGGTTGATCTGCAGTCTAGGTGGAAAGCAAATGACAAAGTCTTCATGTCTCCATCGTTTGTGGTACTTGCATAGTTGTTAGAGACCCTGATGCTTGCTGACTGGTATAAAATTGCTAAATAATAATATGAAGAACAAGATTTGTACCAGTAATTTACCGCAAATAATGAGTTCTCTAGAGTTTGTCTTTTTTTATTCATGAGCAGCCTCTAAAATTCTCAGTCATGAATTATTCAGACTTATTTGTGAATTTATTTGAAAACATTTCCTCACATAGCTGCCTCACAAAACAGCTCATTGAGAATATACCTGTGTTCTGGTTGTGTTTCCTCCTTTTTTTCCCCAGTCCTGAAGTTCTGTGCTGTATAGGGAATGTAGGGATAAAGAAGGGAACAGACAGGTGATGCCCAATTATTTCCAGTCTATGATTGAATGGTACATACTCTCAAACACTGCAGTCTAGCCTGAGGAACATGGTTTATTAACACATAATGCATAAGAAAGCTTCAAGTCCTTTAGCTTCCAGCTCAATTATAGCAGACCAACAAGCTTGTCAAAACTTAATTTAGTGCTTCTTTGTTATTGACTTATGTTCCTGCTAAGTAGGCGATGGAAAGGATCTCAAGAGTTTAACAAGGGATTCATGGATCACTGCAGATTAAGGTGTACTTAAACTGTCTTGATTGTGGCTGGATATTTGTTTCTCTCTTCCCGACTAGAAGATAGTGTGGCAGTTTCATCAGGAGACTCTTGTGAAGGATAGTTACACCATTACTATATTTTACATAGCCATATGCATTTACGATACCTTATTAACAAAATATTGTGGTATTGAAGACTGCTTGTGTTCTGTGCCTGCGTGAGACAGTCCCTATGCCTAAACATTTTCAGTTCATAACAACAGAGCAACAAAACTGCCTAGGTGGTGTTTTCAGTCCCAGAAGCTCTGGATGTGTTGCATGCTCCTTGCATGGGTGGAGAACACCACAGGAGAGAAGACCGTTGTGACTGCTCTTAAATTGTCACACATCCTGAAGATTGGGTCATAGTGTAAAGCGTATAGCTGGCACATGACTGAAATTAGAAGCTTCCTATCAGGTTATTAATTCTAATATAGGACTAATGTTGGAGTTCATGAAGCCCTATCTCAGTTATCCTATGCTGGAAATTAATATGCTCCTAAGGCTGTGGCTTGAGACACAAAAATCTGTGGTGCTGGACAAGAAGTCAGGACAGAATAGCATCCTGAAGACTTTCATTGGATTTTGGGGGGGGGGGGCTGGCAACGTTCCATTTTTTTCTGGGACTTAAGTGGTTAAAAAGAGATGTCTGATCACTGCACTAACAGTCTACGGAAGAAACTGATTCTCTAACTGATTCAGAAAGCTGTTGTAAGTGGTTTGCAGTCAGGTATTAGAAATATTTTATCAAATATACCATTTGCATCACTTTCAAATAACTTCAACAAAATGTTGAGAAAGGAGCAGTCTGTACATAAGTAATGTTGAGAGCTGATGGTATGCAAGTCAGGGAAGTGGACTGCTGAATGAATATTTTTTAGTTCTGTGGCTTATCGCAAGACAGCTGCAGTCTTGACTGAAACAGATGCAAACATACATGCGAAGCATGGAAGTCTGAAAACATTAAAGCAGAGGTGATTTTTTTTGCCTTCATAAGCAAAGGCCTATTGCGATTTTGAAATCAGCACTTGAATCCTGTAGGACAAATCTTTCTGGCACAGTTTTAGGTCAGTCTAGAGGTAACATTGTCATTGTAACAATCAGAGCCCAAGAAGTTACAGTAAACACCTTTGAAAATTTGATTGTATTCTTCTGTTTGAAAAATCTCTATCACCATGGAGGTATAAAAGTTGTTTGTTTGAATTGCGTACCCTGTTATGCTGTAGAAAGCATTTGTAGGGAGGACCTGGGAGGGGTGTGAGAATCCAGCTGATAAAATGTATCCAGGATGAGAGCGCTGTTGGTATAAATGAGATTGAGTTGGATCATCGCAGACCACTTTGCATTCTGAGTCTTTAGTAATGCTGATCAAACATTGAACACAACGATTGCCCCAGTCCATGTCCTTGTTTAGCCTAGCTTGAATAAGTATGGACATGTTTTAACATAGTGCTCACTTAGCGTTCCCAGGAGTAAATTTGCAATTGTCAGTGGGTAGTGTGAAGTGTTAGAGGTCCCTGACCTAGTGTGCTATGAGCTGGCTCAGGTACTGGTTTCTATGTAGCTGTGGCAGAAATAGCTCAGTGTGGGCTTGCTTGCTTTCTAGACACACATCGCTAACAGCAGATGAGTTGCACAGCCACACAATGTAGCCTGCCATTTCCTTCCCAATGTGTCATGAACCTGATCAGCACCAGTGTGCAGATTTCTGTTCACTACTTTCCTGGCTAGCTAGTTCAGCACTGTTTGATGAGACTAAATATTTTTTGCCAGGGGAGAAAAGTCAGGTTAAAGGTAATTCTTACACTGCATTTGGAAGTGGCCCTGCAGTAAAGGATGAGCTTTGGGATATACCCTACCCTGTAGGAGCCTTGCTAGATGCATTTGTAGAACAGTTGAAAGCAAGGTCAAGACAAAGTATTAAGCCAGGTCAGATGTGCAAGAAAGGGTGCGGTGAGACAACGCAGACCAGTTGAACATGAGCCAAGGTAGGTCTGGGAAAAATTGAGCCACGCTTACCCTAGAATTTCTCCCAAGATAGCAAAGAGCCTCCTAGGGCCTAAACTGGCAAATTCACAGAGTAGTCTTTTCTGTCCAGCCACTGATTTCCATCTTGAAACCTATAGATGTGCCTTCACATCCCAAGTCTTAAAAAGCAATCACAGGTCAGGAGTGATTAACAAAGTGTGTTTTCCTTGAAAGTGCTGTTTTGGTTTGAAGAAAAGCAGAATGGTGTCCAAGATGCAAATACCCTGTCCTTCCTAGAATAGCTACTGGGAACTGGTTTCCTTTGGGAGACAGGTGAGCCAGGTTTAAGTACCTCTTTTGTCAGTCTGTCTTCTCCCAGGTAAGTGTGCTAACCCACCAAGCCTTCTGTCTGTTTCTTGCCTCCTGGGGCTTTTCGACTTTGTATAAGTAACTCAGACAAAACATTTTTAGTGCTATACCTCGTGGCTAGTGCACTCACTGGGGATGCGGTAAACCCAGGATCAAATATCTTTTTGCTCTGCGCTGTCATTGCAGAAGTGATGTTTTATCTCTCCTCCTCTCCCCTACCTGCTATGGCAGAACAACCCACTTAAACTGCTAATCCTAATGAAGAACAGACTTTCTGAAGCCTTGCATTCTATGCAATAGGAAGGTTATCTGTATTCACGGCAGAGCTGGCATAAGACTGGATTTTCAGCTCCTTTTCGTTGTTTCTCTAGTTTGCTTGTTCTTTTCTTCTTGCTCTTGTTAGCTTGCGTTGACTGGTAAGTGGTAAAGAAGGGAGAAAAACACACAGTCCCAGAAAAGAAAAACAAAGGAAGAAATAAAAAAGGCGAGCCAATATATTTCAAGACTGTGCTTCTTCACAGCCCCTGTTCTGACATTTAGAACAACATAATATGCATGTCTCTGTTCCTTAGGTTCCTCAGTACTACACAGTGACAGCCACGGGGCGGGGGGGGGACCGCAAGCCATAAACCAAACAATCTTAAACATGAACTAACATTTGCAGGCTAAATAACAAAGAAATGAGAACAGCAAAGGAGAAATATGTTTTCTGAAAAAGTAAATATAACCAAAATCGTGGCCTTGCATAGGTTATTCAAATATCATTACAAAGGGGAAAAGAGAATACTGAACTCTAGGGCAGAAATAACTAATTTTCTGCCCAATGACTTGTTTGTTTTGCACATGTGTGTTTGAGCAGATCTATTGCTAGTATTTGAACCACAGTAAATGACACAAGGAGACTGCTGAAACTAGAGATAAGCTTAAAGGTATTTGGGAGCTGATTCAGGTCCACAGAAATGAGAACGCTTCCTATAGGAAAGCCCTTATGTGTTTTGGAAGTAGGATATCTGCACCAAGTGGAGATATGTAACCTATTACCCAACAAACTGGTGTATACGTATGACGCAACGTAGTGCCAAATACAGATATTAGCTTGGAAATGTTAAATGTTAAGATTTTATCCTAAATTTACTAAGAAGTCAGGATATAGCAATATTATTTAGGATTCTAGATGTAGCTAGCTGCAACTAACATGCATATGTGGATAGGTCCAGGGATGCCTCTGCAAAAGGATTGTTAGAGCTATATCAAAAAGAAGTATGATGGAATGCAGCTGGGTCTTTTTCCCTCCACCAATTGCAAGAGAACTACAGTACTCTAGGATTGTGTGGGTTTTACTGAAATTTCTGGGGGAAGAAAAAAGAACAAAAGAGACATTTCAGCTCTCTGGAGTAAAATGTTTTGATATTGGCACTTTCAATTTTTGTCATTTCATATTCTTTTTGGGATGTCGATTACAATTTTTTTTCTCAAGGGAGGAGATTAAAATTCTCAGTGGAGTTTTCTTTTATGGAATTTTTGAGATTTGTGAATTTTCCTCACTTGGAAAAAAGTAAAAATCTGAGTAACTTGTGAAAAATAATTCTTAGTCTATTTAACACCAGTAATCACACACTGCTAAGCTTAGTATTCCACAGAAATTAGCCTGATTATAATTCTTGGGTTCTACAGGTGGGGAAAGGTATTTCTTGATTCTTACATGATCTTCCTCAGGATTATCAAGATTACATCAACCAGTGGCAAAGAATGGGGAGAAAACACCACTCTTTTTCCTATTTACTCTTCTGAGTTTCTATGCCTACTGTCTTCAGGTCTGCTTCTAAAAGTACCACATGTCAAAATATTAACTGGGGGAATATTCTTTAGAGTCATTGGCATCTTTGGTTCCTCCAGCAAGGAGGAGAGGGCCAAGAGACGACAACAAGGCTTGGAAAAAGATATAAGCAACTGTCCTGCAACTGTCCAGCTGCTTTGCAGATCCAAGGGAGGCTCAAAGCCGAGGGCGCATATAACTCCCACATCCTATGAAAGTCTTCACGCAGGCTGGCGCTGAATCTCATTGAGTTCACCGCTACCTTTCATCAGAAGAGTAGTTATTCAGAAAGGCTTTATGAGCACATCCCTTCCTCTTCCTTTTTATCTCCCCCCTGCTCCCCCAATTTGTATTTATTTGTTAAGCAGGGGATTTATAGACCCATTCAAAAGGGGCTGTGAGGGATGGCAGTGGCATGGTTCTGTATCTGGAGCAGACAGCTGCCCTGCTGTCACCGATAAGCATTCCTGGGAGGGTCGAGCTTGAAATTTAGCACATATAAAGCCCTAGTTTGTGAAGGCTTGCGCCAAGCATATGTGCCTGCTGCAGCTCTGCCATCTGACGCCTTGGCAGGCGGCTGGCGCTTTGCACGTTGGCCACCTCTTCAAAGAGGGACCCTCCAGGCTAGAGTAGGGGTCACGGCTGTTGTGTGAACCGCTCCCATCATAGCAGGGGATGCATGTTGTCCTCTGGGCCCTGGGCCAAGGCAGGAGCCACCGTGGGGATATTTCAGCAGGACATGCCACTCGGTGAGTTGGCGTCACCTTAGATCAGTCCCCAGTTGCCACAGGGTGGGTGTTGCTGGGGGACGTGGTGGGGTCTGGAGTTGGTCAGGGTACCTGGAGGAGCCTAGGGGTGGCTTGCTGCTGCGACGCCATGGGGCAGGGCTGGCGGGGGAAAATGTGAGGGAGCCAATGGGGAAATCGGAACTGGGGACAGACTGGGGGTTCACTCAGGAGTTCAGGGCTGGGCCTGGTGCTGGGGCAGCCTTGGGGCACGCCCCGGTCTGTGCTCAGGGAGCCTCGGGGCCGCCCTCGGCACCGCTGTGACTGCGCTGTGACCGTGCCCACGTCAGGGCGAGGGGCTCCCGGGCTGGCGGCTCCCCCGCAGGCAGCAGGGCAGGGCCTGTCCCACACCCGGCCAGGGAGCAGGGCTGCTGCAGGCAGCCCTGGGCAAGCGGGCACCTCCCTGGGGACGCTTTTCCACAGTCTGCATTCCTCTGGAGCCATTTGTGCCGTGCACCCGAGATACAAAGTCAGGGTGTGTCCCCATTCCTTGCCTTCTGCCTGATGGGGTTTGTGTTTTGATAGCCTGAGTTTGCAGCCAGTTATTCACGGGTAGTAGGGTGAGGCTGTCATTTTGGGCATAAAGCAGTAAGTGGGCATAGTGGGAGATGGGCAACAAAAATGGGAATAGATAACAAAGGAGGCTGCTTTTCTTCTGGAGGATGTTTGGTGATGGTTAGCCCTGGTAAACCACTGTTTTTTCAGGTGCCTCTCCTTTCTCTCTTATCAGCTGCACATGACTTGTGTTCCTGCAGATAGGAAGTGCTTTGGGCAGCCTCCCTCTGTGCTGTGAGGGATTTAACAGTTTTGCTGCAGAAACATGTCTGTCAGTTGCGTGTGCTCTGTCCCCTATACCTTCCTCTACTGCACTATGTGCTCGCTTATGTCCTCAGCTCCTGCATTGTCACACTTTCTGCTCTGTCTCACATGCTGAGTGTGTTGCAAAGAGGCAGTTGCTGGTATGGCTGGTTTGGGGCTATTGGTGTGTAAGAGGTGGGATGGCTTTCGCCTTTGGAAATGGCAGTGGTGAGGTCTTTTCCTCTCCCCCGGTGCAAGCAGCCAAATGGCTGTTCCTCTGCCATGCTGTGCCAGTTTGCAGAGCTTATAGGGACTGAATTACCTCCAGCCCTTTGCTTCTCTACCAAATTGGTTGAAGATGGTGATGTTATCAAGGGAGCAGGGCGATGTGTATTAGTGAGCCTCATTTCTTAGGAACCCAGTCTGAAAATAATAATGTAGAGGTATATAGATCAAGGTTTTTGTCAGATAAGAAGCGTTGTGCCTCTTTAATTTACTGCAGTTTTAATGGGATAGAGAGATGGTTAAGATATACAGCGACCTGGAGGGGAGAAATGCAAAATAAATTAGTAGTAATAGTAATGGTGTGGTACTTTATGTCCCAAATGCAGGCCTTTGTTAAAGGAGCCCATCAACTTGAAAGTCAGTAATTTATGGGGTGTTTTTAAGATATTAACAAAAGAGCAAGCTGAAGTGTTTTGCTAGAAATTCTTTTTGCTAAAATTGCTTTCCTCCCCCCAGTAAGATAATTTTATTCTAGAAGTGTCTGTTTTGGCAGGAGGGAAAAGCTGTTTATCAAAAGAGCTAATAAAACTCTTAAACCTGGAAACACTTCCATTGTGGCTAAATCTAAAACTTTTCACTGAAGTCATAGAAATGTTAGTTATTAGAGACATTTGGAGGTCCCTAATTCAACCTCTTACTCAAAGCAGTGTTATCACCAGCTATAGATCAGGTGAGCCAAGACTTTGTCTAGCCAGATCTTTAAAACCTCCAAGGATGGAGGCTTTACAGGTGTTCTGGGTAGCCTCTCCCAGTGTTGAACTATCTCCCTTATGGAGGTTTTTTTCCTGATGTCCAGTCTGAGTCTCCCAGGCCAAAACTGCTGATCGCTTGCTTGTGTTATACCCTCTGCTACAACCAAAAAGAGTTTGAGTGGAGACAGGCCAGTGGGATATCTGTGCACCACAGCTGTTGAAAAGATCAGCAGTTTCAGTGCTTGTGAAACAGAGCAGAAAGTAATCACTATTTCTACTGCATACAGCAGATCTCATGTTGTATCCTGAAACATTATGTCTAACATGTCAGCTCCTTCCCACTGCACTCTGCCTCCTGGGGATAAGGGAAGAACCTGTTGGTGATATCATGCAGAGGAGCTGAGCAAGAAGAGTCCTGATTGGCTCAACATACATCTCTGCAAATACTTCCCATGTCAGTTTAGGCAAATGCTTTTAACAATTCATTCAATTATGTTAAGCACCCATTAAAGGAAACTGAAGCCCTCCCTGGGGTCATTTTAGTTCTATGAGATTGTAATTGTTTGAGACTAACCATGATTTCTTCTTTTGCCTTCAGGTGATTCTAATTCTGACAAAGCTGTATGACTACAACCTGGGAAGTATCACAGAGAGCTCTCTTTGGAGGTATGGAGACAAATTGAGTTAATAATTACCACCTTACTTAAATAGGAAGAGCCTGATACAATTCTTTTATTGAATTTAATTGGATTTTTTTTAAAATGTGCTGGAAGGTTTGTAGCTAAACCCTCTCTCTCTCTCATTTCTACTCTTTCATACTCAAGAACAAAGAGGCTGAAGTCTGATTGTCTTGTTTCAGCTAGATAATGTACCTCATGAACGTGCTATCATTTTATTTCCCCTTTCCCATCTTAATCAGAATCAAACCAACCAATTGGGTTTTTTTTAGTAGAACTCAACAGCCTTAAGTCCCTGTTTATAATGAAGGATCTCATGGCCGTCTACTGCCCAAATGATCCTCATGAAAAGTCAGTGCTACTAAGATTGGGGGAATACTGTGAGCGAGTATTCAGTATCTGTTTATTCAGAATTGATAGATTAGTACCAGATAATTGATTTCCAGTTGTGTGATACTGACTTACTAGACTGATTTATAGGGAATGCCTTGATACTTTCATGATTTCAAAGTATATCATGCATTCTGTGAACCTAAGGAAAGAGTTAAGCCATGGTCCATTTCTTAAGGCTGTTATTTGGATTCAATAAGAGTAGATGGTGCCTGTTTTTGTCTCTCTGAAAAATGGATCTAAGGGGTGTTTACTTCATGTGTCCCTAGTGGTACTTTCATGAACTGTAACGGATGAAAGCGTTGTTTTCTCGTGGTTCCATCTGTGAAACTTTCGTGAGAAGTCTAGTGGTTTTGTATGCAGGACACCGATGGAGGTAGACTGACTTGATACAAGAACTCTGGCTACTGACTTGATACAAGAACTCTGGGTGTTTGAAACTAAAACTTCTTGTTAGGATGAACTTGTTTTGATAAACTTGTTTAGGAAAGGTTTTTTTGTTTCCAAGGAAGAGTTTGGGGTCAAAACTAGAACAAATAACCTTTCTGTTCAAGGAACTGAGCAGGGTTTTAAGAGAATGGTAGAGGAGGGATTTGACATGGAATATATTCCGAACTCAGTCTAGTGCTCTACCCACTGGAATGAAGAAATAAACAACAACAAAAAAACCCCAAACCCGAACAAAAAACCAAAACCTCAAAAAACTAGAAATACAAAACTTAGAGGATTTGTTCTGAACAGCAACAGGAACACTCAAAAGTATTAGTATTTTGTGGGGTTGGATTAATGGTTTTTCATCCTGCTGTGGGAGGATAATCAGATCTTTCCATTTCATATGCATTGCTGCTATATGACTTGAGATCAAAAATGATCCTAATCTCTCTACTACCTTTGTCTTTACTGTGGTGTGCACACCATAGTAAAGGACCTTTCAGGACTGTGGTTTGGCAATATTTTTTTGAAGAGGGTTTGGGCTAGAGTGTTTAATTTCACAATGGTTTCGAGAAAGAATATTCATAAATGTGAAATACATTTTTTTTTTTATTTCCTCTTAATACCCTCAGTCATTTCACCCTGAGAAATATTCATCTCTGTTTCATCAGTCATTGGGGAAGGTATGGTGTTTCACCACGTGGAGAGACATCCTTCTCCATTGCTGACAGTGCTGAAGAACTACTTTTACTCATGTGATGCAGTGCAGCATTGTGTTGAGATACTGGGTTTAGGACTGAAAATAGGACAGCCACATCAGAGTGGAAAACACATATTTTTTTGTTGAGGTGTATGAATGTGGGCACAGAATTGTGTTGATGACCTTATGCTGTTGTCTGTTTCAGAGTTCGTGTCTTTGGAGCATGCCACAATGGCATAAGTTTTAGCCTGATTAAAAAAGAAAGGACTGTGGGGATGTCGTTGGAGGATGTACCAGAAGCTGGGGCTTTGGCATGTAGCAGTCCTAAAGCCAGTGAGTGCAGTGCACTTTTCTGGACTTCAGACGGTCCTAACGTTAGAACATAGTAATAGCCTGATTGTTTCCTCTAGTCCAGTATTCTATTATCAAAAAGCAGTCTAAGAAAGAGTATATGAACAGGCTTATATCTGATGCTTCCTCCTTGTATTCTTCTAGCATTCATTCTTAGGGTTGAAGTTTAGGGTCCTTCCTCAACCTTCAGTTTAAGGTCTATCAGGGCCTGAATAATTTTTTTGTTTTAGTATATACCAAGGGTTTAATATCCCGTAAGCTAACTTTCTTAATATCTCTTGGAGTGTGTTAAAATTTTTAGTACCTGTGACATCTTAGAGCAAGCAGTCCCATAGGTTAATTGAGGAACCACTGGTCTTACTTGAACCCATCAGCTTCAGGTTCTCTTGGCACATGTCACTTGTCCAGACTTGGTTACAGTTGCATGGCCAACTGTCCAGAATCCCTGGGCAAACGATTTGGACTGGGAAATGTTGAAGGAGAACCGGGATAGCTAAAATCACCCCACTTGTCTCTGCAGTGCTCCATTATTCTTGATAGGCTCTTCAGTGCTCATGACTGCTCTGAAAGTTGCCATGCACTTACTTGTCATTACTCGATCCTGTTGCCTTACATAAGCCTCAGATGGTTACCTTGTGCTCTGTCCTGAGTCTGGCTCTGCTGTTAGATCCCTGCTCACCATGTCGGCATGCCTTCAGGTCACTAATAAATATCCCTCTGAAGATCCCAGGACAGCTTCGCTGTTCTTAGTGTGATGGAAAGAAATTACAAGATGGGCATATCTTATTATTTAATGCACCTGATAGAGAGATTATTAGCTGTTGCTTCTCCTAGCTGCTTAAGTGATGTTAATGTAAATCTCCCTGCTTGTTTAAAATGGATAGAAAAAATAGAATTGAGAGAAGTGGAGAAACGTATCTTCCACTTTAATTTATTCTATGCCTCTAGCTTTGATGCTGGGGAATGGAAGAAAGCATGATCTCATGTCTGGCTTGATTTCTGATGTCAAGAGTTCTATTTCTGAAAGGTAGAGGAGAAAGACAGTTCTGCAGGTATCCACAACTGAAGAGGAATCTCTGCCTTCAATACATGACAAAGAAATACCACTCTTGCCTCCTGTGCAGAGTGCATTCTCAAAAGGCTGATGAATGATGAGGGGCTGTTTAGAAGCATGTCACAGACACGAGTCATTTATGCTATAGCTGGTTATAAGCACATCTGTCATTCGAAGGTGTAGTTGGGTGATTTAAGCAGTCTTGTGACTGATGGGACTGTAACCATCTATAACACAACTATGCCATCGCCTACAAGATATGAATCTTTCTTCTTTATAAACACACTACTACCTGCTAGGATGGCGTTTCTTTGTAATTTTTCAGCCAGTTTAACCACAGCTGGCTGCAGCACTAATGGATGAAGATCGCCCTTCTAAAACTACCGATGAATTAATAGACCACTGGTGACAGACATGAAGGGATGAAATACAGTGAGAGAAAAGAGATGCAGAGAATCTATATGCTCTTCTAGAGTGCTAAGGCTCTGTGTTCACTGATCTTTGGATGGCAAGTGAGCTGCTGCTTCTGAAAATGGTAAATGAGATTTTGCGTCAGGCTGGGCCTGACTTTAATTATGCTGTTATCCTCTCAGTAGGCTTTTTCCACAGTTTTAGTTGAGAGCTTTTTATTTACTTTTTGTTATTCTTTTTTTATATGAGAGGAAGAAAATGGAGGAGAAAAGATTATCTGTCACTGAGTAATTAACTGAGTGTATTGGATTTATTTCTCTTCCTCTCCTAGATATCTCTCAGATCACAAAGAGGATTAAGCAGTGAGAGTTAGGAGATGATGTTTTTTACCACTGGAGTAAGATAAGCTTATGTTTCCAATAAATTAAAATGTCAGAATAGTGACTATGGTATCCATGAGTTGCAGACAGCTGTGGGGGAAGACTAGTCCTTCTCTGTTTGTGTAAATATGATGCTCTGTGTGTGCAAGACACTTTCCCTCAGGGCCTTGAAAGGCTGACAAGCAATGAGTGCTCTTTCACCTCTTTGCCTTCTTATAGCTCTGTATTGGGTCAGGAATGAGTAATTTCTTGGAACTTGCTGTAAAAATAGCAGTAATTAAACTTTGCTTTCCAGCCAGGAAGTACGAAGATGTAGAGTTTGCTTTGTTTTAGAGCATTTATGTTCTCAATCGCGATCTGTTGCTCTGTTAGTTCAGGAAGTTATTGACAATACTCCTACACTCCAACACTGTGCCTGAACTCTGAGCTCCCCAGTTCAGGAGTGCTCCTGGTTTCTGCAGTAAGGAAGCTTTAGCACTGTCGTGGTTTAGCCCCGGTCAGCAACCAAGCACCACGCAGCCGCTCGCTCACTCCCCCCGTCCCTGTGGGATGGAGGAGAGAATCAGAAGAGTAAAGGTGAGGAAACTCATGGGTTGAGATAAAGACAGTTTAATAGGGAAAGCAAAAGCCATGCACGCAAGCAAAGCAAAAGAAGAAATTCATTCACTACTTCCCGTGGGCAGGCAGGTGTTCAGCCATCCCCAGGAAAGCAGGGCTTCATCACGCGTAACGGTTACTTGGGAAGACAAATGCCATAACTCCAAACATCCCCCCCTTCCTTCTTCTTTGCCCAGCTTTATATACTGAGCATGATGTCATTTGGTATGGAATATCCCTCTGGTCAGTTGGGGTCAGCTGTCGTGGCTGTGTCCCCTCCCAGCCCCTTGTGCACCCAGCAGAGCATGGGAAGCAGAGAAAGTCCTTGACTAGTGTAAGCACTACTTAGCAACAACTAAAACATCTCTGCATCATCAACACTGTTTTCAGCATAAATCCAAAACATAACCCCACACTAGCTACTATGAAAAAAATTAACTCTATCCCAGCTGAAACCAGGACAAGCATATATGCCATAAAGGAATCTCAAGGACTCAGAAAAATACTTACACCTAATATAAATCTAGCTTTAACTTCACATATGTAAAGCAGGGGATGTTAATAGTTGCTTTTTTATTTTTTTTTTCCTTCCCCTGCAGAGCTTAGAATGGGTTTACCTAACTGGCATCTGCAATATTTTGAAGATTGCCTGGTGATAAATATTAGAGGTCACAGCAAGATAAAAATTCTCAGAACTCCAAGGCTCTGTTTCTAGCTTTTTCATGGCCTTTTTGTTTAACCTTGAACTAGTGTTTTAACTCCTTTCATCAGTTTACTCATCCCCAGCTTCCAACACCACCAATGCACATCATCCTGCAACTCTGCCCTGTCAAGAAGGGAAATTGAGTATGCGAGCCAGAGAAGCATCAGATCCCTCAGAGCACCTCTGCCTCTCAGTATAGAAATAACCTTCATTTATTCCATGGGACAACTTGATGAAATAAAGAATTCACTATCCTTACTGTTTTCTTATCCTCTTTGCTCTCAGCCACTGCTGGAGGCAAGATATTGGGCTAAGGTCTGAGTACCGTTGTGTTACATCGGTATGTTGGGTAGTCCCATAATCGCCATTATACATGGGAATGTTTTGGTGAAAACACTTCTTGTTGAAGATGGATTTGTGTTAGTATGTCAGACACTGAAAAGGAGCAATGGCCAACAGGAATGTGTTATTTTCTTTTGCAGCTGCTCTAGGGATAGAAGCCTTGGGGGGAGAAGTAGATGTAGATTGAGGATCATATCTCAATACAACCTTGCAATATTAGCCAGATGATCTCTGTTAGACATCTTTACTTGCTTGAATCCTGTTGCTTGGAAGGTCTTGGCTGTGAGTTGACTTCAGCTATGTGGTTGTAAATGCTATGGATGCTTTGAAGCCTCACATATTTATGTTTCTATATGCAATTTTCTGGCTTCTTGCTATGTAAGAATGTCCAGTCTATTGGAGCTATAGCCACCCATGTCATCTTCAGTATTGTTGACATATTTGTGAAGAAGTTCTTCTCTAGACTAGAGAGTTCTTGCAACAGGAGACTTGAAAGATTGTCACTATTGCTTACTTCCTTTGAGGGGAATTTCCAGGATATATCTGTTACTGTATTCATAATTCTTCTGCACGTTTTCTGCTGGTTCCTTACCTCTGTTTTGCAGATGGGCCATTCTCAACTCACATTTATTTTCTACCTGCTAAGCCACATTAATAAGGTCATAACTTGTGGCTTAGTGACACGGTGCACTCTGCAACAGCAGATTAGGGCCTCTTAGCTGAAGTAGGTAGGAGAAGAAAATTCTGTATGAGAGGAACTGACAAAGAGAGGGGAAGGAAAGTCTCATTAAGCACATTTTAACCAGCAGTTTTGCGGGAAAGGGGAACTTGAAAAGGGCTATTTGAAATGCTTTTATCTATAAATATTGTGCTTCAGTTGCACAGTGTGAGTTAAGTCTCTTTTCTTACTGAATATCAGAGCTTGATAAATGCTGCTACATTATCTCCCATCGGCATTTAGTGAAATAGTAACAATGACATTTTCTTGTGTCTTTTATTTTAATTTTTTTTTTTCATTTTTGCTCCTGCGAACATGTGAACCACTGGCTGCTCTGTGTATAAATGCTGGAGGGCAATTGGGGGGCGGGGAAAGATAGAATGAGTTTGCACACTCAGCTATTCATGTAGGAAGCAGTATCTTTTTACGGTTTGATCACCACGGGAGATCTGCTCACACTGGAAGCGGACTTAGAACATGGATTTCTTTCACTGACTGAGTGTGGAGCTGAGCACAGACTTTTTCCTGTGTGATGGGACACTCTATTCAGCCATCAGTACCCCTAGGGACCTAGCAGTTTCTATAGCTATCAGTTTTTTACATGAGGGGGCTCATTTTACCCTGGTGACTAACAGTAATAAAAACTTCTAGCACAGTCAATTCTTCTAGTAGTTGCCAAAGTTTCCTGGCATGTTTTGCCTGCTATCAAAAAGAGCTCTAATAAAGCTGGAGGGTGGGGGGGAACAACCAACCAATCAAACAAAAAAAACCCACCCAAAACCCCAAAAAGACCTACCTAGGAAACAACGCACAGCAGATGCTTAAATAAATCCTAATTTAGCAGGAAACTTAAATCTTATTGAACTTTACCACACTCCTACCTTTTCTGAAGAGTGAGGGCCAGTATAACCCTTGCATTTTGTGGCATAACTTCTGTCTTTGCTTAATCAATCTCAGGTAAGTTCTGCCTTGACATAGCTTGAAGAATTATACCCTGATATTTTGAAGGATCAGATTTTGTTGAGGATTCAGTGATGAGCTCCTCATTGCCTGGTCTGTGTGGGTAAAATATTCAGCATTAATGACAATGCAAATTTATGAAACATATTAAAAATGTGTTCTCTGGTGCAGCCAGTCATGAAATGTAGGAATGTTATCAAGTAAATCAAAAAGAACCCCAATCGATTTTCTGCATGAAAAAACATGTAAATCAAGATAATGAATATTAATAGTGACATATATTATCAATAGACTGTAAATAACAGATGCACAATGTTCATGTCACTTTATAGACATACAGTGTTTAAATGCAGTTTGTCATTCTTGTTCTGCAAATTAGAAGATGAACTTGCACATCTGTTTCCTAGACTGTACCTGTTTGCACCAATGATATTGGTAAAACACAGCAGGACTATCTCTGGTTCTGGTCCATGGGGTTCATCTGTCTGTTGTGGCTGCGTAATAACTGCAGACAAGCTAGACTGGAACTGATATGTAAAAGAAAGGACAAACGACACAGTAGTTCCCAGTTCAGAAACAGAAAGCAAAACACCCTTTATGTTCCGATATTTCCATCCCTTTCATATCTATGGAGTCACTCTTCCTTTTGCAAAGCTGGGTAAAATTGTACTTTTCTTTTCAGAGGGATATACATACCACTAATCACAAAAGGAAAGAAAGTATTTGGGGCTGAGCTTGGGTAAACAAAAAAAATTACTCTAGCTGAGTGTGTTATATTAGCATGAGATCTGAACTCTAAGGTCTTCAGATCCAGGTCCCAAATATTTCTGCATCTGTACCTTGGGAATTATCCAGGCAAATGTTCAAAGTTTACTGTTACTACAGAAGATATGTGTCAGTAGGTCTCTTCTGAAGGACTTAGTGAAACACCTGGAAACTGTGCTGTAAAAATGCATATTTAAATATATATCAATGGTGTGTTTGTTGTGCAGCATAAACTGACTACTGTTTAAACCAAAACATAGCGACTTGCTTGGAAGTGTCTTTTTTTTTTTTTTCCCCCCTGATTTCTCTAACCTACCAAATAATAACTGGACAAAACAGAAGAGGAGAAATAAAGCCCACAGTTAATCAACTTGTGTCTTTAATAGTGATAGTGAGGCCAGCTTTTGAGTGTGATCCTGCCAGCGGCTCCTGTGCCTTGGAGCACAACATAGTTCTCGGCAGCGGGCTTTTCTTTCTTGTGTCAGAAGCCTGGGGGTGCAGGGGGAAGTAGGCTATCAGTGCATGAGCTGTTCATTAGGAAGGTCCAGAGTCCTTTAGGACAGATCTGTGTGTGTGTGTGCACCAGAATTGTTAGTGAATACTGTGCTTTGCTGGGAGCTGGAGAAACTAGGGTAAGGAAGGTTCATTTTGCCTCTTGTCATTATGACGTACCATTGAGGACCTATGTGTACTCAGCACTGAGAAGGTGTTACTTGTACGACAGGGACAACTTGAGGGAGACTTGATTCCTGGTGAGCAAAGAATTAGTTTGCAGCTCATCTTCACCTTATGAAGGCTTAGAGGAGGCATGTAGGGGTTCAGAAACTTTTCTATCCTGGCTGGCAGCCTCCCCCTGCTATTGTACTTAGTCATTTCACTGGTGAGATGCATTAGGTGGTGGGTGAAGATGCGTCCTGTTGATTACGAACATGAATTGTAATGTACTTTAAACAGATACAGCACTTTGCCAATGTGAAGTAAAAAGTCTTCCTTCTCTCTTTCACCCATTACTTCCCCCTATCCCCCAAATGAGTTTCTTCTGTAAGGAAGTTGCATGAATTTCCCTAGCATGCATTTTACTGTGTGCTGTGTAGTTGGGTGTGAAGATAAAACCTCTTCTCAATGATCTTGCAATCTAGATAGATAGATATCTATGAGAGATACTGAGTTAAAAAGTAATAGAAATTCAGAGATGCTACATGTATTGTGTATTAAATGACTTAATAAGGAGAGATAGAGACTGATATCCAGTCTTCCCCAAGGCAGTATTGTTCATTCTAATTGCTTTTACTACTGTATTTCTAGACTTTATGTACGTATCTGTATACGTGTTCCCATTCATTTCCTTCTGTTTTTCCTTCAAGCCTGAGCTCCTGGAGTCAGGTGACTGCTCACAATCTTAGGTTTTCCTCCCACCACAGAAAAGTTATTTCCTGGTTTTCACATGGTGAGGAGAGAACTGAATGGCTCCAACTGCTGTACAGATGGGAAAGCTCAAACATAGATTCTTCACACTTGGTTCCTGAGAGCTTTCTTCTTCATTGCTTAAAATATCTTGGCTGGAAGGACAAATCAGGATGGGATGGAAGGGGAATCAGAATGGGGGGAGATTCCTCTGTAAATGGGATGTATAGATGCTGCTTTGTCATACCGAAGGCTGAGGTTTGGATCACAGTTCTGATCAGGCCAAGCAGAGCCTTCAGCCTGGCTTTCCTGCAAACCAGCCGAATGTTGATTGTTGGCTTACAGGATTACATTGTCCAGCAATTAAAAAAAAAAAAAATTTTTTTTCTGTTCTGTTGGTGAATGCAAGCAATTTTGTTTACTTTTGATAGAACTGGAGGTTTTTGCTCTTTCATGGTGACAACACTACAAAGTTGCTCTCTTCCTCCTATGGCATAACAGCAGGAGAAGACACACCCCTTCAGAGTTAACTGGGAACCAGGTATTTCCCGTATATAATGGAGAAACATAGCTGGGTGGAAACGACACAGACACTATAAGGCAGTCTGAAGAGATGGCAGGTTCTTTGTCACCTATTAAAAGCTGCCAGTCTTCCCCAGCAGGCTGTGACTGCTAGTCTTGAGTCCCTGAGAGATTTTTGTTAAGCTGCAGGCTTTAAAATCTGTACAGTACTCAGCTGTCAGTCTGATGGGCATTGTAACCTCTGGCGAAAAAGGGACTGCAATCAAAATTGGGCCAGCATTGTCCTTTTACATTTTAATACAAAACCTTTTTTTAACTAAGCTAAGAGGGAAACAGGAGGCCAGAAGAACTGTATGCTAAATAACCCTTCTGTAAGACAGGATGATAAAAGGAAGCTGTAAGCAGGTCTAAGCTCCCATTGTGCTTTCCCAACAAGTCACTGTGTTCTTACTGATAGTTCTGGTGTGTTTATATTGTCCTAGGCTGTCTCAACACTGAAGGATAAATCTAGGAGGCTGCAAAGCACACATTTTTGGTCTCCTCTTTTTCTGACCTTGCTTGTAGGAAGCAACATATCTTCTCTTTAGAGGTGTGGAATGATAATCACAGCTGTGAGTCCTAGCCTTCCTATGTACAGCTTTAGGAAGCTTCTTCACCATTGCATGTGTGGGTGATGGGGTTATGTTACCTGTCCATCGGCAGTAAATGAGTTGAGAGTTTTGGATGAAACTGGCTAATAAAAACCAGTCCTGAAGAGTTAGAGTGGAAGTACAGCTGCATAAGCCTACAGCCTCTATCCACAGTTGAAGCCTAACAGAGATTTGGCCTGTTCTTTACCAAGCCAAACTTCTGATGTATTCTCATCCAGTACCTACCAGGACCTTGAGAAACTCTTGGGTATCTTTGCAGGCAGGGTGAATTCTCATCTTTGGGTCAATTTATGACATCTTAGTTTGGATTCTGCCCAAACAGAGGCTAATCCTTGCAAAAGGGTAAGAAATGAGATTGAAAACCATTCCTTTTAAATAGTCAGTTCTCCTTCCAAGGAAGGAAAATCAACACAGATGATGTTTTATGACCATGGACTGTGTGGCATTGCTGGGAAGAGCTACTAGATGGGAGAAGCACTAAAGGTAGTAGCAAAACGAAATATTTATGAACCTCACTTGTAATAGTTGTTTCTCTATGAAGATATAAAACAACCTTTTTTCCTAATTGTTTTTGTAACTTCTCAACTCCTTTGTTCTTGTGGTTTCTTGGAGGTAAGGGAGGCTGAACTGCAGCCTTTTCTCCTCCTTACTCCATGGTAGCACTGCCTAAGTGGGTGCAACACCCTTCCATACCATGGAGTAGGTAAGGATGTGAAGGTTTTGCACAGTCCTTCCTCAGAATGGATTTTCATAGAATCATTAAGGATGGAAAAGACTTCTAGGATCATCAAGTCCAACCATCAATACAACACTACCATGCCTCCTAAACCATGTCCCAAAGTGCCACATCTATGCGTTTTTTGAACTCCTCCAGGGATGGTGACTCTACCACCTCTCTGGGCAGTCTGTTCCAGTGCCTGACCACTCCTTCAGTAAAGAAATTTTTCCTAATATCCAATCTAACCCCCCTGGTGCAGCTTTAAGCCATTTCCTCATGTCCTATCGCTAGTAACTTGGGAGAAGAGACCAACACCCACCTCGCTTACAACTTCCTTTCAGGTAGTTGTAGAGAGCGATAAGGTCTCCCCTCAGCCTCCTCTCCTCCAGGCTAAACAAACCCAGTTCCCTCAACCTCTCCTCCTAAGACCTGCTCTCCAGACCCTTCACCAGCTTCGTGGCCCTTCTCTGGACACGCTCCAGCACCTCAATGTCCTTTGTGTAGTGAGGGGCCCAAAACTGAACACAGTATTTGAGGTGCAGCCTCACCAGTGCCGAGNNNCTATTCCTGATACAAGCCAGGATGTCATTGGCTTCCTTGGCCACCTGGGCACACTGCTGGCTCATGTTCAGGTCCTTATCAGCCAGGCAGCTCTCCAGCCACTCTTCCCCAAGCCTGTAGTGTTGCATGGGGTTGTTGTGACCAAAGTGTAGGACCTGACATTTGGCCTTGTTAAACCTCATACAGTTAACCTCGGCCCATTGATCCAGCTTGTCCAGATCCCTCTGCAGGGCGTTCCTACCCTCAAGCAGATCGACACTCCTGCCCACTTTGGTGTCATCTGCAAACTTACTGAGGGTGTACTCAATCCCCTCATCCAGATCATTGATAAAGATATTAAACAAGACTGGTCCTAACACTCAGCTCTGGAGAACACTGCTTGTGACCAGCCACCAACTGGATTTAGCTCCGTTCACCGCAACTCTCTGGGCTCAGCCATCCAGCCAGTTTTTTACCCAGCAAAGAGTACACCTGTCTAAGCCATGAGCCGCCAGCTTCCCTAGGAGGATGCTGTGGGAGACAGTGTCAAAGGCTTTGCTAAAGTCCAGGTAGACAACATCCACAGCCTTTCCCTCATGCACTAGGTGGGTCACCTGGTCATAGGAGGAGATCAGGTTGGTCAGGCAGGACCCGCCTTTCATGAAGCCGTGCTGGCTGGGCCTGATCCCATGGCTGTCCTGCACTTGCCCGGAGTGATACATCTTGAGTGAGCTCACCATAATCTTGCCCGGTACCGAGGTCAGGCTGACAGGCCTGTAGTTCCCCGGATCCTCCTTCTGGCCCTTGCAGATGGGCGTCACATCGGCAAGCCTCCAGTCATCTGGGACCTCCCCTGTTAACCAGGACTGCTGATAAATGATGGAGAGTGGCTGGGCACGCTCCTCTACCAGATCCCTCAGTACTCTCGGGTGGATCCCATCCGGCCCCATAGACTTGTGAGTGTTCAGTTGACTCAGCAGGTTGTAAACTGCTTCCTCTTGGATTATGGGGGGTTTGTTCCACTCCCCCTCCTTGCCTTCCAGCTCAGGGGGCTGAATAACCTGGGGATAACTGGTGCGATGGTTAAAGACTGAGGCAAAGAAGGCATTAAGTACCTCAGCCTTCTCCTCATCCTCAGTGTCAGTGTTCCCCTCTATGTCCGATAGAGAATGGAGATTCTCTTTGGTTCTCTTTTTGTTGTTAATGTATTTGTAAAAACATTTTTTGTTATCCCTTACAACAGTTGCCAGATTGAGTTTTAGCTGGGCTTTTGCTTGTCTAATTTTCTCTCTGCAAAACCTAACAAGGTCTCTGTACTCTTCTTGAGATACCTGCCCCTTCCTCCAGAAGTGGTAAGCTCTCCTTTTTTTTCTGAGTGCCAGCAAAAGCTCCTGGCTCAGCCAGGCCCGTCGTCTTCCCTGCTGGTTTGACTTGCGGTACATGGGGACAGCTTGCTCCTGCGCCTTTAAGACTCCCTTCTTGAAGAATGTCCAGCCTTCCTGGACTCCTTTGCCCTTCAGCACTTCCTCCCAAGGGACTCTCCCAACCAGTGCCCTGAACAGGCCAAAGTCTGCCTTCTGGAAGTCCATGGTAGTGGTTCTGCTGACCCCCCTTTTTTACTTCACAATTAATTGAGAACTCAATCATATCGTCATCGCTAAGCCCAAGATGGCCTCCTACCACCATGTCTTTCACCACACCTTCTCTGTTTATGAACAGCAGGTCAAGCGAAGCACCTCCCCTGGTAGGCTTGCTTACCAGCTGCATCAGGAAGTTATCTTCCACACACTCCAGGAACCTCCTAGACTGTTTCTTCTCTGCTGTGCTGTATTTCCAGCAGACATCTGGTAGATTGAAGTCCCCCACGAGAACAAGGGCAACCGATTGTGATACTTCCACCAGCTGCTTGTGAAACGCTTCGTCGACCTCTTCATCCTGGTTGGGTGGTCTATAACAGACCCCCAGCAGGATATCTGCCCTTTTGGCTTTCCCCCTCATCCTTACCCATAAGCACTCAACTTAGCATCACAATCGCTAAGCTCTTTGCAGTTGAAACACTCCCTAACATATAGAGCCACCCCACCTCTCCTTCCCTCCCTTTCCTTTCTGAAGAGCTTATACCCATCCACTGCAGCATTCCAGTCGTAAGAGTCATCCCACCATGTCTCTGTAATTGCGACTAAGTCATAGCTATCCCACTGCACAATGGCTTCCAGCTCCTCCTGTTTGTTGCCCATGCTGTATGCATTGGTGTAGATGCACCTGAGCTGGGCTATCGATTTCACCCCAACCTTGGCAGACCACCCCCTAGGTTCCTCTCTAGTGGGCCTGGCTATATCCCCTTCCCCCTTCAAACCTAGTTTAAAGCTCTCTTGATGAGTCATGCCAACTCATGTGCAAGAATCCTTTTCTGCCTTTGAGATAGGTGAACTCCATCTGCTGCCAGCAGGCCTGGTGCCATATAAATCTCCCCATGATTAAAAAAACCACAATTCCTCTGATGGCACCAGCCTCTGAGGTATGTGTTCATCAGATGCTGGAACCGTCAAGAGGTGGTCGGCTTTTTTTCCTAGCCTGCCTCCAGCAGTGCCCAATAAATGACAGCTATTATCAGTGTTAAACTCTCAATAAGAAACCTGCTACCTTTGGGATAATTTTTCTTTCTTGCCCCTCTGGAGAATTCAGCTTATGCCCTGAAACATGCATTTTGATGACTTGCCATATTAACATTAATACATAGTTAAAAATGTAACTTAATATATATTTATAGACTTAAATTATTGGCCCTTTCCAGTAAGCACATCTGTGACTTGCAAGACTCTGACCTCGTTTTGCTGTGGGCAGTGTGCACTGACTACAGGCATCGTGGAAATATAATTTCTTTTCACTTCCCTGCCAATGCTCGAGTGACGATGTACTCTATTGTTATGAGGCAGCAGAAAATTTAGAGGCTAGTCACGATGAAGGTAGTAAAAAAGAAGCTTTAAGACCTCAGTAAATTTCCTTTCTAAGTGTTCCCTTTTCAAAGGTAAATGGTCTTATTCTTTGTAATCTCTCTTTGTGTGTTAACAGCTTTCACAATGCTAACTCTTTTGTAAGAAAAGCACATTACAATCCCAGTCTGCTTTATCTCTGGTAAAGAAGTCAAAGGAGGAAGAAGCCAATACATTTTTTATTTTTTCTTTAAAGTCCACCACCTCCTCAGCACACATGTACTGTAAATTCAAGACGTGGATGTTACTCAAAGAAGCAAGTGTGATGTCGCAAGTGTTTTAATAGCCTTTGATTTATTTCCTTAAGTGCTTTATTAAGATGATGCACAACAGTGTTTGGAAGCCAAATGCAGTCTTAGGAGACACTTGGAGGAGTTATTTTCAATCTTCTGATTTTTCTTCCTCAACACAGTACTTTGATTGGGGCAGAAGGGCCCTGGATTCAGAACAGGAATTCTACTTCTTATTTAGTGTTTCTTTGAGAGTTAATCAGCCCAGTTTGTGATCTGAGTGAGTAGGAGTATGAATGAACTTACTGTGATACAAAGGTGCTGCATGGTTCAGAGAACAGGGTACTGGCTGAGGTCGGGAGATGTGTATTCTGTTTTGATATGGGTTTGTGGCTATTAGATGATGAAATATTTGGTTAGGTATAATCAAGAATCAGGAAATTTATATGTAACAAAGGTCATCTGCGAGGAATCCTGTCTGGCAAGATACTTCTAATGACATTCTGCAGAGTTAGTTCTAGGTGCAGTGATATAGGGCATTTTTGCCATTAGTCTGGTAATAAATCTAGTATAATTTCCAAGTTTTAAGACAGGCAGGGTAGTGAATCAGAGACCTGAAGTATTCACAGTGAGCAAATGCATTACTTAGTAAGCTGAGCTCACTTGAAGAAATGTGTTTTAGTCCAACAAAGCATAATAGTTGGACTAGCTGAAGGCTGTACTTACAGTGCTATATGCTATCTACATACAGCACAGTGAAGAGCTGTGATTGGACAGTGCATAGGAGCTGGAATAGGCAGAGAACTGAACATTGTGTCCCATTATGAAGGAGCCAAAATGGACGGCTTTGATCAATGGCTATGTAAAATAAGGAGCCAGGAGTTGAATTTGTAAAGAAATTGAAACTACGAAACATTTATTTTAAGATGGTTATTTGGCATGAAAAACTTTCTGTGACAACGTACAATTTTCAACAAAACTCTACACCCGGGATGGGATTTCTGGACAGAATTGATAGAGAAATGGAGAGTGCAACAGTGCATTGCATTGTTTAGGATGCTTCTATAGTTCAGAAACAATCTAAATATGCCTACAGAGGATGCCATTTGTGGCCCAGAAAGTCACAGAGTCCCAACTGTTGGATTCTGGGAAAGTATTTAGAAGAAATTATGAATTCATGCTTCCTGAGGTGTTACACAGATATCTGTTGTTAACCATCATCAGAGACAGGGTTCTGAGCTAAATGAACTTATGCTCTGACATCAGGTGCCCACCCTGATGTTGTGGTAGCACAGAACTCTGTATAGGTAAATGTATACCTATACAGCGTTATATATAGCGTTTCTATTGTGATGTAGTTACATCTCATAGCTAAATTTGCTCATTTCCATTTTGCTAAGATAATTATTTTACATTAATTAATTTGAAATTACCCAGTTCAGTACAAGGCTAACTTGGTGAAATATTGATTTGGATTAAAGAATAGACATAAAATTAAACAGATCTGAAACATTCACCTAAGATCATGCATATAGCAAATGCCTGAAATTGAAAGTTTGCTGTCTGTTTGTAAGAGTAGTGACTTGGGAGGTGAAACAAAGGAAAGAAAATATATCATGAATGGTGGAATAAGCTGGACAAAAGATTGCTCAGGCCAGGTAAAAATGACAAGTACTAAAGAGACGTGGGGAAGGATATCTAGTTTTTGGAGCAAAGATGATTAGATATGGTTAAGGTTGGAGGGGTTGCATGAGGAGTCAGAACTTCTGCTTGTAGAAACTAGTATTAATTCACTGACCTGAGTCAAACTGCACCACTTTCCACTAGCTGTTGGTCTGCTCCAGAAATTACTTCTGGCCACTGATATAAAAGGAGAATCACCCTTCTTAGGCTTTTCTTCTTACTGTTGATATTATTTTGATAGCTGTTATTACCACTTAGCTTTTTAGCATTATCAAAATGCAAAGTAAACAGAAAAGGTGGTTGAAAATACAGTAAGTGTAGCTATGGAGTCTATGCAATCTACGTCCCATTAGAAAATAATGGTCAGTATTGTAATAAGTATAAGTTCATTGTCCAGCCCTTCTATTAATGTAATTAAAAAGGCATTAGGTTTGACAGTTGGCTTCTCTTGCATTCAGTTGTTCTTTATTGTTTCAGAAGAAACCTGCTGAGTCAATTGGTTTAGAAAGAAGATGGAATAAACCTCTCAGAGTAAACAAGAGTTGTTAATTTGCAGAATTTCTGTTGAAATTGCTTGAAAAAAACTTGTATAGGGATATAATAGCTTAGTTTTATGTGTGTGGATTATCTCTGATGTGCAGTAACTCCTGGAATGATGGTTAGTGCTCTGAAAAAAAAAGGGAAAAAATGGGGGTGTTTTTCTTAGGTTTTTTGTTAGTTTTGTTGTGGGATAAAAATGAAAGATCTAGAATTATTCATGAAATGGATTCCGGTGACAGAGGAGCTGCATGTTGCATTTTTCTTCCAAACCAAATCCAAAATCCATGTGTGTCTCATTTAGCTGAAGGAAGGTCTGAGGCTATTTACTCCTGTTATAACAGCTAGTGCTCTGGCCTTCTTTTATTATAATTAATCCCATCAAGTCAGTAAGAATTGATCATTGANATATTTTCCTGATGTAGCCTTCTAACTAATACTGATTTCTGGCTCCAGGACTTTATAAAACAGCAGAAGTGTTTAATAGAGGTATTTATTAGCCCTTGGTGGGTGTGTTTATGTGGGGGTTATTCTCCCTTCTCAGAATGTATCCATCATTTCAACCAATATAAACTTTTCGCATCCAGAATGATGGACAGCTGAAAAGCACCAGGTGGTTGTTGGTCGGTGTCAGCTGCAGTAAGAGCTGAATTATCGCTTG
>WEKW01017412.1:3888-28885 GCA_013389905.1 Sula dactylatra | reverse complement strand
ATGGAAATGAAAAAGTAGTAAATGATACAAAATTGCACTTGTGTGTAGCCTTTAGGGCAAAGAGCTGCATATGGCAGATGGAGAACAGACTGTCTTTTGAGGTTTATTGATTGCTCTTTAAGCATTGCCTTATCGTTTTGATGAATGGAGAAAGTAAAAGGAATGACTTTGGAAAGCTCCACTAAGCAGTAAGGAAAAATTCTGATTCTTTAGTAAACTTGTGTTGTATAGATTTGTACCGTGTTGCTTACTAGGAAATGGAAGTATGGAAGAATAATGTGGTGGTGGTCCTGGATGATCTTCAGCTCTGTATTGCTTCCAGGCTGGCCATATTGTTCCTACCACCTCAGAAATATTTTTCTGTTCAGAGAGGTGGCAATGACCTTGACCCTGAAGACCTAGCTACTTGGGACACATGACTCAACACATCAGTGACTCCTAATCAATTAGTGTGTCTGAACCTACAATGGGGACCTTATTGGCTTGTTGATTAGTTTAATTTTCTGAATGAACTTAGTGGTGACTGCACTGCTGCCTTCTGGTTGAATGTGATGTAGAGAATTGAATCTACCTCCTTCCCATTTGATACATCGACTTCCCATGAGAAAGAGCCCCCCCCCAAAAAAAAGTATCTGCAGAAATCTTGGTCAGAAAGGGAAAAGCAGAGGGAGTTAAAATTCTAGCAAGTTGTGTCCTCCCTGTTCTGAGAATGAAATCTGAAAGGCAGCCTTAGCTTCTGTAAAGCCTACATGTTCACCATCTGATCAGGTGAGTCAGCCTCTACAGGTTGTAAAATATCTCTTCACTGATGGAGAAGAAAGTTGGGGGAAAGGGGAATCATGTAGTTATTGCCAGCATTACTCTCAGTGGCTCCAGTTAATGTCATACATGGAATAATATCAAGACTCACTGTGTCTACCTGTCCTTATGCAGGAATTCCCCCCCTCTGCTTAAGGATTGAGCATTGATACCTATGTTAGTAACTTTAAGGATCTAGCCTTGATGGAAGGCTTTCTGTTACTTTGGAAAGCACAGAAAAGGTCATAGCACAGTCTGGCACATAGGGAAAGTACATGAGATGTGTGGTTTAAATCTGGCTGCATAATTCCATTCATTTTGGCACCTGTTTTATTTCACATAGGAACTGATGTCTTCCAGCTGCCTTTAATGAGCCCAGATCCATGCAGGAAGGGGGAGATGATGCCGAGTGAATCATCAATGTCTCAGATGCCTTAGAGCCTTAATTCACATGTGTATTTGGCCTACACTTGACAGTCGTCATGTACATGTCTTAAAAATACCTCACTGGGCATTGTCATCCTGTCCTCCCACATAGGTTTGTCCCTTCCTTTTCTTCCTAAAATGCTGCTTCTCTGGCTTCCTTGCGTCTGTCCTTTCCTCTGTTTCAAGAAGTCTTGAAACTAGTCTTGCTCTGATAGCTACATAATACATTTATATTTTCTTATGTAACATCACATAACAGCCCAGAACTTTGTTGAATGCAGATGTCATAAACATTTGTCTTCTCCATCACTAAACCTCTAACAGGCTTTTATATAATTATATATGACAGTTATACACACTCTCCTGTAAACTGTCATTAGGTCTGTGGAAAGGCTTGTACAGATTTTAGTAAGCTTTGGATCATGCTTATTACCAGTTTTTCTTATCCACAGAGACAAGATGTTGTTTTCTGCTTTGTCTTTTCTCTGCCATCCATAAGTACACAAAGTTCTTATAAATTGAATTATTATTTTTTAAAAAGGTGTGCTCCTTTCTGTTTGTTTGGGCACCTACGAGCAATGTACCTCCTATGAAAGCAGCCCTTACACTAGGACTTCTGCAGCTGAGTATCTAGCAAGTCTTGTGGATACAGCAGACAGGTGAGCCCAATGCAGTGGGGAAGGAAGTGTTGCTGGCACATCAGGCAATGACTCACAGCTTGCTGCCCTACTTACTTCTTTCAGGAGTTCACACCATCTGCTGTTGGCATCTGATTCCTAGGAGAGATTTGAAGTGTGTAAATAGGGGCTAAAGTTAATAACAGAGATTAGTGAACCCAGAGGGCTCTATGGAGAATCAAATTCAGTTGCCTCAATGGTATGAATAGGCTTATTGTCCAAGGGATTGGAGATACTAAGGCAGAGGTATATTCTAAGGAAGAATTTGACTGAGGCTAAAGGACTTTTTTTTTTTTAAATACCTGATTGGCAGCTGCTGTGCTGTTCAGAGAAATTAAATGGGTGCAGGTGGGTAAGTTTGAGAAATGGCCAGCTAAGGCTGTTATCCTTGCTGATATGTTATTGGGATCACCATGCTCTCTCTGGGAGACAAAAAGGAAAAAATTCATCAGGCAACCCACAGTAACTGTTAGTCACCTAACCAAGCCTACCTAGTTCCTGCTCCTCTGCAGCAGGGTGCCATGGCCTTTCTCTTGCTATGTGGTTCTGTGTAGTAGGTGCAGGTGGTTGCACTGATTTTTAAGTCACCAGCTGTGTCTGGTATGTGGCTGTAATGTTGCTGTACAGCTGTGACAGAGACCTGTGGAAGATCAATCTCATCTGCTCAGATCATGAGCTGGCAGTAGTCCTGCTAAAAGGCCCAGCCAGGCTTGCTGCTGCTAATTCACTGAGCTCACAGAACAGTTTGTTCAGAAATGAAATTCAGCTATATCTTAAATATCAATCAGTAATGTCTAAATGCAAAAAAAAAAAAAAAAAGTAAAGATAGGATAAACTGCCAAGAGGCCTAGATTCTTTGAAGGAACAGGGCTGGCAGCATAACTCTTCTGCTGTGACAGAGTCCTGCAAAAATTAGGTGGTTACACTCAAGGAGCTGAATGTGCCGGCCTTTGAATTGGACAGGACTTGTCAGCGTTATCAGCTGAGTTAATGGCCAGTGGTACAGTAAGGAAGATGCACTGTTAGTGTTGCCTTTCTGCCAGAATCACAGAGTAGACAAGTAATGAAGTCTTCACTCAGCATAAGACGACTGTTTCACTAGTTGAAATAATAGACTAGGAGTGGGTTTGTCTGGAGGTAGAGAGGTCTAGTCCCAGTCCCCAGGCAAGGGTGTATGTGATTTACTTACCATTTGTGTTCCAGCACTGTCATTTACTGCACTCTAGGCTGACTTTCTGGGATTAATAATTTATTATATTTAGTTTCTAGTGCTTCCCCTAAAGTAGACTCTTTACTACTGAGTTATCCAGCAACACTGCAGATCAGATGGTCTGATAGTTGCCACAAGAATCACTTCTGCTTGTCTTCACTCCTGATTTTCTAAAGCAAACTTTACTCTTAGCTGCTGCTTAATTCCCTGTATCTTTTTTTCTCTGTCAGCCTAAAGCAGGTCCCAAAGGTGTGGTTTCTTAATTCCCTGGTTCATTTTGAAATAATTCCTCAGCGGGTACCAATAACTGCAATGAATGTAGGTATGCTGATCAGCTGCTACGATGACGATGTCTAATTGACTGAGCTGGTGTCTCACATCCTGAATACACAAAGGAGGTGTTTTATTTGAAGGTTTTATGTAGGTGAGCTAGGAGTTAATCATTATGCACAAGTCCAGTGGCTGAAGACAGTTCAGCCTCTGATCTAGTTCAGCAGTCTTAATTCAGAGAGACAAAAGAGCCCTCATGTTTTGGGGTGACAATGCAATCACTAGAGTTTTCCATTTGTTCCTCTGATTCCCTACAGAATAAGATTCCTTTTCCTGCTCACCTTGCCACAGCCCTCAGAAGATACATTTGAGCTCCTTCAGGCTCAAATGCAGCAATACAACACCAGGCATTTTGCCCTTGCTGTCCATTTCTTCTGGAGAATTAAGCAACATCACATTTGGGAATGGTGACTTGAGTTAAACATCTCCTTCCCTCTGAAAAGAAACTCAGTAAAGCAGAACTGGGACCTAATCCACAAGAATTTCCCAAAGGACTGTAAATGTATGGAATGTAAAAGTGGGAAGGTAAGAGCTTCATGGTCCCAAGATTAGCCATATTTCCACTTCTTGGCCAATAAGTGCTCCCAGCATTGATGGCTACATCTGTCCTGCAGAATTCAATTATCTTCCTGAGTCTTGGCCTAAATACAGTTTGTATTTTTTCCATGCTTTTTTGTATCTGGTGTTGCAAATTTTGCAGTGTGCAATTTCTCTCTCACCCTCAGGTTCCCTCTTCTACTCTCACACATCAGTGACCAGGCCATAAAGCCAGTCATGGAACAGTAGTCCCTTCTTTGGTGGCTGTTACTTACAGGGTTTGGGAATGGTTGTCCCACTTAAGTGTCCTCCTGAGGGATTTTCAGGGTGGTTTTGAACTAGTTTGGTTTGTAACACCATTCATCTCCTGCAGACACAATTGCTCTTTCACCCTCAGGTCAAAGCCCTTCCTCTACCTGATTCTGTCAGTGTCGCTTAATGTTTCTTAAGTGCCATTTAAGAGGTAGCTTTTCAGAGCCATCTTTTCTTCTTACTTACTTCCTCCGTTCTTTTCACCAGCAGCTTCCCCCTTAAATACCACTAGTCTGTTCTTAGAGCAAACAGCCCACAAACCAAGCCAGAACAAACTATTACAGAACAGCCTCACATCTATCACATGTCCTATACACCGTTTTGAAATGCCCTTTATAAAAATTGTTAGCAGCTCAGGAATCCAATAAAACCTGTAGTTTTTTAACCATTAATAACTTCAGAATTTTTCCGATTAAGTCTTAACATGAAATTAAAACAAACAAACAAACCCAGGAGTTTTATTTCATTCTCTCCAACAGTTCTGTTCTACTCTCATAAATAAAACATTCCTACAAAAATACTTGTTTTAATATATTCTCACACTACCACCCAGCCTGAGTTTCTCGACTCTCACCAACCTCACGTGGTGTTGATAACTTCATGGGACCACTGCTGTGCTGTGTGTGGATGAGTCAGCTTTCCGTTTTCAAAGTGGTTTTACTTTTTTTTATGTCCACATATTCCTCATACCAAACCTAGCTCACTTTCTGAGGTTTGTCATGGCCCTCCCTCAGAGCCATGGTTGGCTCCATTGTTACAAGAAAACCCATCATCTTCAGCTACTCTTTACGATCGCCTGGCCTAAATGGTTCTATAGGTACAAGAGCTTTCCTTGCACAACTTCTTTGCAGATTTTGTTTGCTGATCGTCTGCAGTGAAGCTAGAAGAGCCAGTCCAGTCTTAGCTGCACCCTATACCTGATTTTTTATTATTTATATCTTGATGATAGTTGAGATTACCCAGGCTATTCCCTTTTCTTCCTGTTTATGGACCACTAAATCCTTTTTGTTACACTGGAAATGTGCAGAGTTTCATTTTTATTTTAATGAACTGCTGCTGGGAAAGTCCTTCCCTTTTTGAACCCAATCACTTTGTCAGCTTGATTAGTCAAATTGCTGGTGTATCTATTACTCTTCTCCATAATCATGAGTGTAGTTCCATTATTAAACATTTCTTTCTGTCCTACACACAAGCAGAGTTTAAAGGGCTAAAGGAGAGCATCACCCCACAATAATAAGTAGTATAGTGGCTCAGAGAGCTCTCTTCAGGTGCAGGAGGCTCCTAAATTTAAGTTTTGTATCATTTGAGAATGACTGTATCTCAGTGTTTGCCTTGCTGTAAAAAGATGGTTTGATTGAAACAAATTTCAGTATATTGGTGGTTGCTGTAATAACAGCCCCAACTGTTGTTTTAACGCTTAGACAGTTACAAATGCATCAGTATTTTAGCTGACTATTTTCCTATATGCTGTTGTCTGCTTCCACCAAAGCCTGGACCTTTCACATCTCCGGAGGATATCTTCCTAGAACTAACTGATCTGCTCCTTCTGATATTCTGGCAGGAAATTCCGTTTAGGAGCTTTTCTGAAAAGTGTTGCTTTGGCAGGTTGGCATTTTTCTGATGTGAAAACATGTGTCTGAAACATTTCCAAGTGACCCTGCAGATGACTGAATTGAATTTCATTTTTATTGCTGAACTTTTAATGTGTGTGAGGTTTAGTTTTTTGTTTTGTTTTGTTTTTTGTTTTTTTCCCCAACCACCCCTTCTAGGCAGAAGCACAAGCCTGCAAAATAATGAAGATTGTTCAGACAGTGACAGAACAGATGTCAAAGATACTCTTTGAGGCATCTCCAGGACTCCGGGAGAGCTTGGGAGTTGACAGGGGAAATTTACACCACGATGAACCTACTTAGCTGGCTAGAAAAATAGAATTTCTGTTTTAGGAGGATTTTTGCATTTCTGAAACGGTAGTAAAACACGATAGTGAAAAAGACCGTGAAACTTGTCACTAAACAGATGATGTCATTCAGCCAGCCAGTTGGCTAAGAAGGTTGGATATGTCCCTGAAGGATGTTTTGATTCTATCCAGAAACTGTCACCTGATGTAAAACATCCTTAGGGAAAACTTTCTTTTCAATGAAGAAGTCTACTAGGACACAATATGTTCTTGTATGGGTGGGACAGTAACAGGTCGTCTTAATCTCAGCGACTGTTAGCAATGAAAGGCTCATCAGCAATGTGGAGATGCTACAAAATCTCATGTCACTATGTGTTCTCTAGAGGTACTGGTTCAAATATGCAAATGCTACAGCTTATTTCTTGTTTTTTATTTGTGACGATGCGAGCTGTCACCAGCTGCAGGGTACAGAGAGGGTACAGCAAAGGGGCTGCTTTTCTCCCCTTTTTGGGATAAACTTGCTTTGGGCTCCCACAGAATATTTTTCTATCTCAGCAGGATAAGTCTTGCTGCCTTCGAGGAAGTGTGAACACAGGGACTTTTAGCACAACACAGTTCTGCTGAATACATGGGAGTAGGCATCTTCCGAGTCTGCTGAGCAACTTCAAAGCTCAGATGTGCAATTCACATCAGTTAAGTGGCTGTGCACCACTTTGTGCATGAGGGTACGTTCATCTTGAAGCTCTTCCAAGTAGTGAAACTCAGAAGCTGAGGTCTTGATTCAACAACCATACAATAGTAACAAGGATACTGTTTTGTGTCCAGTTTTGGTCAGTCTTATTTCAAAAAGGGTATGTTAGAAGTAGGGAAGGTTCAGAGAAGAGCAGTAAGGGTGGGCCAAGGTATGGAGTGATCTTTGTAGAAGGAATGATTGAGCTGACCAGGAATCTTTGGTCTGGAAAGTGACAACTAATGGGGATATGTCAGAGACTTGTAAAAACATGGAAATCTCAAAGAAGGAAGGCAGGGATTGCTTGTTCCCTCTCTTTTCTGTTACAGGAATTAGACACCATAAAATAAATATATCAGAAAGCGAAGTCAAGGAAGAGAGGGTGTGTTAATTGCCTATGCTACTGTCAATTTGAACTCTCAGTGGAAAGGTAAGATGGGAACTGGGAAACTTATCTGACTTGATCCTACATTATATGTTGCAGTGGTGTACAAGCATGGGAACCTGTGACTGTGTGAGGTGGTCCTCTGACAAAGACTATGTGAAACTTGAGAGATTTTGCTGCTGAGGCGGCTTCATCAAGGGTAGAAAATTTTCCTGTCTCCACATAGTGGTTTGACCAGAGCTCTGGAGAAGTGTCCTGGTGAAAACAAAACAAAAAATGGGTACTGGTTTCCTGTCCCACCCAGAGCAGGGAAGGCCATACCTACTACATGTGGTCCACTCTGGACTTGTAATGCTGCTGTGAAGCCTTTTAATAAAGACAATATTTTGTGGAAGAGCTGTCTGGGTGACTGCTGCAGGGCACTTGTCTTCCTAGGCTGGAGGCAGGACCAACTCCAGCTATAGGGAAATTGGACTACTGCTGAGGGTGCCACTGAGACAGCATTACAGGTATCACCTCTCTGCTTATTGTGCCACTGTCCTGGAAAGTTGAACTGCCCCTGACAGGCACAGGAACAATTATAAATCCTCATGGGACACACACACAATAACACCTCTCCGTAGCACACAAGGTTGTTCCTACTGCATTCCTGTTGCTGCAGCAATTAGAAATGAGAACTTGTCAGGGGCTTGCCTCAACTCTTCCAGCTCTGTCTTCCCTACCTTCTATGGTGTGGTCTGGCTCCAGTCCAGCCCCAGTCCTTGAACAGTGGGGCAGGAGTATTTCAGTTTTGCCCACCTGTCTGAGCAGCCTTTAGGCTGACTCTGCAGGGAGGCATCAGTGAATCTTCTCCCTTGGGCACCAGGCACTCTTCCCTTTTGATTGACATGCCTCTGTTGAAGCTGGCTTGAAAAGTGTTTGCACTTGAAACAAGTGGAGCAAATTCTAATTTGTCTGCAATGGGCCCTCCCGTTAAATGTTAAACTGACCTTTTCAAGAGAAATTTACTTGATAGTTCTAAGTGAAGCCCTGCTTTAAGCTAAACCTGTCACTACAACATGATTAAATTCACTTAAATGTACATCAGTTGCACATATTATTAATGGAAATTGAAATCAGCCTAAATGGTAACCATAAATTTTAAAACAGGGGGAAGAGGGTGAAGATAGAAAAAACCACACATGATGTGAAGGTTAAGGTGCCTTTTTTACCCAGAGATTAGATGGACTGAACAGGGAACTTTATTCTGAAGCAGTGAAAAATCACTGACTACTTTTTTGATTTTTTTTTTTTTTTTTTTTTACGGTGCTCCAATTTTAACCCACTGAAGAAGGGGGATTCAGTGCATTTTTGGTAGTGGTTTGATCTGTGGAGACCTAGAAGAATTGTTCACAGTTATCTGGGCTTATTTCACCTGCTACTGGCAGCCTGTTTGATAGATGGTGGAGAAGAGTGTGTGTAGATACGGCTGAAAGTGGGTTTTTTTGGACATACCTGTGATACAGGTATACAGGCTCCCCAGCTGAACTGCACATTTAAAGTCTTGCACCCGTTCTTGCCTCCTTCCCTTCCCCACCATCCAGCATGACAGTTCTGGTGTTTGGCTATTGTGATGACTGTTACTTGAAGTGTCTATTCTAATTGGGCCCTAATAAATCAAAACTGAATTGAAGACTTTCTACTTATGCTCATTTATCAGTGACTTTCCATCAAGCAGAAGGAAAGGACTTGCCAAGTGTCTCCCAGACAACTATCCAGGGACTTATGAAGGTTCTTTTTGAAGGTGTTATCTTTATGTAGCTGTGTGACCTTTGTCATTCAACTTCCAAATTTGAACCTTTTGTAATTAATAACTCTTGTTCTACCAGACTTGGCTTCCACACAGGTGAAATTATTATGGCTTCTTCCAGCTATTTTGGGACACAGAGTACTTCCATGTGGCACTAAATAATACCCCATAAATATAGCCAGATAAGCTCTTCTTTGCGTTAGGAGCTAAGTAGGCTGCATTGCCCACAGCCTGGAAGTGAACACTAAGATCTTGTCTGTCCAATGTATGATGGATTATTTTCTTTTCCACTAAAGCTACCTCTGCTTCCTGTGATAGGAGTGTGAGTCTACTGTCCAGTAGGGGACACATTGCAGCCTGACTAAGTCCATTGCACTAGTAGTTGCATGACCGTGCAGCACAGAGCAGTAGTGTGCCTAGAAGTGAGGGACTCTGTTGGAGGGAGGTTGTTCGTGGGTTACGTGGCTCTTGTGGTCATGTGTGAGATTTGGGGGTCAGTGAAGCTGAAATATGCTGACTTTCTGAGCACCTTTTTTAAGGGAAATTGGTGGTGGCTGAAAATTATAGGTCTGTTATAAGAAGGTAGAAAGACTTCTCAGGTATTTGGCTGAGTTCCTGTTGGTAGCATTATTTTAATGACTGGATTGTATAATTAATGTCTTCATGCACTCACAGCTTTGGAAAGACCTTTCTTATAATTTTAATTCCAAATAAATTAAAAACAGATGGCTTGAGGTGGGGAAAATCTTCAGTAAGGATTTTAGTATCAAGGAGTGTTTTCAAGATATTTCAATCTGCAGTCTTTATTTTCTCACAAACAGAAAATATAATTAATAAAAGATGGTTTCACAATGCAGGGCAAAATGGTAACTTGATCTTGTGCAAGATGTTTCTGATATAGAATTTATGGCCTAGCTTTAACTTTCTTTTATCATTTACCAGTAACATAAAAGAAGATCCTATTTTATCTGCAGCTGACACTGACTTAAAGATGATTTTCAAAATCAAAGAACTGGAAGAGGTGAGCTCATTTCTAGACTATCAGCCTCTACACACAAATGCCAGTGTATCAGTTTGCTAATAGACTGTTTGAACACCTCACCTTGACCACATCTTGCTCTGTTCTTAATACATAGCACATGCTCCTGACCATTTTTTCTGCAGAATGATTGGGAGCATGCATTCTCCTCAGGCCTAGGAAATGGTATTAATCTTCTGCTGTGTACTTTCATTTCATTTCCTGTAAAAATCCATCTTCTGCTACTGAAGTTGACCTAAGGTTAGATGTCAAAGGAACAAATTACTGTCACTTGCTCAATACCCCAAGAGTAGCTGTAAATAGCAAGCTTTATAACCCTACTGATCCTTGAGATACATAGTAATAAATATGCTTCTACCAACCAAGAGGAAAAAATAAAGCTTGGTGGCTCTGGGCAATGTATATAATTTGAAACTGACACAAACAGTACAGCTGCATCATTCAAATCGTTTTAAAAAGAAAAAAAAGTAACAGTCATTGTATTTGCCTGCTTTAAAGCATCAATTAGTGATTCTTGGGTACAGTAATCCAAGTAATCCACTAGCACAGCTTTTTAAATCCAGCAGCAACAAATTCTTTCTTAGGTGATGTGGTAGAGTAACAGTCTAGCTAAGAGCTTAGCCTGTGCACTACTAGAACTCAGAACTAATTGAAATCTTTTCAGTGGAACAATTTTCTGCTGGGAAATGCATCATTAGTCAGATAATTCTTTTGCAGTATTTAAAAAATGAAATCTTGACAGAAAATGTCAGAATGATTTGAAACTGAAAGTGTGTTTCATTTTGGTTTGCTCCTTGTTTCATTTGAGCTTTTTTCCTGTGGGGTGACAGCTAGACTTTATTATAAAATATTCTATGAATGGATAATGATAATGTTGGTACTAGTGGGATGAAACACTCTGAAATTTTTTGGGTTTTTTTTACATAATCTCTTTTCCCCCTGTTTTTTTATTCTGTTCAGATTTTGGGACTCATGATAGTTTAAAACAGGGCAAAAAAAATTTTGTTAGCATCACCTAAGGGATGGAAATTCCATCTTCCAACCAACTTTAATATAAATTAATGCATGAGGCACGTTTTTAGCTGGTTTTAGAATGCTACTGCTCCTTGGGAGTTACTTCATTATGACAACTAAGGGATTTGGACAGTGATTTTGAAAATAATGTCTTGGGCTGTCTGGATCTTTTAAGCTTTCTAGCTGTTGATTTGCTCTGGCAGGATAGAACGAAGATTGCATATTGTGCTGCAAATACTTGGATGGTGCTAGCTAGAAAGCCTCTTCTGCAGGGTATGTACTAAAAGCCAGAGAAGACCTGCAACGTTTTTATGACACGATAAAGCTCCTTCTTACTCATAATTGAAGATGGGCTAAAGCAGTTTTCTGGATGTATAACATGACTATGGATGCTAACATAGCTTTGCTGAGTTAGTATATCAAACCTTGTAACTCAGCTCAGCCTGCTGTGAGGGGTTGTTTTGCCTGGCAACACCCACCTTTTCAACAAAGCTGAAATGACCTCAGTGTTATGATGGGGTGGGGAGTGTAGGACATGTATACTTGTCTCGTCTCACTGATTAATGGAAAAGCTTCCTGTTGCTCTGCCCTCAAGCTACAGAATCCATTAACCACCCCTTGGGGTGCCTGAAATTTATTCTGGCCATTACCATCAATTAGAAAGTTAATAATGTGATGATTACTGGGCTACACTCCTAGCTACTTGTGTGATTTACATCAGACTGGGGTGGAAATGGGAAGATGCAACACTCAAAGAACCACTTTATAAGCAAGAATTTGGCATTAAGGGTGTGGTGATGTCAGCATGTCCCATGTAAACATGCGGCAAGAAGAATCATTAGTCATTCTGAATTCTTCTAATTTAAAAGGTATCTTTTAATTTAAACGTAAGGAAGAACGAATTTAATATCCATCACAGCTAAGCTGAGATTTTTTTTTTGTTGATGACCATAAGCCTTGAGTCAGGCTGGGCCTATGGGAATGGCTTCATTCTGAGTTGCAGTGTTACCTGGAGTAGGATACTCTGATGAAGGCAGGGTGGAAATTTGCATCCTAGCCTGCTTGTTTGTTTGGACAAACAAGTCAGGTGGACAAGGAGATCTTCCAGATCGGTGCTGTCCCACTTGTAGTCCACTGATCCCCAGAAATTTCCCTAACGTAGCAAGGAACAAGCCTGTTGCCAGTAAACTTTCATTCCATTCTTCAGGGTCCGCTCCTTCACTGAAAATAATGCTGTTGCAGCAAATGGAAAAATATTGAAAAACAGGACTATGTACTTAGGGAAGGAGAAAATGCTTGGAGTGTGCATACAGTCAGGTGCACAAGCATAAATAACGTATCAGCTTTTGGTATATATTAATTAGCTCCCCAAAATTAGTGGTTCTACTGGAGTTACTGATCCTTCCCGCGCACATCCAGGCACTGTGGCACAAAATGGCTTATAGAAAGAACAGGAGATTGCACTAATGCCATCCTCTTGAGTCTTTCACTGAGAGGGTTAAGTGGAGGTCTTGCTTTGATAGCTGTCCCTTTGTTTCTCACTGCAGGCTTTTACCTAGAAATGGGTTAGAATAGTTAAAGTGGATATGATTGCTGGCCTCCCTACACTCTTCTTGACTTTTGCTGCTTCTGTCACTGAGGGACTGGAGATAAGTCTTTCAGGCCACAGGAAGAAAAGAAGCTGGAAGGGAGATTTGAGGGGGAGAGCTCTGAAGAGTCATCCTCTCTTCACCTCCATTGCTTGAGCAGCAAGCCCTAGTTCCTTCTACTGTCACCTTACCTTGTCCTGAGGGGCAGGGGATCTGTTAGGCAAAATAGGTGGTAAGTCCACAGATTTTTGCCAGTTATGCAGTCCTCTGCCCCTGACATCCCATGTCTTTTCCCAGAGCTAATCCTGTAAGTGGTCATTTAGCTCAGCAGTGTTTAGGAGGAGTTCCAGAATGTAGCTGTGGCTCCCAAAATGGGGTTGTCCACAGCAAAACCCTAGATTTACAGTCTGTTCCTGCAAAACAGTGCCTAGAAAACACTTCCAGGGCAGTGCCCAATCAAATCTCAGTGCATTATTTTTCACACAAAAAGTTGGGAATTGTACACTCAGAAGAAAAATCTTCATGTCTTGCACTCTGACAGCAAAGATCCTTCTGACTTCCTGGAAGCACCTGCTTGTAAGCCAGGGCGAGCTGATCATTGATGCTGTCCAGTTCCATGTTTATGGTGGTGCATCTCCATAGTAAATACTTTGTACTTACATGAGAGTGTGATCAGGGTATGACCCCTGATCAGCAGGCAGAGGAGTGGGGAATCTGAATGTGGATTTTATCAACTGCCAGAATCTTCTGTTCTTAGCCTGCTGGCAGAAGAAACCATTGTACTGTGCAATAAAAGGGGGATTTTTGGTCAAACAAGACAGGACATATCTAAAATCAGAGAATTAGTTAAAGGGGGGGGGAAGTGCATGATTCCCATTTAATCCAAATTTGATCTTTTTTTCCTGCTAAAGATCTTTCTTTTTTCTTTGGGTATCCAACCTTTACGCAGCAATTTCTCTGAAGCCTGAAGGTAAAAAAGCCTATCTCCACATACAGTGGAATGTTACTTCTGCTGAAAAAGGCAGTGGCATCAGAAACTGGTATAAAAAAAGCCCTTTAATGCCAGCTTGCAAGCACAAGATGCCTCTGGATTGTTAAACATGAAAGTTTGGTATGAGTTATGCTGTCCTGTGGCTAGATCAGTAAGATGGGAGGATCTGAAGATTTCAGGACAAGAGTGCCTAAGCTCATTCAGCACAATTCTTCCAAGCTTTCAGGTGTGATTTAAAAAAAGTACTTACAGGGCCTCACACTCTGCTTGGGCAAGTGGAGAGACTTCCAAGTTTCTGTTAACTTTCAGTCTTGCCAGCCTGTTTGGCATTCACGTGCTACCTAGATTATTAGAATTCTTCTTTTCCTTGTCCTTGCATTCAACAGTCATAAGTCTTGCTGCTGCCCAACGCTGTGTGTTATGGTATTAGTAGGTTTGCTCTTCTGTCTTATTCAACAGGGAATACTTGCGTGTTCATCATAACTGACTGTTTCCCTTCACCTCTCCCCTGACATAGATAAGAGTAAGAAATAACCTCACCCTGATTACATGGCTTCCTTTTATCCTATACAACCTGTCTTCTGTCCTGTTGGGGGATTTCCACCATCATCTTCCCATGACTTCTGAAGCTATTTGACCAAATTCTAGTTAACCTTGACACAGGGATTCAAAGCCTCAGACATATTGAACTACTACTTCTTTTCCTAAAACTCTCCAAATTGCAAAGATTTTTCCTTCTCCTTGGCCTTTTGAAAGGTACAGATGATGTGTTTTACGGTGAAGGGTGTGGCTTGCTGTACCGAAACCCATGTGTGTGCTCAGCACAGCCCCAGATGATAATAGGAGTATGGATGACTATGAAACAGCGATCTATACCTACAGCGTGCATCAGCAAATGGCGGTTTAGCCGTATGGCTACAGATTCTGTCAGGCCCTTTACTAAATATATGCAAAGGGATGGATGGTCCCTACTTTGGATATAATAGAGTCAGAGGGACAGGTATTCTTTTCTTAGGTTGTTAACCTGAGTTGCTAACTCTCAACTAAAATAGCGGTGAAAGCAAGTTAGCCAAATTTATTTTTCTTCCACCATTATTTTAAGAGGAAATAAATAGCTCATCTGGGTCAACCTAAGCAATATCTCCTGGCCCTCCCACCCCCCTATTTTCTTTCTTTCTGATTTGGGTAAGATTTTGAATATCTAATGCAATATGTAAACTCTGGATTGGATGATAAATTATGAGTTGCTTCTCCTGCTTGTCACATCTTTAAATTATTTATAGCAGTAATCAGCTGAACTATATTAAGCCAAAAGTTGCAAGAAATTTGAGTGTGTATATTTCTGTTCATTTAGATTACTCCAAATAAAAGTTGATTAAAAAGGAGAAGAAAATTGAATTAATTTTAACTGATTATGCAGAGAAATATCAATTTCATAGTTTCCTACTGTTTCTTTGTAATTTTTTTACCCCCTCTAGTCCTCCAAGTCTTTTTGACGGCTTCTGTAGGTGGGAAACTTTCTGTGATGAGAAAATTGTTTCCATAGGGGAAAAACCACATATTTCAGTAAACGCGTATAAAAATTCGTAACTTCAGTTCTTGTAAAATCTACAGTCACAACTCAAACTGGAGGCAAAACATTTTCAAAATCGGGTCTTAAATCAGTTTTAAAATGCACATTTAAACTGCATTTAATTTTATATTTCTTCCTTTTGACATCAATATTAAAGCTCTTTCTAATCCTTATTTACATACCCAAAACCTCAGAAAACTTACGGTGTCAGGATGGAGTGGGAAGTAGGTGGAGCCTAAGGCGGCTTAGATTTGTCTGTGTCACAAACTTCCTTCATATCTAGGATTAGTTATCTAGTCTTTCCCTCCATTTTCTCTGCCTAGAAAGTGGGAACTGTAATACTTGCCAGCCTACTGAGGTCCTCATGAGAAAAAAAGTCATCAGAAATGTGTGCACTTAAGGAATGAGATGTGGGTCCCTTGAGTTTTGCAATATCTTCTTTTTCTTTACCCTGGAGATGTCTTTAAAACTTAATTTCAACCTGCCAGGGTAAATTTGAAGTGTTTGAATGCTGTGACATGTGCAATGCCATTACAGACATTTAAAGAAATGCTAACCAACTCTTTGGCTTGTCACTGCTGTCAGACCACTTAACACTGCCCTCTTGAACCAAACTCTTATGAAGGCCAAAAAAAAAAAAAAACCTCTCTGAACTAGCTTCACTTTAGCTTAATCCTTGCTTAAAGCAAATGAACTATAGCTAAAAATCAGCCAAAATTAATTAATAAAGTGAGGAAGAGGAGGCCAGGGAAGGCATAAAGACACAGTATGGATGGTCCCAAGCTGCAGAAGGGCTTTTATCAGAGGTGGTGTGTCAGGGACGTGAATCAGTTCAGTGTTGAAAGGCCTGGGCTGCTCAGTGCGATACAGGAATGTTTAAAAAAAAAAAAAAAAAAAAAAAAATCCTGTGTCCTGTATTAAAAAAAATCTATGGGAAATATTCCCCAGACTTTCCAGTGTGATAACCTGCGTGCTGGTGGGGGGACTGATAGCCATTCAGAGTGTGACCTCAGGAGAGAAACTTGTACAAATGAGGGCAAGGTCTGCCTCTCTGCTGCATGGAAACTGTGTCCAAGGTCACAGGGTTCACTGTGTTTACATCTTACGATTGTTCTTCAATGTGGAGATGTAAAACTCCCCTCAGAATGTGTTAGTCTCTATGATCTAGGCAAGCAGTTCCAATTAGAAAGGGACAAGGCCTTGGGGTATTATTTATACAAGTTAGAAAGACAGCTAGTGGTGAGAAGTGTCCAGGTGAAGCAAGGCAATTTGAAAAGCAAGAGTAACTTCCTATGAAAACAAAGAATGGGATAAAAGAAACAGTTTCTCCCTGAGAGAGAAGCTGAGATCAGACTTTATTACTTTCTGGAAAAAATACCAGGGTTACACATGAAGGAGTTAAATCAAAACAAGCATCAGACCAAAAGTGACATCTACCAATGGCTTGTGTAAGGCTTAATAGGAAGAATATATGAACTGAAATGGCTAGCTGTTGAAGAAGACTTTGACATTACTAGCTTTTGTGGAACATGGTGGCATGGCAAAAATCAGTGGGAAACTTTAGTACTTGGCTGTAAAACCATAAAGGAAAGAGTTTCAATTTAAGTGATGAGGGAATAGCACCTCAGCCTAGAAGGATCCCCAGAAAGAAAGAATGCAAAAGTCAACAACTCTATGGCAGAGTTTACAAATAGGCTTCAAACATTACACACGGGAATACAAATATGCTCCAGAATTTCCAGCTCTAGTGTTCTTCACATGCAGATGTGAAAGATCATTTTTAATGCCTTAATTATTCCTTTATTCAAAAACTTGTTCAGTGAAAGCCTTTTGTAAGTGCAGTCTGTTACTCCACAGTTCTGGCTTCTGCAATGTGAAAGCCTTCTATCCAAAAATCTGCTTATGTAGAGATTAATATGATAGCAACTGGCAAATCTCATGCTCAACTGGCCAGTCCCTTTGGAGGCAAACCAGGTGGCAAACGTAGTTATGCAGGGGGTTGGAACAGATGATCTAATAGTCATTGCTGTTTCTTTCTTAAAATACCTGCCTCCTGCCAGGGGTGAATTCATGTGCAGAAGGAGAAACAGGCCGGAGCCCATCTCTTCACACTGCTCCTGGTCATGACAGGCTGCCCTGCTCTGCTGCTCCCTAACCACGTTACAGATGCTTCTGGTCCTGCCTCCCAGGGCTGGCTGCCATTTGGACAGCAGTTAGAGCAGCAAATTACACTGTGGAGGAAGGAGGGTGAGGACATGATATGCAGAAAATCTTTTTGTGGTGGAGGTGGGGGAAGCAGTCATGTTAGTATGTGAACACCAGGCCTAACTGGTGGAAAAAGAAAAAAATTAGTAAATGGTGCCAATTAAAGTGATTGCTTCTTAATGATGTGTGTTATAACAAGAAACTTCATCTGTTAACATGTCTTTTATGGGAAGAAAGCTGCACTCCAGTGGGCAGGAGACACGATGCTACACAGCTTGAAACCTGCGTGTAATGTTTTTCTTTTTTCTCATGGAGTGTTCCAGAAAGATCTTGTTGCAAAAGAAACCTTGACCAAAAAATCAGCTGGTTGATTCTTCAAGTCTTCAGCAGCTTATGTAAAATAAGTACAGACAACCTTAAATTTGTAACAAAGGAGAGTAAACAGCAACTTGCAAGGGAATTTATTTAATCTATATTTTCAAACTGACAGTACTCTGAATTTCAGTCTGTGCTTCCTGAGAAAGAAGAAAATTTCCATAGGGTTCATGTTACTGCTTGATTTAGAATGCCTATTATAATTGTGAAATATCAGTAAGAATGGATTGAGATATATTCATGACAGTAGGTGGACTAATGGAATTCAGTGACTTTATTTAAAATGCGTAGGAGTTTATTATAATACTGTAATAGAAATGTCATTTACCCTGACGGGAGGAGAGGGAAAAGCCCTGTCAATGAATAATAATGAAGTTATTTAAATGTCAAATTTCTTGCAAATAGTTTGCAAAATATAAATTATTCTACATGTTTCTAGTTTTGTTTTAATTTATTACTCAGGGAAGTCAGAGCTTCAGTCCCACAGTTTTGGTATTTTTTTTTACTGTCAAATGAACTGGTAATAATTAAAATGTTTATTTTCTTGGGTGTTAGCAGAAATCATTCTGCTGTACTGAAAAAATAGGGAGTCTGATTCTAAACAGCTACTGGTAAAATTTGAGATAGATTTAATGGAAGCAATTACAACTAAAATGATGGGACAGGTGTGACATTCAGAATTAAATCTAAATACTCTATTTCTGAATATTATTCTTTTACTAAGTATCCTCTGCATTTCAGTAACATCAGTAATGCTGTAATACGTATCTGGGGTTTGTTTTTTTCCATGTTTAGTTAGGTTTGCGCATATATCAAATTTCTCTGCAAGCCTTCTTATTTCAAACTCATCTGGAGTTTATTTTGACTTAGCCTGTGACTGTACCAAGCCAAATCAAGCCAAAATGAAAGAATTTACACAGGTGTTTAAATTAATTTGATGAAGCATGTATAAACACACACCCCTTCCCCAAACAATTTGAGAAACCATTGCAACATGCATGTCTACACAACAGCTAATAAAATCAGGCTTGCTATTAACTCATCTAAATATAGTTATTTCAGTGGCTGTGGCTTTCCAGCACATGGTTCAGAAGGTATAGAGTTTCATTTTTGTGGTTTCAGCTCTACAGATCCTGGGTTTTGTCCTTTCAGATGATTTATCTGGGCATTTGCTTGTTCTGCTCATGTTATACAGATGCACTAAAACTGAGTTCTCTCAGCAGAGCTTCAGAGAAGCAGACTACCACACAAAGTGTGGGAGATGTTGGTTGATACATATCTGTTCCCCTTCAGATAACTGGGATTGAATTTGTTGATCCTACACTGTCATTACTGCCTACACCCTGCTGAGGTGCATCTGTCTTTTGCAACACTTCCAGGTTAGGCTGGCTTCCTGGATCACCAAATGGCTGATACGTTTTCATGGGTTAGGAGTCTCATGCTGCTTTATACACTCATTTAATAAGACAAATGAAGAGCTCATTATCCAGGCTGCTAATCAATTCCTGTTTGTATACATATATGTTATAGGAATAAGATGAATGCAGGTTGGTGATACCTCTGGTTAGATCCCAACAGAGGCTTCATGTATACCCAGTGTTTCATTTGATACAGTTCTTTTGTTCCACTGCTCTGTGTGTGTCTATCTATCACCATTTCTTTGTGTTAAAGTGCTTCTAGGTGCCTATCTGCTGTTGTATAACATTTACCTCCCTGTTAAAATTATGGGTAATTGTAGAAGAGGTGTAAGAGAAACGACAACTTGTAACTGGGTGGGTAGAAGGACTGGCTATTGCTAGTTTAAAACACAATAATGAGTGTAAGATCTAATAGTAGCTCCTTTGATTGCTTGTGTATTTGTTCATCTGCAAAAAATGATGTTTTTCTAAGCTTTCCAATCTTTTAGTTGCTTTTATAGATGTTGACAGAAGCACACACTTCCATCTGGATATAACGTTACCTGTAAATAAAGCTATGAATGCAAAATAATTGCCTAGAGATTTGAAGTAAGAAATGGCTGGCAATTCTGACTAAGTTTACCATTTGCAGTAGGCCTTTGACATCTGTTTGCCTGTGCTGTGGCAGGGGTACTGGCTGCTTTTCTGTACCAATTTCAAAGCAAGCTTTATGTGTCAGATTTTCTTCACTCCTATCCCCTTCTGAAGGGTTCCATTTTGAAATCACAGTCACTGGTATAAAGAGGAGCTGCATTACTTCATTAATATATTTTTTCCTAACTCAGCAGGTCAGATTTAGTCCTTACAATCTTTACATGTTTTTATCAGCCCAAACTTCATAAAGGATGGGTTTTGGGGTTTAGGCTAACTGCAACAGAAATAATAATTTCTGAGAAGGCCGGGTGGTGAGGTGTTTGAGGTAACCAAAGTGAACCAGCAGTCCTTGGCAGGGCTGTGTTCAGCATCTTGCTATGGATCCCTTCACCTGAATGCTGGAACATCTCTGAAATATTCAGTAACAGAAATAACTGTAACAGTATCCTCCTCCTTGGTCCATTGAGGAAATAGCTCCGTTAGTTTATATGTGCTCCCACGACAGATGACCTTATAAAAGGAAAGATCAATCAGTAGATGAGAATTTGACATTAAAGTTCTAAGCAGTAAAGGTCATATATGTGCACAGGGGTGCATATGTTTATTGGGGGGAAAGGCGGGAAAGGAAGAAGCTATGGTTGTAAACCATAGGTCAATTGTTGTATTACCAGGACAGATACATGCAAATGCTTCGATAAGGTTCCTGAATAGAAGGACTCAACTTTAATGCAAATCCACATTTTAGTGCAATTCATCTTAATGGATAAAGCCCCAAGTTGCTTCCTTCTTCTTTTATTCATGTACCGATTGCAAAATCTGAAATCCCAGAAGCTGTGGTATGAATGTAGGTGTGGAGCCTGAGCCAGAAATTTAACACCCTCCACACTGGGGGTGGCAGGGTGGGGGGGAAGAGGGAACTGAAGACATTGTGTCTTAAATACCTTTGTGAATTTAGCCATTGTTTCCCAGATAGGAAAGGACCTGGAAATAACTATGCCTAGGGTTTACTTTAGAATGAGTGGTTTTGGAGTGATTAGCGGAAGGGAAAATTCATGTTACTACTTGCAAGTGAAGTTCTATATGGGCCCACTTGTACATTTTAAAGGCAAGGTGCAGATTTATTATCTACAAGAATGTGTTATACTTTTAAATGTCTCTGTTACCTAGATACATGTCACTTCTCTGCAATTTGTGGATACCAACTGTACTGGTTTGGGCTGATTATCTAAATCCCCTGGATATTAAGACATAATTCAGGCAAGCATGAGCTGCATAATGAACAAAACCTCTGCTGATAATTGATCTTGGTTCCAGTCACATGTTAAAAGTAGATGTTACAGGAACTCTGCAGTCTTGTTTGTTCACTTGGTTTGTTTTTCCCCCAAGACATGTAGTGTTTTTGTGGGTAACCTTCATGTCAGAAATATATATCGTTTTCTCTACTGAATGGTGGCTCTTAAAGCAAGAATAAAGCATATGTCTCCATACTCTCTGCTAATCCACGAGAAAAAACACATATAAATTGTAGGTGTAATGCTCATGTAGTTACGTTTTCAAAAGGACATCATTGTTTATTGCAGAAAACCGAACTCGAATTTCACTGAACAATTTGCTGGAGCAGGTACTTTGAAATATGCTGAGAAAACACTCCTATCTTAACATAATTAGTCTAAACTTGGAGTATACAATGAATTGATAACTTTAGTCTCTTGCTGTCTGCTATTTGGCATTTCTGACAATCATTATCATCTTCTTACGCAGAATTTAGCATTTCTTATTGTACATGTTTATTTTAAAATGCTTTGGGAAGATGCTGGTTTAATTTTTCCTAATCTAATTTAAATGCAAATTGTAAGCACCCACATGATGCTGTGTGTATATAATTAAGTATCATTATATACTAGATGAATCATTCAAAAAGCTCTAGAGAGCCATTCCACTATGTAAAGCATGACTTATATTGAAAAGCCGCCAAGTGACTTGTGGTTTTGTGATTAAGTGTTTGTACTTATGAAATCTCTCTTTGAATTGTAGGTCAACAGATTATGGGACAACGTATGAAAAACTGAATGATAAAGTTGGTCTGAAGACTATTTTGAGCTACTTGTATGTTTGTCCAACAAATAAACGTAAGGTAGGTGATAATGTGACTGGCTCATTTTTACTTTGTGATGCAATTTCTGCCCTGGCGATCTCTCCGAATTTCCTCAATATCTGTTACTATTTAAATGGGCAGAAACTCTCTCTTTCTGTCTCCCTTCCCTTGAAAAAATATGTAGCTTTACAAAAGTATAAGCCAGTTTATACCATCTATACTACCTACCAGTGTACTTCAGGAAATATACGTTAGCAAAAGATGGCCATTAAATTAATAGGCATAATAGGTATCATGCATTTAATTGTTTGCTTACCTTCTGGATGTGATGATTTTGTTGTCTGAAAGTGAGGGAGTCTCATTAAAATGGCAGAAATGCATCTACAGTGGCCAGATTGTATGTAACATTATTTGTCTTTTAAGTGCTCCCAATAGTGAACTGAACAGGATTTGACAAATTCGTGCAGAGAAAATGTCTTCCAAACCCCAGAAGGTTTTAATCATGCAAGCACCCTACTGATTAACAGTATACTAAGAATTTATAGTATTGGCATATTCATAAAAGCAATCTGATACCTTCTTTGAGATAGGTTTTTGACAAAATTTTTGTAACTTGGAGGTATGCAATAGGAAGTGACAAAGCACAGTTCATAATGATGATGACGACTTATATTCTCACATATGCTGACATGGATATGCTAGTAAACAATGTTGTGTTTAAAGGTTCTCCTTTGTGTGCTGTTTAAAAAAGGGATTAACTCTCATGTTTGGTGATAAGCAATCATTACTACTGGTGTTTTGATGCGGAAACTAAAAAGTAGTTGAAATCATCCTGAAATCACTAGCAATTTCATTTCAGATTTCCTCATATGTTGGTCCAGAAAAAAATGAATGAAAATAAAATCAAAATGTGATTAGATAAATGGCAGTGGTGACGCCATTGTCCTCTTGAATTACTAGCTGTGAGGCTACAGTGCACATGCAGTGGGTGGAAGGCCCAGCTCCAGCTCTTTGAGGTAGTATGAACCTGGCTAGAGCAGTTTTCTTTCCTTACTTTCTGTCCTAGTGGGTAGTTTGATTTATTATAGGCAAAACTGAATTGCATCAGCAGAAAATGCTAGTGAAGTCTCACCTCTAAAGGAGGCTGTGTACATTGGGGCAGCTGAGGTCACTATGATGCTGTTTTCATTATACTGAAACATTTATGTATTCTTTAAGACAGACTGTGAAATGAAGAGGGAGCTGTCCTAACCAAAGAGTGTAATGCTTAGCTTTGTTCTCTTGTAGTTCATGTTTAACTTTTTATTCAAAAGAAACAGGCACTTCTAGGCATGAGTCATTTGACCTATTAAGAGATTGACCCTAGGATGATACAAATCCTGTCTTACTGTCACCTACTTTTCTCCAGTTGACTGTAAGTGGAAGTCCATACCACCAGCTGAGGTGTAGACACATGACAGGGTATACTTGATTCTACCCTCCAGTCCCCAGCCTGAGCCTGTGAATAATGTTTTGTTCATAACCAAGAAACCTTTGACTGATGTTCAAGGACTTTCTTCCTTCCCCTGGTAAAATGGTGTTTGCAAACACTGGAGCATGAAACTAGAGTGGGCCCTTGAGATCATGCATTCCACTTCCTTGCTACAGGCAGCTGCCTTGTGGTCCTAACAAGACAGACATCAACTACTCTCTTAATGGTATTCTGATTAATGGATTGCAGCTGTGGAATTTCAGTCCTTACCTATTATGATGAATTTAGGTATTGCTGGAAGATCCTCAGGAAAAAAAGTTGGCTACTACTTATCTTTGTAATGCCACCTGATTGATTCCTCATGCCTACCTACATTGCTAAGATTATACAAGACTGGGAAAAAAGTATAGGAGTGGAGAGATAAATGATCATAATCAAAACAAACAAGAAAAAGTTTGGATTCAAGTCTCCTGATGAAAGTTAAATTAAATGGTCCCAAATTAGTGGAGAGATGTCATCTCATTGCAGCTGACCCTGATGAAGATATGAAGTGTTTCACTAGAAGCTAAAGAATGAAATTATCAGTTCACTCAAATGTCCTTCAGGTTTGAGGTTTGAAAGTTTCATCTCCTGGCATGGAAACTGTGGTGTGGAAGGTATGTATATCATGCCTCATGTTTTTTGGAGAGTAATAATACTGTTCTCTAGAACTAAGAAAGGTTTTAGCTGGGCAGAATCTGCATGATCCTTTAGCTATTGTGCAGAGAAACCTAAGAAGAAACTAAGGGTTTTGCGAGCATGTTAAGCCAATTTAACTGCAGGCTGGCTCTGAAAATCCTTCCCCACCTCTAGTGGCACCTTCCCACTGCCTTCCTCACACTGCCACCCTTATTTGTGTAGCCATCTGGTGAGCTGGATCAAGGACTAATCTGCCTGAAAACTAATCCCTTTCCAGCTCAAAAAACAAATAGATGAAAGGAAAAAGCTTTCAGGTGGAAGGGTAGAACTGCCTGTTCTGGCAGTAGACTGCACTAAAGTTGGCCTATAATCAATATGGGACAGTGCCAGAGGAAAGCTGCAACACCTGGGATGAAAGGACCTATGTAATGGTCTAAGATTGTATTTTCCAAAACTTACTTCAGCAGGAGCAGAATTAGGCTTGTAGGAAGAACTTTTGGAGGCCCTGTTTATGCTGTCTATTTCTGTAGAACATCAGGCAATACCTCCAATAAACATTTAGCTTTCGGCACCTAGCTAGTCGCCCATGATTAAGAGGGCATGGGGAAAAGAGTGTAGAGCCAGCAGTGAAAGCAAAAATACTAAAACTCAGGGTCTTTATCATACCTTCTGTGGAATGCAAAGCAGAAGGAAATGGTTTTACAAATTTTGCAACCAAGAACATTTTCAGCAAAAGCCTATGGATCCTGAGACCTGATCCGTCCCACCTCCCCCCCCCTCCAAAAAAAAAAAAAAAAAAAAAAAAAAATTTTAAAAACACAAAAA